>OZ023208.1:33689551-34226506 GCA_963995525.1 Escarpia spicata | reverse complement strand
ACATAGAGACAGGCAAATAGCTGAGCGTTTATTCATGCTTGTTCAAGTGATGACAGTTTCTGTCCGAAGTTGTCAATGATGTAGTTAGACACGTGTTTAAAGATCAAACTCAGTTGCGAAGTAGATCGCCCAAACACAAGTGTCAAATCACAAAATCGACATGGGTATGCTAGTCGCCTCAAAACCAGGCAAAGTCCAAATGAAGCAGATGCACGAATACGTGTTTCACAAACAATTGGGTCGGGAATTCTAGGCAAATTGCACAAAAGATATATTTCGAATTTGATGAAGCGAAACTGTTCCAAACATCTTTTGGCTGAAAAGTCGTTCAAGTTAAAAAAAAACATCCTCAGTGGCTTGGCATTGATGTTTAGTTTTCAGTTCATTCATGTACATGACGCACAGTTCCTCCTCGTAGAGTGCGACTATCAGTGGAATAGTCAAGTCAGACTAGTCAGCCATGATGACACACCTGTAAATACACGTGTTTTCATTATAGTCATTTTCAATTGCACATTTAAATCACCAGAGAACAGCCGAACATTAAATCAATTAAGTAAAACAGGAATTTCTAAGTTACTAAATATAGTAGATGATTGTGACAATAAATGATAATAATAATAACAGTGATGATGTTGATGATAATCTATATTTATTATCAAACTACTCACATATATCATAATAATCATAATATGTATTTGAAATCAATTAAAAAACATCACTTACCTGCAAACTCCATAGATCACGTCGGTACAGAAAGGAATGTTCAGCTTTCTTTTATAAATGAACTCCGAGTTGTCAACACCGAAAGTACACTCGTGCGGGTGCCGGAAGTTAGTATAGTTACTTCCCTTCTTGACCTCTATTTCGGATACGAGCGTTGTGCTGTACGCTGAAGCTAAACTGAGGTTCAGGTTACGTACTTGAGCCGTACCGTAGGTCTGTACGTGATCAAATACGTGAACGGATCACGTCTATGCTAAACCTCTCTGTTATTTTGCATGCGTCCGGGTACTGTTTCCGTGCGTATAGGATGCAGGATCTTGCGTCGCGTAAACCCCTGCAGTGTCGTTTGTAATCTCTGTAATGGGTAATCTTCGTAATGCTTTTGTAAACCGGATTACCAGAAGACCAGTACTGTCACCAGCCATTTCAATGTGGAAAAATCATTATTGTCATCAATTTGACAAAAAAAATGCATTTTCATGAGTATCGGCATCATATTTTTGCTCTCTCAAAATTATTAATGATTTTACAATACATTACGTGATTAAGGTTCTATAAATCCCCACAAAACAGTGTATAATATTTAAAAATGGATCTGTGTACACTATGTTTTTTTTAAACATATTATTCGAATAACTATAATTCTAAAATATAATCATTATGAATCTGTAAATATCTCTATGGAAACACAGGGCATGTTGTTTGTAATCTATGATTTTTTTTCTAGCCATGGCTGAGTTGTTTAGAATCTCTGTAAAATATCTAATCTCCGCAATCTGTAACAAGTACATGTGCATGTGTTTCGGCATCACACGTTTTGCTCTCTCAACATTATTAATAACTTTACTATATATTACGTAAGTAAGGTTTTTATCCTCACAAAATGATGTACAATATGTCAAAATGGGTTTACGTATCTTACTTTCTCACAAATCGTTCAAATGAACATAACTAAAAAGACTAACAGTAAGAATCAACCCCGGGGGAGCACTACATTTACATGTGGGTAGGGGTGTGCAGCCAAAGGTCACATACCCCTATCCTTGATAAGGACATCCAATATAAAAAGTATACCCTTGATCTAGGGACAAATTTAAGAGAAACAATTGTAAAGTAAGTATTTTATTCATATAAACATATACTGAAATATACGCGATAGGTAACTGTGAATGCTGTAATAAAAACATAGCCTTGACCCAGGGAGAGTTCCTCGAAATGATACCCTTATCTAGGAAACTTCTGTATAATGTTGGCCCTTGTTCTAGTGAAAACATGTGAAAAACAGACCCTTGATCTAGGGATCTCGGTAAAAAAACGACCCTTCAAGTCGGCACATTCACAGTACTGCTAGTATAGGCAGTGTCCCTCGGAAATCAACACAAATAATATAATATATATTATGGCAAATTTCAAACAAATAAAAGAAAGAAATTTTTTACCAAAATTAAAACCTCAATTGTACATTTTTTGGCGTTTTTACTGTTTTTATTCACTACTGTAGGCCATACACATGATTCTAGGCTCATTAGACACGTTATAATACTACATAGTCTATGCGAACAAGTAGATACCCCTCGGGTTGACTAACTTCTGTCAGGCTCATAGTAATTTAAGAGACCGCGCAGAAGTTAGTTAGCCAAGCTCGCAACGTCATTATCACGTACTTTAAGTTGAGTACACTTGTCACTCGACATAGTGATACTGACAGTCATAGGACTATACTGTGGTTATACAAAGCCTACGAACCTAGACATGGTCGATGTTGCATCATCCAACTGTCCACGTCGAAGCATAGACTAGCGGGGGCCACGATTCGTGTTACGCAGATTTGGAGGATGTGTCAATTAATGGTTACTTGTACATGTAGTAAGGTACACCCATCCGCTCCGCGTAGTGACCATAGCAACAATGACTCATTTCGCAGGAGACGGGATTCCAATGAATATATTGGTCAATAATTTAACCTGGTCACGGTGTATTGTCGCTACATAGGGCCTATATGTATACTCGCCGGATACCTTACATTTATTTAAACAATACGCGATCAAAAAAATGGAGGAATAAGTGATCGAGTTAGTAAATTTGAAGTATGCGCGTATTTAGCGAGGTCAAAACGAGGCCTTTGCATATCATGATAGCGTGCCTTGGTGTGGCTGCGGTTAGCCGAGGCGGCTGATTGACGACAGGGGCATTTACACCGCACGCTGATGTGACGTATATAGTATATACCGGTATATCACATCAGGCCCGTAACATTTTTACGAACCTCCCTCGAACCCTCGCCTATACCTTCACCCCACCCCCGTTTTCCCACTAAACCAACTGCATATATAGCACTCAATAATTACTTTCAGTGAAATCTGTTGAGAATTAAACTAAAACCAAGTATGATACCTGTTGTTTGTGAGGCTCAACGTGGTGTTTAAAATTCAAAACGGCTTCGTCGACATCCCTGCCAGCCTATACATAAAGCCATCCCGTTGTACCGGTCTGGAAGGAGGTTCCGGTCTGAGAGTAAGTTCCGGTTCCGTTTTGCGTATTGCGCATGCTCGCGCAAGCGCAGTACATCAAACGCGACCCGCAGTGAGCAACGTGACCTCAGGAGACCGATCAACTTTGACCCCGTGCCAGAAGTATGTGGTGACTGAGTTACATCGCGGTGAGCAACGTGACCTCAGGTGACCGATCACCTTTGACCCTTGCTCGACGCTCACGGCGACTGGGGTACATAATTAATAATTTTTCGCTTGATGTAGCCGCCGTTACTCCATTGACCTACTGGCTCCACTACGGTGTTTCACACATACAAAATTGACAGAGATACGTGTCATTGACAAATTATTATCCCCTAGGATCCCCACCCCGACGAATTTTTGTAAATATAAATCTCCGAACCACCCTCAATGGGATTGGTAAATTACAAAAAAAAAAATCAAATTCATATATGCCAAACTGACACAGATATGTGTCATTTGTGTTTACCACAAAACCCACTGTGTGAATAAACAGCGTTGAAAACTGCAGCTCTGTGTGACGAATAACGCACTACATCAAATGCGACCCGCGGTGAACATTGTGACCTCAGCTGATCGATCAACTTTGACCCCGTGCCAGAAGTATGCGGCGACTGAGTCACATCGCGGTGAGCAACGTGACCTCAGATAACCGGTCAACTTTGACCCTTGCTCGACGAATGCGGCGACTGAGTTACATAATTAATCATTTTTCGCTTTCTGTAGCCACCGTTACTCCACCGACCTACTTGCCCCCTACGGTGCTTCATACATGCCAAATTGATAGAGATATGTGTCATTTATAAACTGTTACCCACAGGATCCCCACCCCTATTTAAAAAAAAAATATATCAATCTACGAACCACCCCCAATGGGCCTGCTAGATTACACACACAATTTCAGCTTCATACATGCCAAACTGCCAGAGATATGTGTCATTTGTGTTTACCACAAAACCCGCTGTGTGTATAAACAGCGCTGAAAACTGCAGCTCGATCTGTGTGACGAGTCACGAAGTCATAAGATACACTACGCTCTGACACATTTGTTGGCAAATACAGTAATTACAAGTTATGCTAATTATGAGGGTTTGTTACGTATACTAACAATTACAAAAGTAACCGTTACGTATCATTAACATAAACTATAATATAATTGGGCCACGCATAGTTTCGGCAAATACCGTGTTTAAGCTGGCCAAAAATAGGCGCTAACCTTTGACATGTACAGTGTGTAGTCAAAAAGACAGGAATTTACTTCCAGACCGTACAGCTGCTTGCCGAAAGTAGGCTCTAGCCTTTGACATATACAATCGCATGCGCAATATACAAAACGGAACCGGAACTTACTCTCAGACCGGAACCTCCTTCCAGATCGGTACACCGGTGTCAGATGAGATTTGGACCCGGGTGATATTCGGATCAAATATCTTAGCAAAATATGGACTTGCCCTATGATATTTAGACCTACAGATATGTGTCATTTGTGTTTACCGCCACTGTGCGTATAAACAGCGCTGAAAACTGCAGCTCTGTGTGACGAAGTCGTAATTAAATTACACAACGCTCTGAGACAATGACATCAAAGTAAAACACATTTTTTGACAAATAATTACAAGTTATGCTAATATTTTGAGGGTTTGTTATGTATACTAATAATTACAAAAGTAACCGTAACATTAACATAAACTATAATATAATTGGGTCACGCATAGTTTCGGTGTACCGGTCTGGAAGGAGGTTCCGGTCTGAGAGTAAGTTCCGGATCCGTTTTGCGTATTGCGCATACTCAAACGCACTTCATCAAATGCGACCCGCGGTGAGCAATATGACCTCAGCTGATCGATCAACTTTGACTCCGTGCCAGAAGTATGCGGCGACTGAATCACATCGCGGTGAGCAACGTGACCTCAGGTGACCGGTCAACTTTGACCTTTGCTCGACGAATGCGGCGACTGAGTTACATAATTAATCATTTTTCGTTTGCTGTAGCCACCGTTACTCCATCGACCTACTTGCCCACCTACGGTGCTGAACAGTGAACGTACATCTGCGCGTGACTACACTGTCTACAGACACATCTGACTTACAAGTAGATCACACACAAAATTCCAGCTTCATACATGCCAAATTGATAGAGCTATGTGTCATTTATAAATTGTTACACCCCCGGCAAAGTTTTAAAAATCTAATTGATGAACCACCCCCAAGGGGCCTGCTAGATTACATACACAATTTCAGCTTCATACATGCCAAACTGGTGGAGATATGTGTAATTTAAAATGCGGAGATTGGTGTTTTAAAAAAATTCAATTGATATTCAAAGTTTAAAAGCACACATTTACTGTTAATATAGTAGTAGTTTTTTTAATTAACTGTTGAATTTTTTCTAATTACGTGTTTCAGTATTTGGGAAGATGTACATTGGTACACTTACTGGAAGGTCATGGGAGAATTGATACACTACTTCTATGGTCCACGACCCCCACCACCAACGAAGTTGTCAAAACCCGCAAGTCGTAATAATTATTCGCCTGTATCTTTAATCAATAAAATACGTGTGCACTCGTATACTACCGCGTTTTGTTCGATATTCATTCGCGTATGCACCCGATAACACACACACACACACACACACACACACACACACACACACACACACACACACACACACACACACACACACACACACACACACACACACACACACACACACACACACACACACACACACACACACACACACACACACACACACACACACACACACACACACACACACACACACACACACACACACACATACACACACATACACACACACACACACGAACGCATGCACTAAAATAAGAGATAGTCATTAGGCATCCACTACATGCACACGCATGCACGCACTAACTTTCCCAACAATTGCTAGGGGGATAGGCGATAATCAAGGGATATGACGTCATCGGATTAAGTAGGTCAATAGTACCCTGGGGCGCTCCTAACCGGAAATGAGTCAGCATCTTCACTCCCTCATTTTCATGCCACCTCATTTGAGGTCTATCAACCTCTCCCTAACTACTGAGGGGGTGTGGGGGTAATTTTTTGCCAGTAATGGGAGGAAGGGGGGCAAGATACAGAAACTGTAAGAGGATGGCGATCAACGCACTAGTTGAGCAGATGTGTGAGGAAGAGGACGTGGGATTCATAGATTTATTTGTTAGCAGAGAAGATATGTACATGAGAGATGGCCTCCATCTAAGTGGAAAGGGGGCAGCAGTATTCTCAGAGAATCTGCTGCGATCTGTTGACAGTGGGGCAGGTTGCATCTATTTAAACTAAATTCGCAGGGGGGACTCGCAGAGAAGCCTGAAACTGGAGGCATAGATAAAGACAGCAAAAATAATTCAACAAAGAACAGTCTGGAAAACTGTTCTGAAGCTGGGTATAAATGTGTTTGTTTAAATGAAAGGAGTATAGTAAACAAAAGAAATGAACTAAACATTATGGTAGAAGATATTGACCCTCACATAATAGGTATAACCGAATCCTGGACCACCACCGATATATCAGATGCCGAATTGGGACTGACAGGATATGTAATGTTTAGGAAAGATAGAATAGGAAGAAGGAGAGGTGGAGTTATTTTATATATTAAAGAATCTATCCAGGCTTATGAAATAAAATTAGACAGAGAAGCAGATTGCGACGAAGCTGTTTGGTGTAACATAGTTACAGAAAACTCAACGTTACCGGTTGGATTAGTTTATCGAAGTCCAAACATAAGCATGGAAGAGAATGAAAAATACTAAACGCTATAAGTGGAAATTTCTCATGAACTGCTTTTTATTATTTATTTCTGATTTTACTTTGATGGTAAAAATGTATCTGGTTGTGATCACTACTTCCCAGAGGCTCACATAATTTAACATTGTCAACTAATTCATTCTATGAGGATAAAACTAAGTATAACACATTATCTCCCCTGGTTGGTTCTAGCACATGTTGATAAAGGAAACTATCTTGTACTAAAACTAAAAACTTGTGGTCCTCACTACCCATACTCTGTAGAGATTTCCATGTTATATGCCAATGGTTAAAATCCCCATAATAACACAGTCCCGTTTGCTCACTTCCCTTATAGCGTTTAGTATTTTTCATTCTCTTCCATGCTTATGTTTGGACTTCGATAAACTAATCCAACCGGTAACGTTGAGTTTTCTGTAACTATGTTACACCAAACAGCTTCGTCGCAATCTGCTTCTCTGTCTAATTTTATTTCATAAGCCTGGATAGATTCTTTAATATATAAAATAACTCCACCTCTCCTTCTTCCTATTCTATCTTTCCTAAACATTACATATCCTGTCAGTCCCAATTCGGCATCTGATATATCGGTGGTGGTCCAGGATTCGGTTATACCTATTATGTGAGGGTCAATATCTTCTACCATAATGTTTAGTTCATTTCTTTTGTTTACTATACTCCTTTCATTTAAACAAACACATTTATACCCAGCTTCAGAACAGTTTTCCAGACTGTTCTTTGTTGAATTATTTTTTCTGTCTTTATCTATGCCTCCAGTTTCAGGCTTCTCTGCGAGTCCCCCCTGCGAATTTAGTTTAAATAGATGCAACCTGCCCCACTGTCAACAGATCGCAGCAGATTCTCTGAGAATACTGCTGCCCCCTTTCCACTTAGATGGAGGCCATCTCTCATGTACATATCTTCTCTGCTAACAAATAAATCTATGAATCCCACGTCCTCTTCCTCACACATCTGCTCAACTAGTGCGTTGATCGCCATCCTCTTACAATTTCTGTATCTTGCCCCCCTTCCTCCCATTACTGGCAAAAAATTACCCCCACACCCCCTCAGTAGTTAGGGAGAGGTTGATAGACCTCAAATGAGGTGGCATGAAAATGAGGGAGTGAAGATGCTGACTCATTTCCGGTTAGGAGCGCCCCAGGGTACTATTGACCTACTTAATCCGATGACGTCATATCCCTTGATTATCGCCTATCCCCCTAGCAATTGTTGGGAAAGTTAGTGCGTGCATGCGTGTGCATGTAGTGGATGCCTAATGACTATCTCTTATTTTAGTGCATGCGTTCGTGTGTGTGTGTGTGTGTGTGTGTGTGTGTGTGTGTGTATGTGTGTGTATGTGTGTGTGTGTGTGTGTGTGTGTGTGTGTGTGTGTGTGTGTGTGTGTGTGTGTGTGTGTGTGTGTGTGTGTGTGTGTGTGTGTGTGTGTGTGTGTGTGTGTGTGTGTGTGTGTGTTATCGGGTGCATACGCGAATGAATATCGAACAAAACGCGGTAGTATACGAGTGCACACGTATTTTATTGATTAAAGATACAGGCGAATAATTATTACGACTTGCGGGTTTTGACAACTTCGTTGGTGGTGGGGGTCGTGGACCATAGAAGTAGTGTATCAATTCTCCCATGACCTTCCAGTAAGTGTACCAATGTACATCTTCCCAAATACTGAAACACGTAATTAGAAAAAATTAAACAGTTAATTAAAAAAACTACTACTATATTAACAGTAAATGTGTGCTTTTAAACTTTGAATATCAAAGTTCTATTAAACGAAAATTTTTGCTTACGTATCAAAATTGAGTTTTTTTTCAGTCAAAACCTTTTTTTGACACATCACATTTTAAAAGCATTTCCTTTCAGACGAAGGCTTTTTCTAACATAACACATTTTAACACTTTTGCTGATACATCACAAATAGTTAATAACATTATTCCACAAAGGAGAATACTTTGGAGACCACAAAGAGATTACAACATAACGGTTATTTAACATCTCATTTTATAATCGACTATATGTGTGTGCGCGCATTTTTTTAAAGTGTATGAGACGCCTTTCACAGACAACAAAGAGATTATAACATAACGGTTATTCAAAATCTCCTTTTTATAATCGAGTGTGTGTGTGAGTGCACACTTTTTTTAAAAAGTATATGAGACGCCCTTTCAGAAAACAAAGAGTTATTCGAAGCATTGGTCATCACGTCTGGTTATCATTACCGTGCGTGTGCAAGCGCGCATTTGTTTTTTTAAATGTGTCTTTGTCTTATACAGACTTTGAAAACATACAGCCAACCAATCAGTTTTTTTTATAACTGATAGATATACACATACACATATCCTAAAGAATATGACTTTTCCCTAATTATTATTAATAAATAAATTATTCAACGTTAATAAACTTTATTCATTAGAAAAATATAACTCACTTTTTAGCATCTTCTCTCTTATAATTTACTTCTTCTTCTTCTTTTTCTATTTCTTCATCTTCTTTACGCGCATTGGAAAGGTATTCCAAAATTAAATACCCTATCATAAAATTATAATTAGCGCATGCGTGCATGTACTTGTAAGGGAGGAAGGGAGTGACGGGTGTGTGATGACTACCTTTTATGGGGTATAACATCGTGTATGTTCATGCATGTGTATGTAAGGGAGCTTACCGGGTATATGATCTATGTATACCATGGAGAAACGGAAATAATTTTAATAATTCATGTGAAAACACAATATACTTAGTCATATTATAATCGCGTGCCTACGTTTGGCTTATACACACAAAACACAGTGTGTACTCATTGACCTAATCAACGTCGTGGGTCTTATGCTTGAACCGAGACAACTAATAGTCTGAGACAATGCCATTGTCCGAGACAATAATCGTCTGGACTTCTGCCGTCGCGAATTTGCTATGCATGGACCGGACGTTAAGCCGAGACAATAAAGTCAGAGACTTTAACGCGATTGTCCCGACGTTTGGTGTTGGGCTAATTTTAGACGAGGGGATCCCGGGAAACTCCAAATAGTTTTGCGAAGAGCGCAGGCGCCTCCCGTTACTTCCTTCCGGGTAACATTCGTCTGCTTCGAGTTGTAGACACGGAGCTTAGAAGTGTCATATTATTTACCCTGATTTTACGTTGGTCCTCATGTTTTACAATGTAATCGTGGATATAACAAGGAAGGGAGTCAGACATTGATTCGAGTACTGCTCTCCCTATTCCTGAGGTATATGTCCATGTGTCCTTTTTTGCTGCAATGTTGGTTGACATTATGATTATTATGACATGTCTTTGTCTTTGAGTCAAAGACAAAGACGTCATAATAATGATTTCTCTATTCCATTCAGTCACAGTGACAGGTCAAACTACGTGTCACTGAAATCTCTTCACGCTGCTAGCCTATTTTAATATACTGTCTGGTCTTGCAGTGGTTCAAGTGACACGTTCTGGCCAAAGAGCGATTTATACAGCGCAAATAGGACGCACGATTTTTGGCCTAGTCCGACGCGTCTTTGACTTTGTCAGTTTGTGACTGAGTAAATTACGATATTTGTATTCCGCCTGTTTAACTTCAGATTTTTACTTCACTCGAAACGATTTTTCTAACTGTTTGTTTTCACAGCATTGAAAACACATGTATTAAAGATTTTGAATATTGCTAAATTGATACGGAAATATTATTTTTTGTTCAAGTTTTTATCAAAACAGCATAAAACATTAGCTTCAGGACGTATGATTTCTGGTCCCACCAGTATACCATGTCTCAATTGACTCAAGTAGTGATGTCAAATGCTTTCAATCTCTTAAATAAGTTCATATTACTCAATTCATTCCAGTATCATTCTGGGCGTCCTCTGTTCATCACTCCTTCGTCTTATATTTCATGGCTCAGTGTTCACCATGTAGATGCACCTAGCACAGAGTTTGCCTTCTTGCAATCTTGGATGGCTTAGACTTAGGCTCAGCACACTGCTCCGTTACTTCCAGTTTGTCTGTTAGTATTACTCCAAAGTCTTTCTCTTTGTGTTATATTTCTATAGGGTCATTTCTCATGATGCAGTCATGTTCTCTCCTCTTGTGGCCATACTGCACTCCTCGTGGACCATAACTAGCATAGGATTTGCCTTTTTGGATGTTTTGGCATACACTGCTTTAATTTAAATAGTATCTCAAATTTGTTTAGTATTATCAAGCCTAAGTCGTTATCTTTGTGTCATGTTTCTGCAGGGTAATTTTCCATGATGCAGTCGTAGTATTATAATATTCTTGTGGAAACTGCTGTTTTGTTAAAGGAAGTTTTTTTCATTTTCGAAATGGAATTACTGTTTTAAATCTTAGCAAACAGAGGTGATCTGGCAGATGATTGCCGAAAAAGTGAATGTTGTGGGTGGCAGTGGGCACACAATGGCCCAGGTTAAAAAGAGATGAAAAGACATGAAACAAGCCATTTGACAAAGACGGGTCAACTAAAAACCATCATGGAGAACCTCTACCTGAGGTGCCCTATGAGAACTTGGCGAGGCTCATCATCAACAGATTCAGAGGGTAAGTGTCCTGTAATCTTGCATTAAAAATTACATCACCTTAAATAATTTATAATATTTTTGTCATGTTTCAATAACAATACATTTGTTCCTAGCATTACTCTAGCAAATCAGTTATGGTAACAGTTGAAGGTCAATGACACACCATAACTCTGTAGAGTGCTTTTAGTGGTCAAATTTGCCATAGCATCTCAGTAGGCCTTTTACAGATAGAGCGATATAGTGTACACTTGGTGGCAGTGGTATTTCAGTGTTGTGTAGGAGTCTCAACCCCTTCTGGTGTCTGTATTTTACAAAGAAACATTATTAGATGTGTACATCCACTGATCCCATATATTGGTGTGTGTTGTAGTACCACTGGTTATCCCATCATCATCTACTCCTGAACAAGAAAGTTTGTCTATGATTAACAGCATATATGTACTATAGGTAAGTCGTTATGTTCACATTAAATCCAGTTAAATGGAAAAGACTTTATAGCCCAAGGAAACGTTGTGGGAATAAAAAGAGATTAATATGGTACAGATCATAATTTCAATTATAAAATAAAGGTGTTAGTTAAAAACATTGAGAGAGACAAATGATACCAGTATGTGGCCTCATCACATATGGTCACTACAGGAAATTAGGAATGGGTGTGTCAATTGTTTTGTAATTTCACTAAACACCATGTTTCATTATTGTGGAAAACTTTTATTGCTATGAAAAAACACATGCTACAACATTTATATAAGTTCATATAGAAAATAAAGAGGCTAGATCATCTTAACAGTAAAGTATAATTTAACCTCTTTACATAAATTAATAAGAAATCTGATAGAAGTCCAGATATATGTTATATTTAAATGCATACTAGTACACTTCTTCATTTGTTTTTAATTATCTACCAATCACACGGTTTTTATTTGGTTACATCAACATTGTTCCAGATGCTGGTCATGGTGTGTTAAATGCTGTATCTGAAGATGTCCCTGGGGTACAGCCCTCAAGCAGCTGTGGGAAACAGTGGTGGTAGTCCATGACATCCAGTGATCCACCTTCCTCCTACAGTGGTTCATCAGCAACTGTCAGTAGATTGGCTTCATCAAGCAGACAAGAAGAAAGAATGGCTGACTCCTGATAGCAGATGCAGAGTGTCCAGTTCTGAAGGAGAACGTTTTCTAATTTTAAAATGGCTGCATAGTGAAATGAAGAAATACGGTGCAACCGCAGAAATGGTATAGCTAAAATATAGCTCGCCCTATATATAGAACAATTAGAGCAACCAGGATGCATCATCAATGAAACATAGCATGCGAAATGGATAGCATGAAACTACCTCTTAAAAAAAGTCATCCTTTGTTTCAATAGCAAGTTATGTCAACCCAGTTTTGGCAATAAGACAATTAGTATGCACCATTTATATACTTGACTGCCAGCGTACGACAGAAAATATTGTACTGCAATGCTGAAGTGTCAGAATGTATGTCAGAATGAACTATTTGAATATTATCTATGCTATTGTTACCATTTGGATTTTTTTTAACACAAGTAATAAAATATATTTAAACACATTAATTAGACACCAATTGCTTGTGCATTCTGCTGAAGATAACATTTTAGTGTATACCTTCAACGTTGGTGACGAAGGATGATTTTCTTAGACTGGGACCATATTGGTAATGATATTGGATTCATGAAGGGCAGATCTGCATCACAGATTTCCTGAAAATGAAAGAATAACTGAAGTTGTTAATGGCAAGTTTTTTTTCTAATTTAGTAAAATGCAGTTTGACGAAAATGGCATTGTATTTGTCTACATTTAATTACATGTGATTGTCAAATGTCCTTTGTCACTGGTCAAAATCCCACAACCTTAATTTTTAAATTGTCAAAAATAAAAAGCTCCCCCCTTCTGATATTCGAGTAGTATGACAATATGTAATGAAAAAGGCACAGTGACACGAAACTTGGCCTACACTACAGTACAGACAGTGTTATCAGAGCTAGTAAATATTCCAGTAGCTCAGGTATTATGACAAACAATATTAATGACATGAAACCATTTGTTTTTGCTTCAATAACATTTATAAATTATATTTGTGTATAATGAAATTCCTTGAATAGGCTATAGTCCTATACATAACTAACTGGTCATAATAAGTAGGCTTACCGGATCTTGGTTTGATAAATTATGGAAACATTGTTTACCTCGCAATACATATCTAATAAAATATTGGTTACTCGAAAATGCGTAGTATGTCCTGCTCTTGAATACTCGTATTTTAATTTATCGTGATTCGAATATTATTTATTCGTATTAAAAATGGCCTTGACCCTTGTTTGACAAAATCGCTACAACTGCGTTTAGGCCAGCGTTATCGCAGGTCTAAAAATCGTGTCGTTTCGTCCCGCGGAAAGTCCGAGACTTAGTTGTCTGCGTTCGTGCATAGCGATTATCCCATCAAAGTCCCGACGTTCGTAAATAGTCCGAGACAACGCTCATTGTCTCGGTTCATGCATAAGACCCAGATGTTGTTGATAGTAGCGAACGATGGTATATTATTAGCAACAGATGTGAATTAACGTGGCGGTAGTGCCATTAAGATCAAAGCTTGATGTCGATAAACGTTAATTACCACACTTCAAAGATTGAACAATTCTTTGATGTTCTTGTGCAACTAACCACTATCCCTACCATAAAACTAACATTTTTGAAAGAGTCTTTCCTCTATGCAGACTTTAAACATACAGTCAGCCGACACATATTTTGAGCGAAATACTTTTCTAACATTCTGTTGACATGCGTATCTTTAAAAAATGTTGACATGGTTTTTTTTTAAATGGCGTCTTGTTAGCGTTGTATCTTTTTATTCGGATTCATATTCTTCTTCGCCAGTCAATATCCATAATTGCACAGGGGACAATGGTGGTGGAGGCGGACCGTTGAAGGTTTGCATCAGTTCATCCATGACAAAATGTCATTGCAATCTATGCTCGCCACCCCATTCATCTAAAATGATGTGCTTACGTTTGGCTTATACACCAAAAACACAGTGTGTACTTGGTGACCTAATCAAAACCAGATGTCTTGACAGTAGCGAACGACGGTTTATTATCAGTAAATGTTATTGACAGTAGTGAACAACGCTATATTATCAGTAACAGATGTCAATTAACGCTGCGGTAGTGCCACTAAGAACAAAGCTTGATGTCGATAAGCGTTAACACACTTCAAAGATTGAACAATTCTTTGATGTTCTTGTGCAACTAACCACTATTATCATAACCAGATGTACAGCAACAAAACGCTGATATGAAATAGTTTGTTCTTGCCGACTGTCAAACGACATTTTCTTTTTTTTGTTCAGCACATCACCAATGATTACACACTTTTCTTTGTTAACACTTTTAGCAACCGTTACACAATTTAATATTTGTAAACTCGACACTCTCTTGCGCAATAACAGGTCCAAAGTTCATCTTACTGTGCGCGTGCGTGTGCTTGTAGGTAACTCTGCATAGTACTTGTGGGTAATTAGGAGAAAGCCGGGGTAACTAAAAGGTAATTTGGGGTAATGAAGGGGTAATTGGGGATATTTAAGGTTGTTTAGGATAATCAAGAGGTAATTAGAGGGTAATTAAATGCAAATAAGGGGTAACTAGGGTTAACTAAGGGGTAGTTATGGGTAATATTAAAGGTAATTAGGGGCAATTAAGGGTAACTAAGGGGTAATTGTGGGTAATTAAGGGTAACTAAGAATTTTTTTATTGCATGAAGTCGATCAATCAGCGACGAGTAGTTAGAAATGTCAACTGTGGTCCCGCTCTTTTTCTATAATTTTCTATGTGAAACAATGGAGTATTTTATGTGTGTTATTTATGTATGCATGTGTAAGGGTCATCTATCATTATACGTGGACGTTGTTTTATATGTGCGTATAAGCGAGGAAGAGTGGTGGACGGTTGATGACTACCACTTTATTTATGGGTAACTAAGGGCATTTAGGGGTAATTTGGGGTAATTAAGGTTATTTAAGGTTTTTAAGGGTATTTCGGGTTAATTAAGGATAATTAGGGGCAACTAAGGGGTAATTAGTGTTAATTGTGTTGTGTGTGTTGTTGTACGTGTGTTGTACGTGTGTATTGTATGTGATGTGTGTGTGTATGTTGTGTGTGTCTGTGTGTGTCTGTGTGTGTTGCCTGTGTTTTGTATATGTGCTATATATCTGTAGTGTGTTGAATGTGTTTTGTATGTGCTGTGTCTGTTGTATGTGAAGTATGCGTGTATGTATTGTATGTGTGTGTGCGTGTGTGAGTGTGCAGTATGTGTATTGTATGTGCTGTGTGTGTTGTGTGTGCCTGTGTGTGTCTGTGTGTGTTGTCTGTGTGTTGTATATGTGGTATCTATATCCAGTGTGTTGAATGTGTGTTGTATGTGCTGAGTCTGTTGTATGTGTGTTTATGTGAAATGTGCGAGTGTATGTTGTATTTGTGTGTATGTGTGTTGTATGAATGTTTTGTGTGTGTGTGTGTGTGTGTTTGTGCGTGTTGTGTGAGTGTGTTGAGCGTGTTAAATGTGCGTGTATGTGAAATGTGCGTGTGTGTTGTATTTGCGTGTTGTGTGTGTATTGTATGTGTGCTGTGTATATATCAGTGTGTTGTGTGTGTGTTGTGTTGTATGTGCTGTAGTGTGGGTTGTGTGTGTGTGTGTGTGTGTGTGTGTGTGTGTGTGTGTGTGTGTGTGTGTGTGTGTGTGTGTGTGTGTGTGTGTGTGTGTGTGTGTGTGTTTGCAGGTGTTGTATATGTTGTGTTTGTTGTGCGTGTGTTGTACGTATTTTGTATGTTTATTGTATGTGTTGTGTTGTGTGTGCCTGTGTGTGTGTTGAATGTGTGTTGTGTATGTGCTATATATCTGTAGTATGTTGAATGTGTGTTGTATGTGCCATGTGTGTTGTATGTGAAGCGTGTGTGTGTGTGTGTGTGTGTGTGTGTGTGTGTGTATTTGTGTTTGTTTGTTTGTGTGTGTGTTGTATGTGTATATGTGAGTGTTTTGTGTGTGAGTTGTGTGAGTGTGTTGTGCGTGTTATGTGTGCGTGTGTTGTATGCGTGTTGTGTGTGTGTTACGTGCGCGTGTGTTGTGTGTATTGTGTGTATGTGTCAGTGTGTTGTGTGTGTGTGTTCTGTTGTATATGCTGTGTGTATTTTGTGTCTATGTGTGTACGTGTGTGTGTTTTGTCAGTGTGTATGTGTGTGTTGTGTGAATGTTTTAGGTGTGTGTTGTGTTAGTGTGTTGTGCGTGTTAGGTGTGAGTGTGTTGTGTGTCTTCGTGTTGTGTGTGTTAAATGTGCGTGTGTTTGTGTGTATGTTGTATGTGTGTTGTGTACGTGTCAGTGTGTTGCGAGTGTATATGTGTTGTGTTTTATGTATGCGTGTTGTATGTTTGTATATTTGTGTGTGTGTATTGTATTGTATGTGTGTGTGTGTGTGTGTGTGTGTGTGTGTGTGTGTGTGTGTGTGTGTGTGTGTGTGTGTGTGTGTGTGTGTGTGTGTGTGTGTGTGTGTGTCTGTGGTGAGTGTGTATGGTGGTTTGTGATAAAACACGAACTTTGCAACCGAAGGTTTGTGCTTATGACATTTTTTTGGATTAACGGACCTGTACAAAAATATATTCCACTGTCGAATTCTTATATATACGCAAGTAGTAATAGAGGTCCCTTAGCGCGCGCAACTTGCGCGGTCCGGGGGAAACCCCATGTTAAGAGATAGGGATTTCCCCCGCGCCGCGCCCAAATACGGTCACTGGTTAAAGGATAGGATTTTTAACATGGGAGAGATAGGAATCCCCCCAAAACTTGTAAACGACTTCTCGCAGACCGCGCCCGGGTTAAAGATAGGAGATTTTCCTATGTTAAGAGATAGGATTCCCCCAAAACTGGTAAACGACAAATCTCGTTTACCACTTTGCTCAAGGCTTGCTCCGAAAATGGTTTTCGAGATTCGGCTGAGCGACCGGGTTAAAGATAGGGATGTTTAACATGGGGGAGATAGGGATTCTACGAAAGTAGTAGCAAAACGGTTTTCGAGATACGGATTTTGCGCAAAACCGCGCCCGGGTTAAAGATAGGGATTTTTAACGTGGGAGAAATAGGGGTTCCCTCGAAAATGGTTTTCGAGATTACGCAATGCGCAGACCGGAACAAACCCATGTTAAAGGATAGGCCCTTTTTATCTCATGTTAAAGCATAAGGAATTTTCACCCCACGTTAAAGCATAGGGAATTTTATTGCAAAGGTATCCGACCACTTTTCGAATTTTTATCCCGGGTTAAAGCATAGGCCATTTTTATTGCAAAGGTATCCGACCACTTTTCGAATTTTTATCCCGGGTAAAGCATAGGCCATTTTTATCGCAAAGGTACGCGACCACTTTTTTGAATAAAATAACATATACCGAACACCATTCGAATAGGCTACACACGAGATTGCTTGATCCAGATGCCGAGGCTTCGCCAAGGAACCGACCCGTTATTTGTTTGACGATGACGTGTCCAATATGTGGTGTTATAGTAAGGCGTAATTTATAACAAAAGGCTTATAAATTCAACGAAGACCGTTTTACCTGAAGTAATGTATACGAAATGTAGACTACATATAGGACTATGTTATACCAGAGCCTATAGCCTCGTTTTTTTCCGAACAGAGTGACCAAGGAGTACTGCCCAAATTCGTGTATATTGCACGCTTGCGTGCAATAGAGCCCCCTGACGGATACTTCATAAACCACAAACACCACTTTATGTGACGTCATGATGCAGTGACATCGTTAAAACTCTGCAGTCTGTGCTTTTGAATTTTCTACTCTACAATCTGTGATCTTTCGGAATGCCCACGCGACCTTTATGTTCTGTTGAACTGTTATAAAAGGCCTGCGTCTGTTTTTTGTGATCGTTATATCTTACGTTTTGGAAGATGAACAACATGACTAGTGATAACGGCCGACAAGGGATTTTGCTACCGAAGGCGCAGCCTTCTCCGGCTATGGGACCACTCGACCTCTCGACCCAGACATTCAACCCGTACCATCAGCCAACGACCAGTTCAACGACCAGTTCGACGACCAGTTCAACGACCAGTCCGATGACCAGTTTGACGATCAAAACAATTTCGTCTCTGTCATCAGCTCCGGCAACCAACCCAACCATCAACCTGACGCCATCACATCCGACGAAGCGTCAGAAGCTTCACGAGACTTCGGATGACACATCACACGAGAATACGGTTCGACGTGTTATCATGTGAGATCCCACCGTTTTCAGGAAAATAGACGTGTTATTGCATCAAATCCTTCCTTTTTCAGGAAAATAGACGTGTTATCGCGTGGGATTTGCTTCAACACTCACTCACCCTTCGTGTCTGTTCACTCACTCACTCACTCACTCACTCACTCACTCACTCACTCACTCACTCACTCACTCACTCACTCACTCACTCACTCACTCACTCACTCACTCACTCACTCACTCACTCACTCACTCACTCACTCACTCACTCACTCACTCACTCACTCACTCCCTCACTCACTCACTCACTCACTCACTCACTCACTCACTCACTCACTCACTCACTCACTCACTCACTCACTCACCCTTCGTGTCTGTTCACTCACTCACTCACTCACTCACTCCCTCACTCACTCCCTCACTCACTCCACTCACTCACTCACTCACTCACTCACTCACTCACTCACTCACTCACTCACTCACTCACTCACTCACTCACTCACTCACTCACTCACTCACTCACTCACTCACTCACTCACTCACTCACTCACTCACTCACTCACTCACTCACTCACTCACTCACTCACTCACTCACTCACTCACTCACTCACTCACTCACTCACTCACTCACTCACTCACTCACTCACTCACTCACTCACTCACTCACTCACTCACTCACTCACTCACTCACTCACTCACTCACTCACTCACTCACTCACTCACTCACTCACTCACTCACTCACTCACTCACTCACTCACTCACTCACTCACTCACTCACTCACTCACTCACTCACTCACTCACTCACTCACTCACTCCCTCCCTCCCTCCCTCCCTCCCTCCCTCCCTCCCTCCCTCCCTCACTCACTCACTCACTCACTCACTCACTCACCCTTCGTGTCTGTTCACTCACTCACTCACTCACTCACTCACTCACTCACTCACTCACTCACTCACTCACTCACTCACTCACTCACTCACTCACTCACTCACTCACTCACTCACTCACTCACTCACCCTTCGTGTCTGTTCACTCACTCACTCACTCACTCACTCACTCACTCACTCACTCACTCACTCACTCACTCACTCACTCACTCACTCACTCACTCACTCACTCACCCTTCGTGTCTGTTCACTCACTCACTCTCTCACTCACTCACTCACGCCGTCCCTTTTTAGTGTTGGTAGTACTTATAACGTTTTAGTGACGGTACGACTTTTAGGGTCGGTAGTACTCAGAACTTTTTAGTGTCGGTGGTACTCAGAACTTTTTAGTGTCGGTGGTACTCAGAACTTTTTAGTGTCGGTGGTACTCAGAATTTTTTAGTGTCGGTGGTACTCAGAACTTTTTAGTGTCGGTGGTACTCAGAACTTTTTAGTGTCGGTGGTACTCAGAACTTTTTAGTGTCGGTGGTACTCAGAACTTTTTAGTGTCGGTGGTACTCAGAACTTTTTAGTGTCGGTGGTACTCAGAACTTTTTAGTGTCGGTGTTACTCAGAACTTTTTAGTGTCGGTGGTACTCAGAACTTTTTAGTGTCGGTGGTACTCAGAACTTTGTAGTGTCGGTGGTACTCAGAACTCTTTAGTGTCGGTGGTACTCAGAACTTTTTAGTGTCGGTGGTACTCAGAACTTTGTAGTGTCGGTGGTACTCAGAACTTTTTAGTGTCGGTGGTACTCATAACTTTTTAGTGTCGGTGGTACTTAGAACTTTTTAGTGTCGGTGGTACTCAGAACTTTTTAGTGTCTGTGGTATTCAGAACTTTTTAGTGTCGGTGGTACTCAGAACTTTTTAGTGTCGGTGGTACTCAGAACTTTTTAGTGTCGGTGGTACTCAGAACTTTTTAGTGTCGGTGGTACTCAGAACTTTTTAGTGTCGGTGGTACTCATAACTTTTTAGTGTCGGTGGTACTCAGAACTTTTTAGTGTCGGTGGTACTCAGAACTTTTTAGTGTCGGTGGTACTCAGAACTTTTTAGTGTCGGTGGTACTCAGAACTTTGTAGTGTCGGTGGTACTCAGAACTCTTTAGTGTCGGTGGTACTCAGAACTTTTTAGTGTCGGTGGTACTCAGAACTTTGTAGTGTCGGTGGTACTCAGAACTTTTTAGTGTCGTTGGTACTCAGAACTTTTTAGTGTCGGTGGTACTTAGAACTTTTTAGTGTCGGTGGTACTCAGAACTTTTTAGTGTCGGTGGTACTCAGAACTTTTTAGTGTCGGTGGTACTCAGAACTTTTTAGTGTCGGTGGTACTCAGAACTTTTTAGTGTCGGTGGTACTCAGAACTTTTTAGTGTCGGTGGTGCTCAGAACTTTTTAGTGTCGGTGGTGCTCAGAACTTTTTAGTGTCGGTGGTGCTCAGAACTTTTTAGTGTCGGTGGTACTCAGAACTACGTCACATGATGGCGCCATCTAGCGGGTAAAAATATATAATTAGGTTATCAAGAGAAAAAGACAAAAAAAAGTTGGGGTTAACCTCGCGAAAATTTAAACAACCACCAAAGTGGTTGTATAAATTTTCTAAAAAAAAATTGTTTTTGTCCCTCTGGGACAAAAACATTAAATTTTCGCGAGAAAAACGAGGCTATAGGCTCTGGTATAACATAGTCCTATGTAGTCTACATTTCGTATACATTACTTCAGATAAAACGGTCTTCGTTGAATTTATAAGCCTTTTGTTATAAATTACGCCTTACTATAACACCACATATTGGACACGTCATCGTCAAACAAATAACGGGTCGGTTCCTTGGCGAAGCCTCGGCATCCGGATCAAGCAATGTCGTGAGTAGCTTATTCGAATGGTGTTCGGTATATGTTATTTTATTCAAAAAAGTGGTCGCGTACCTTTGCGATAAAAATGGCCTATGCTTTAACCCGGGATAAAAATTCGAAAAGTGGTCGGATACCTTTGCAATAAAAATGGCCTATGCTTTAACCCGGGATAAAAATTCGAAAAGTGGTCGGATACCTTTGCGATAAAATTCCCTATGCTTTAACGTGGGGTGAAAATTCCTTATGCTTTAACATGAGATAAAAAGGACCTATCCTTTAACATGGGTTTGTTCCGGTCTGCGCATTGCGTAATCTCGAAAACCATTTTCGAGGGAACCCCTATCTCTCCCACGTTAAAAATCCCTATCTTTAACCCGGGCGCGGTTTTGCACAAAATCCGTATCTCGAAAACCGTTTTGCTACTATTTTCGTAGAATCCCTATCTCCCCCATGTTAAAAATCCCTATCTTTAACCCGGTCGCTCAGCCGAATCTCGAAAACCATTTTCGGAGCAAGCCTTGAGCAAAGTGGTAAACGAGATTTGTCGTTTACCAGTTTTGGGGGAATCCTATCTCTTAGCATAGGAAAATCTCCTATCTTTAACCCGGGCGCGGTCTGCGAGAAGTCGTTTACAAGTTTTGGGGGATTCCTATCTCTCCCATGTTAAAAATCCTATCCTTTAACCAGTGACCGTATTTGGGCGCGCTGGGCGCGGCGCGGGGGAAATCACTGTCTCTTAACATGGGGTTTCCCCCGGACCGCGCAAGTTGCGCGCGCTAAGGGACCTCTATTACTACTTACGCAGTGAACGACGGTATTGTTTTCAAACGTGCCAAGTGCAGACGTCCCAGTCGTCGAATGATGACGTGTGTGTCATGTGTTGTGTGTATTGTATGTGTGTTGTATGTGCTGTGTGTATGCGTTGTGTGTGTGTGTGAGGTGTGTTGTAGTGTAGTTATCCCCCCGGGGGAAGGGTCCGGTGGTGAGGGCGGGGGCGGCGAGGGCAGCATACATTACACGTACAACACATACAACACACATGGCACATTCAACACACTACATATATATAGCACATATACAACACGCATGCAACACACACAGACACAAACAACACACACACAACACATACAATACACATACAACATACGTACAACACACGCAATACACAACATATACAACACACAGGCAACACACACAGACACACACAACACACACAGCACATAGAGCACACTCACACAACACATTCACACAACACACAAATACAACACACACGCACACTTCACATACAACACACATACAACAGACACAGCACATACAAAACACATTCAACACACTACAGATAGATAGCACATATACAAGACACAGGCAACTCACACAGACACACACATACATACACAACACACATACATAACATACAATACACATACAACACACGTACAACACACGCAACACAATTAACAATAATTACCCCTTAGTTGACCCCGAAATAACCTTAAGTACCCTTAATTACCCCCAAATTACCCATTAGTTACCCCTAAATGCCCTTATTTGCCCATAAATAAATTGGTAATCATCAACCGTCCACCACTGCTCCTCCCTTACACGCACACGCACGGACGCACTAAAACGTCCACGCATAGTGATAGATGACCCTTACACATGCATACATAAATAACACACATAAAATACTCCATTATTTCTCATAGAAAATTATAGAAAAAGAGCGGGACCATAGTTGACATTTCTAACTACTCGTCGCTGATTTATCGACTTCATGCCATTATAAAATTCTTAGTTACCACTAATTACCCTTCATTACAATTAGCCCTTACCCCGAATTACCTCTTAATTACCCTAATATTTCCCATAATTACCCCTAGTTACCCCTTATTTGCATCTAATTACCCCCTAATTACCTCTTGATTATCCTAAATAACCTTAAATACCCTTAATAATAATAATAAGATAACTTCTATTGCGCCTAAATCCTTGGAAACCAAGCTCAGAGGCGCATCAAAACAAAAGGGTTGGTCAATCTCAAAGTACATAAGTAGTTTTCCAGTTGTCAACAGATGGGTCAAGGCGCTAGGAAGCTAAGGTGGATAAGCAAGGTTGTAAAGATACGTTTTTTAATGACGACGGAATTTTGTAATATTTTCAACTGATCTAACACTAAGAGGAAGCATATTCCAAAGAGTTGGTGCAGCAACAGAAAAAGCCCTAGTTCCAATGTTAGTGTTGACTCTAGGAACAAAAAGTAGGTCAGAACTAGATGATCGAAGCTGGGTAGATTTTCTTACAGCAGTAAGCAATAAATGCAAATAAGATGGTTGCTTATTGGACAGTGCCTGATATGTAATGGTACAGATCTAAAAAAGTATACGATATCGTACAGGAAGCCAATGTAAAGACTTCAAAAGTGGCACAGAGCGAGAAAAACGAGGAGATCTTGTAACTACTCTTGCTAGACAATTTTGGACACGCTGAAGTTTTGTGATATCCTTGCTAGCGATATTATAAAGGAGGGAATTGCAATAGTCAATTCTGCTGCTAACAAGCGCTGTTGCAATAGTCTTAGCAACAGAAAATGACATATACCGGCGAATACGACGAAGATCACGAATATGATAAAAACAGCAGCGACATGTTTGAGATATATGTTGTCGGAAATTGAAGTTTCTATCAAAGATTACTCCTAGATTCCGCACCGAGGTTGCTGGCGTGATGGACTGATTCAAAATACGCGTAGGGAAAAAACCATCCAGTTTACAACGCTGCATTCGAGTACCAATAATGATAAATTCAGTTTTATTTGCATTTAATTTCAACTTGCTGTCAGTCATCCAATGGAAGATATCTTGAAGGCAATCACTAAGTTGGTTAAGGGAGCGATTTGTATCCGGGGTAGCCAACGAAATGTAGATATGAGTATCATCAGCATAAAGATGATGATCTAAGTTATGTTTTTGTATAACAGAGCTTAGTGGCGTGGTGTAAAGAGTAAAAAGCAAAGGCCCAAGAACAGAACCATGGGGAACACCAAATAAAGCCGGCAGTGCAGCTGAAAAGCAGTTCCCAATCTTTATAGTTTGGTATCTATCAGTTAGATACGAAGAAAACCAGTTTAGAGCTGTGCCAGATATGCCGTACCACTTTAATAGGCGTTCAATGAGAATGCTGTGATGAATCGTGTCAAACGCAGCAGAGAGATCTAGTAAGGTAAGTGCAGTCACTTTACGATTATTAATGTTCAAGGTAATGTTATTATGAACCTTTAAAAGGGCAGTCTCTGTTGAATGAAACTGCTTATATGCTGATTGTGACACATTAGTTAAGACATTTGTGCTAATGTGAGACCTTAGACGACTTGCTACAACCTTTTCTAGTATTTTGGAAATGAAGCTGAGATTAGTAATAGGTATATAACTGTTTAGTTCTTGCTTAAGCAGAGATGACTTCTTAAGAAGTGGTGTGACATGGGCGTATTTAAAATCATCAGGAAAACAGCCAGAGCAAAGTGATGCATTTATAATATTTGTTATAGGTCCAATTAGTGTATCGAGACATGCTTTTAGCAGTATTGTTGGAAATGGATCAAGTGCACAAGATTGATTTGGGGAGGACATAATTATTTTCCTAACTTCATCAACTGTTGCAGATTCAAATGATACAAGTTGAAAATTTACTTGTGGAAAGTCCACACTGACATTACTTACATTATTATGACGTGGGAAAGCAGAACGAATGATACTGATTCTATTCTTGAAGTGACTAGAGAACGAATCACATAGAGACTTAATTGACACATGATCAGGTAACGATGGAGTAGGCCGTCTGTGTAGAATGTTATTGATGCAGTTCCATAACTGACGTGGATTATCAGACTTATTTATGACCATATCTGTAAAATAATCTGATTTAGCTTTAGCCATTTGTCTGTTACAGAGGTGACATTGCTTAGAATAACGCGATCTGTCTAATGGCGAGCGTGATTTTCGCCATACACGCTCTAAATAACGACGACGCCTTTTAGATAGTATAATTTCGGAAGTCATCCATGGAGCCGGTGGCCTTTCTGACACCCATTTGGATTTTATAGGTGCATGTTTGTCAAGTAGTGCATTGAGTACTTGACAGTTCTGTTTATATAAGTCAGATAGGTGTTTTTTTTTTATCTGTGATAAGGTCAGATATAAGGATATCAGCCATTAAAGCTGTAATGTCAATCCTATGAATGGCTCTGTAAGACACATTGTGTTTCGATTATAAAGGGGCTATAGAACCATTAATATTGGCAATGACAGTATGGTGGTCTGATAACCCATCTGAAACAGTAGGTGCTTGGATATTATTACAAGTTGAACGGGTTATCAAGAGGTCAAGCCAATGGCCATGTATATGTGTCGAAAAGGTAACATGTTGTTTCAAATCAAATGATGCCAGAATGTCATCAAACGTAGTTGTAGTTGAAGAAGGTATATCCAAATGTAGATTAAAATCACCAAGAATGTAAAATTCTGAGTGAATGACTGCCAGATTTTCCAACATATCCTGAAAGTCTTCAAAGAAATTGGCAGGATGTCCTGGAGGGCGATGAATACAAACAAAGTGTGCGGAGAAAGAAGAATCTGAAATTTCAGCAAAGATGGACTCAAAACTAGAGTATTCAGGGTTAGAATGTAATTTAACTTTGAACTACTGTGATATAAAAAAGCCAACACCACCTCCACGGCCGACTAAACGTGGTCGATGGTGAAAGGTGTAACCAGAAGGGGAAACATCAGCAATGCATGCATGTGTATCATGTGGTCTAAGCCAGGTCTCAGTTACAGCTAGAATGTTTTATTTTCTTTGAAATTAATAAATCATAAAGTGAGGCTGTCTTATCTCGTACAGATCGAACGTTTGTAGTGGTCACCCGAATGTTTCGTCTAACAGATGGCCCAGGATTGAGACTTACATCTCCTGCTAGTAATAAAATTATTGCTAATTTCAATGTAGGCGTAGAGCGGGGGATTGGCAGTAACTTTCTATTATAACAAACATGAAGACATGGCAGACTATGCAAAATTGAAATAGAATGATGAATTTTAGTGTGATTAGGAAAAAGCACATTAAAATGATTAGATCTCAATGGTTTGCATAAAACAAAATCGATGTCCCTTACAACAACAGAACAAGACAAGCAGAAAACACCAAATAGGAATAATGGTGACATAATTATGTTAGATTATTATCATATTTAGTAGAAAATAATAGACCAAAACCATATAATTTTATATCGTATAGATAATAAATAGTAAAGAATGTTAAACCCAGAGCTAAGGCTAAACCTACGGCGTAACTGCCGTAAGTAAAAACTAAATTATATTTACAAGATCAGTAGTCTCAATAAAAAATTACCCCTTCATTACCCAAAATTACCTTTTAGTTACCCCGACTTTCTCCTAATTACCCACAAGTCCTATGCATACTTACCTATATGCACACGCACGCACGCACACACTAAGATGAACTTTGGACCTGTTATTGCACAAGAGAGATTCGAGTTTACCAATATTAAATTGTGTAACGGTTGCTAAAAGTGTCAACAAAGAAGTGTATAATAATCATTGATGTGCTGAACTAAAAAAAGAAAATGTCGTTTGACAGTCGGCAAGAACAAACTATTTCATATCAGCGTTTTGTTGCTGTATATCTGGTTATGATAATAGTGGTTAGTTGCACAAGAACATCAAAGAATTGTTCAATCTTTGAAGTGTGTTAACGCTTATCATCAAGCTTTGTTCTTAGTGGCACTACCGCAGCGTTAATTGACATCTGTTACTAATAATATAGCGTTGTTCACTACTGTCAACAACATTTACTGATAATAAACCGTCGTTCGCTACTGTCAAAGCATCTGGTTTTGATTAGGTCACCAAGTACACACTGTGTTTTTGGTGTATAAACCAAACGTAAGCACATAATTTTAGATGAATAGGGTGGCGAGCATAGATTGCAATGGCATTTTGTCATGGATGAACTGATGCAAACCTTAAACTGTCCGCCTCCACCACCATTGTCCCCTGTGCAATTATGGATTTTGACAGGCAAAGGAGATGAAGAATATGAATCCGAATAAAAAGATACAACGCTAACAAGACGCCATTAAAAAAAACCTCCATGTCAACATTTTTTAAAGATACGCATGTCATCAGAATGTTAGAAAAGTATTTTAAAGATATCACTCAAAATGTGTGTTGCCCAACTGTATGTTTTAAAGTATGCATAGAGGAAGGACATTCAAAAAAGTGTACGCTTGCGCACAGACGGTTATAAAAAAGAAAAACATATTTTACAGCGTGTTGGGTAAAGAAGATGATGAAATAGAAGGAGGAGATGAAACAGAAGGAGGAAATGGAGCCAATCGGAAGTAAGTTAATTTCTATTGCTTTATTGACTTTCATGAAAGACAAATACTTATTCATTGATTCAACTTGTTGGTTACCTATGTTGTTGCGACTTCATAATTGAATCCAGGTGTTGTTGTTGACAACGCTAACAAGACGCATTTTGTGAAAACCCTCCATGTCAACATTTTTAAAGGTACGAATGCCAACAGAATGTTAGAAAAGTATTTTAAAGATTTCGTTCAAAATATGTGTCGCCTGACTACGTTTTATAGTCTGCGTAGAGGAAAGATGGTATTTATGGTAGGAATAGTGGTTAGTTGCACAAGAACATCAAAGAATTGTTCAATCTTTTAAGTGTGGTAACGTTTACTGACATCATGCTTTGATCTTAATGGCACTACCGCCACGTTAATTCACATCTGTTGCTAATAATATACCATCGTTCGCTACTGTCAACATCTGGTTTTGATTAGGTCATCGAGTACACACTGTGTTTTGGGTGTATAAGCCAAACGTAGGCACATGATTTTAACATGACTTTCAGTATATTGTGTTTTCACATGAATTATTCAAATTATTTGCGTTTCTCCATGGTATACATAGATCATATACCCGGTAAGCTCCCTTACATACACATGCATGCATATACACGATGTTATACGCCATAAAAGGTAGTCATCACACGCCCACAACTCCCTTCCTCCCCTACATGTACATGCAAGCATGCGCTAATGATAGTTTTGTGATAGGGTATTTCATTTTGGAATACCTTTCTAGTGCGCATAAAGAAGATGAAGTAAATTATAAGAGAGAAGATGCTAAAAAGTGAGTTAAATTTCTATAATGAATAAAGTTTATTAACGTTCAATAATTAATAATAATGAGGGAAAAGTCATATTCTTTAGGATATGTGTATGTGTATATCTATCAGTTATAGAAAACTGATTGGTTGGCTGTATGTTTTCAGTCTGTATAAGACACACATTAAAAAACCAAATGCGCGCTTGCACACGCACGGTAATGAAAACCAGATGTGATGACTAATGCTTCGAATAACTCTTTGTTTTCTGAAAGGGCGTCTCATATACTTTTAAAAAAGTGTGCACCGACTCGATTATAAGAAGGAGATTTTGGATAACCGTTATGTTGTAATATCTTTGTTGTCTGGGAAAGGCGTCTCATACACTTTTTAAAAATGCGCACTCACACACATAGTGGATTATAAAATGAGATGTTAAATAACCGTTATGTTGACGGTGCATCTGTTCGTGTAGCAAGTTGTCGATCTGGTGTAGCCGGAGAGTCGACTGTTAATGGAGTCCGGCCCATCTGACCAGCTGTACCACTCGTAACACTAGTGTCCGACGTGATGGGCATTATGTGTTGTCGGTTACGTCGATATTGTCCATGGGGCGTTTGCACATAATATGATCTTAGTCCAGCCGCTTTGGAGATAATCACACCTTGCGATCTCCATCCCCTCTCATTGGGTTGTCGTTTCCAACGAACTCGCTGTCCCGGTGATAAGTCGCTGAGAGGCCGTGTACCCTTTCGTTTGTCGTAGTTAGACTTGTTCACCGCCTTGTAATGGACATCTGTTTCACGAACAGTGGCATCACTTGGCCAATTTGGTGACAGGCTGTCCGGTAATGTAGGCAGTCTAGTTTGAATCTGTCTACCTATGAGCAGCTGCGCTGGACTCACGCCTGTAATTGTCGTCGGTGTTGCTCTGTATGCCATCAAGGCAAGCACTGGGTCGGCTTGTCGGAGTATGGATTTGGAAACGACAACCCAACGACAGGGGATGGAGATCGCAAGGTGTGATTATTTCCAAAGCGGCTGGACTGAGATCATATTATGTGCAAACGCCCCATGGACAATATCAACGTAACCAACACATAATGCCCATCCTGAACATCACGTCGGATATTAGTGTTACGAATGGTACAGCTGGTCAGACGGACCGGACTCCATCAGCAGTGGACTCGCCGGCTATACCAGATCGACTTAGGAGGTTGCGCTGAACAGCCGGACCTACGATAACAAACACGTCACACACACACGATTTGCCCTTCACTGTCAACGTTGTTTCGAAGTATCCTCGACAGTTGAGGTTGCCACCTGGGCTGTGAAGAGTTGTCGTAGTTTTCTTCGTCGTAGAGTCCCGGAATGGGAACCAACTGCAAGTAAGTAGCTGTGTTCATTGACGATCGAAACATCTGCACCGGTGTCAATTTTGAAATTGACAACCGTGTTGTTCATTTGTACATCGACAGTCAGTGGAGGTTCGGTTTTGTCATTGTCAATCGAGCCCAGCCACACTGTGTCATCTGTCGTTGGATGCTGTTGAGAAACTTCTGCTATTCTCGATGATCTACACATAGCTGCAAAATGTCCCTTCTTTGAACACTTCCTGCACGTCTGGTAGTAAGCAGGGCACTTGTTGGGAGCATGTTGTTTACCACAGTTATGACATGTCGTTTGAGTATGTGGAGTTCTAAATTCTCGTCTGGAAAAGTCTCTCTTATCAAAATTAGCTTTGGGTTTTCTCTGACTTTTGGCAGCCTGATACACTGAGTCAGCATTCGTTTCTGCACGCATGTTTTCAGTGTATTTGTCGGTGATTTCGTTGTTCCTGCATATAGCTACCGCATTTGCCATCGTTAGTGTTGCTTCGTAGAGCAATTCCTGTCTCACAGTGTCTGAATAGAGACCTATGACGATTTGATCGCGGATTATTTTCTCTTTTTTCTCAGGCACATAGTTACATGTGCTTGCTAGATTGAGCAAATCTGTCAGGAATGCGTCAAATGTTTCACCTCTGTTCTACTTCAGGCGCAAGAATGTGTACATTTCGTACGTTTCATTCACTCTCGGTGTGAAGTAGTTGCTGAACTATAGCTTCACAGCTGCAATTTTATCTTTATTTGCAGGTGGATCAAATGTGAACATTCTAAAAACGTCCATGCACTCAAGACCGAGGAGAGGTAACAACGTAGCCACTTGTATCTTCTCACTCTTCTTATTTTTCTCGGTCGCTAGCATATAGTAGTCGAATTGCTCGAGCCACCTTACCCACAATGTTGTCATGCCCGCGTCGCCGTTGGCGACATTGCTTGCGGCGCATGAAAAGTGTCTCGGCGGCCTTAAACCTTCTGCCATGATCAAGTTGTTCATGCACTTCTGACACCATTTATGTCTAGCATAACGGACAATTGTTATGCCTTGATTGGGTTCGGTTTTATTACGTTTTTACATTTCGGTAATCTTACAAATACCTCGCCGGTTGATCCACGCTGGATTGGTCCCACTGACCTAGTTTCTCTAGGCGTATCTAATCGAATCGATATAATTACAATCTCGATAATTATGATCTCGGTACAACGTGTTTCAGTGTTTGGGAAGATGTACATTGGTACACTTACTGCGAGGTCATGGGAGAATTGATACACTACTTCTATGGTCCACGACACCCACCACCAACGAGGTTGTCAAAACCCGCAAGTCGTAATAATTATTTGCTTGTATCTTTAGTCAATAAAATACGTATGCACTCGTATACTACCGCATTTTTTTCGATTTTCATATGCGTATGCACCCGACAACACACACACACAAAGATAGATGACCCTTACATATGCATGCATGCAATAACACACAAAAATAGGGAACGCATGCATTAAAATAAGAGATAGTCATTAGGCATCCACTACATGCACACGCATGCACGCACTAACGTTCCCAACAGTCGCTAGGGGGATAGGCGATAATCAAGGGATATGACGTCATCGGATTAAATAGGTCAATAGTCCCCAGGGGGCGCTCCTAACCGGAAATGAGTCAGGTGTGCAGTGCTGGTTGTGACTGTTTATAAAACATGTGCAAGTGCAGGTTAAGTACAGAGGGGTCACTCTTAGTTAGACTTTGTTTGTGGCAGTGTCTGCAAGGCACTGCTTGAAAGCATATAGAGAGGGAGATTGAACTGGTTGGGCGGTTAGGTTATTCCAGGGTATTACTGTAGCTATAAAAAAAGGAATGTTGGAAAGCCTGTGTTCGGGAACGTCGAACCATTAATTGGAATGGATGCCCTCTGGAATCAGGTTCCGGTCTGAGAGTAAGTTCCGGTTCCGTTTTGTGTATTGCGCATGCGCTTGTACATGTCAAACGTTAGAGCCTACTTTCGGCCCGTAGCTGTACGGTCTGGAAATAAGTTCCGGTCTAAGAGTAAGTTCCGGTTCCGTTTTGTGTACACACTGTACATGTTAAAGGTTAGCGCCTGTTTTTGGCCAGTTTTTGTTTGCCACAACTATGCGTTCCCAATTATACTATAGTTTATGTTAATGATAGTTACTTTTGTAATTATTATTATATATAAAACATCATAATTAGCATAACTTGTAATTATGTGCAAACAAATTGTGTTTTATTTTGATGTCTTTGTCTCAGAGCGTTGTGTATCTTACGACTTCGTCACACAGACTTCATTACACATATCTCCATCAGTTTGGCATGTATGAAGCTGAAATTGTGTATGTAATCTAGCAGGCCCCTTGGGGTTGGTTCATCAATTAGATTGTTAAAAATTTGCCGGGGGTGTAACAATTTATAAATGACACATAGCTCTATCAATTTGGCATGTATGAAGCTGGAATTTTGTGTGTGATCTACTTGTAAGTCAGATGTGTCTGTAGACAGTGTAGTCACGCGCAGATGTACGTTCACTGTTCTGCACCGCTTCAGCGCTGTTTATACGCACAGTGGGTTTTGTGGTAAACACAAAGGCATATATGAATTTGAAATTGTGTGTGTAATCTAGCAATCCCATTGAGTGTGGTTCGTAGATTTATATTTATTAAAAAAATTGTCGGGGTGGGGATCCTGGGGGATAATAATTTATAAATGACACATATCTCTATCAATTTGGTATGTGTGATGCACCGTAGGGGAGCCAGTAGGTCAGTGGAGTAACGGTCGCTACATCGAGCGAAAAATGATTAATTATGTAACCCAGTCGCCGCGAGCGTCGAGCAAGGGTCAAAGGTGATCGGTCACCTGAGGTCACGTTGCTCACCGCGATGTAACTCAGTCGCCACATACTTCTGGCACGGGATCAAAGTTGATCGGTCTGCTGAGATCACGTCGCATTTGATGTACTGCGCTTGCGCGAGCATGCGCAATACGCAAAACGGAACCGGAACTTACTCTCAGACCGGAACCTCCTTCCAGACCGGTACAACGGGATGGCTTTATGTATAGGCTGGCAGGGATGTCGACGAAGCCGTTTTGAATTTTAAACACCATGTTGAGCCTCACAAACAACAGCTATCATACTTGGTTTTAGTTTAATTCTCAACAGATTTCACTGAAAATAATTATTGAGTGCTATATATGCAGTTGGTTTAGTGGGAAAACGGGGGTGGGGTGAGGGTATAGGCGAGGGTTCGAGGGAGGTTCGTAAAAATGTTACGGGCCTGATGTGATATACCGGTGTCACGGGGCCCGATTCACCGCCTACTTTCGGCCCGCGACGGTAGCGGGCCCAGAGTAGGTGCGTGCCAGGATTCCGCGTTGTTACTAAGGTGGTTTGGGTTAGTAATACGAAATGTTTTCCAGTATAATTGTTAGTATACATATTAAAAATAAAATGGAATTACTTGCATGATTATTTTCACGCACACAAACAAGTTGTGTGATTTAGAGCGCTCTTTTTGTTGTTTATGATCTATAATCGAGGCTATATCTAGTACCGAGGCTATCGTGATATGTGGCGCACGGCACTGTCTATATGCACAGCCGCGGTGTCGTGCTATTCTTTTGTGCATACGAAATACTTTCTTCTTGAAATGGTGGTAAATTAATCAACATAATTAACTGTTTGCTTTAATAAATAAAAAATATAGTAGGCCTACTTATTTCGATTGCCTTCTTATGTAAAAATGTTATGTTTATTTATCCTTTATTTGATGGATAACTATTTGCACACATTAGGGCACAGCACATTGTGTGATAAAAATGGCTTTAATTTATATATATATATATATATATAACGCTTACAAGGGGTGCCACTGGTTCACATACAAATGAATTACAATATGTAGTGACCGGTTTCCTCTAGGTAAATTCCTAAACATGTTATTGAAGTAACTTGAATTATACTAATTACATTTATTTTAATTATATCATGATCATCGTCTTATTTTCAGGAGTAAATATAATAAATTTGTTTTATTTCTGTTTAGTGATATTTTGTTACAATGAATCCATGCTGATATCCTATTGTGTTCCGAATTTACTTCTTTGATTATATAAAATAAATTGTTTTCTACTTAATTTCTAAACTAACAACTGAGTTTATTATGTACAATATCATGTTATGTGGTGTACAATTTAACAAATCCAATCCACAAATCATCTAGGCTAAACAACGAGCCAACCAATATTTTTTGTTATTAGAAACACATTCAACTGACTGGATTGAACTGCCTTCAGTCATTGCCAGTGTATTAATACACCATACATCGACAACTTCATAAAAGAAACATTTAAGCACCTTAGCCAAACCTGTTGGCTACTAGCAAAACTAACCTATGTGCACACTCAACACCTTCATAGCCAAACTTGTTGGCTATTAGCAAACTAACCTATGCGCACACTCAACACCTTCATAGCCAAACTTGCTGGCTACTAAAAAATTAACCTATGCACACACTCAACATTTCATTTTCTTACTTCAGAGACCAATTATACCAACCAATGGCACCTATCAAATATGCATTCCCTCTGTGGGTTGGCTGAATTCATATGTGACCCATCATTCGAAAAATTCTTACTGATAGTCATTACGAGTTATGAGACACTGTCACAATTTGTTATTGAGTATCATCTGTGAAACATTCCTGAATAGACAAATCTGTCATGTGTTAGTTGTGATGTGGAAATTGTAAAAATGTTACCAACATGTGTTTCGTACTGAGTTTTGTGACAACTGTCAATTTTTTTATTGCTGACAATGTTCTAAACTATAGCCAACAGTGTGAAACCACAAAGTGAAAAATCACAGCCGACAGAATTAAAACCACAGTCAAGAAAGTAAAAACCATAGCCAGCTGAGAGAAAACTTTGAAATTTTTTTTCTTGAAACCATACTTGTTGTATTTCTAACATTAAAATAGCTGTATCTCTGGAAGTAATGAGAATATAGTTATTATTGAGGTATGAATTTCTCAAGTTGCGTCTCATTTTGGCATGGTGGGTCACAAATGTTGTGCATTAAACTGTCAACACTGTTTCTCAAAACATGAATTCTTTCACTAATCAATTCAGCACTGAATAACTTTGCCAACAATTTATTTACAAATTTTCCATTGGTGCCATTGCACAGATCTTTGAGGAACACTATCCTCCTGTCAGTAATTGCATTGGCCAAGGTTGCACACATTACACAGTCTTAGTTCACTAGCTGACATTGCACAATCTCAATTCACTGTATAGTATAACCACCTTAAAGAGAACAAGATGGGCGGTTGCACACATTACACTGTCTTAGTTCACTAGCTGACATTGCACAATCTCAATTCACTGTATAGTATAACCACCTTAAAGAGAACAAGACGGGCGGTTGCACACATTACACTGTCTTAGTTCACTAGCTGACATTGCACAATCTCAATTCACTGTATAGTATAACCACCTTAAAGAGAACAAGACAGGCGGTTGCACACATTACACTGTCTTAGTTCACTAGCTGACATTGCACAATCTCAATTCACTGTATAGTATAACCACCTTAAAGAGAACAAGACGGGCGGTTGCACACATTACACTGTCTTAGTTCACTAGCTGACATTGCACAATCTCAATTCACTGTACAGTATAACCACCTTAAAGAGAAAAAGACGAGCGGTTGCTTTACAAAAGTAATGAGTTTAGTAGATTAACAGTAATTTAAAATGATAAAAAATTAACACAGTGACAGGGTGCCAATTTGCAGGGTTAATTACATTGTGAAGTTCTACTATACTCTCTTAGTACAATTCTACTGTACTCTCTTAGTACAGTTCTACTGTACTCTCTTAATATAGTTCTACAGACAAAACAACCCAAGTTAACAGTAATACTGACAGCAATTCAATTATTAATTCTGCACTAGCTTAAACCCATCCATGGCGCAACAAACCAAGGCATACACCCATGCATGGTGCAACAAACCAAGGCTTACACCCATGCAATGTGCAACAAACCGCGGCCAGCAGTTAGCACCATTGCAGTACTTTGATTTTAAATTCATTCACAGTGGCGCAATCTGGAGAACTCCCTGTACAGTTTCCATGTTTCTCTGATGAGTGGAACAGCAAATTTATAATTAAATAACTCCCTCTGTTATCCCATCCCAACCATATGCATTGGTTCAACAATCTTTATTGGTGTTAGCTTTGGAGCCACAGTCTTGAACTTCTCATACCGTTGACATGCATCGCATCTGGCAATCTGAAACATTACAAATAACAAAGTAAATGCAACATGCATATGTGAGAATAAATAATTTTGTTGTAAAAAAACTATAACAATTCAAATTCATTACAATGATTTTTTTATATAAATTTCTGACAAATATAGTGTATCTAAATGTTTGATTGTTAATTTATGGCTTGAGTGCTGAAATTCATTTCAAAACACACAATAGGTAACACCGATGTTTATGATTATATATAAACAATATCAGACATCTAGTTTGTTAAACATGCAACATTAAAAAACAGTTTGCTTCATAAATCGATTACAGCGTATGAAGTAGTACTGTCAATGTGAAGGCCACTTACGCATGTCTTGACATCATCTTTCAAACCCTACCAGTAGAAGGACTGGGTGATCTTATCTACAGTGGCATCAATGCCACTGTGGCCAGCATGCGGTGCCGAGTGCATCTGCCACAGGATTCTTCTCCTTTCATCCACGTCAATGGTGATGCACTGACGTATGTTCGTGTGGGGTGGCTTGTACACCAGTGCTCCAGTATCTAGAAATATTTATTAAGTCACATCAGCATTATTTGTAAATGTTGGTACTTATAGCAAGAGTACTGTTATTTTATAGTTGTAACGTTATTTAAGAAAGTAAATTAATTAGACCATTGTTTACCTCTCATTTGAAGCATCATCCAATTCAGCGCTCAAGATAATTTTTCTAGCGTAACAATTTAGGAGGGTTGGCATGTTTTTGCCCTCATAGTAGAAAACATGCGAACATTCTTCAAAACAAAATTTTCCATTGACCACAAGATGACCAGGTGATAGATAATTATAATTACCAGCCTAGACGTCGGCTGGTAATAAAACTAGGGTGCACATGGACTGAGAGAGCGGAGATAGGAGAAAGAGTGAACAAAAAAGGAGTGCTGCCGTCCATGTGTGGTCAGGTGACAAGTCCTGTACACTTGGGCACAAAAAAATTCACACATGAATGCAAGTAGTTGGACAAAAGCCCCTCCGGGCAAATGTTACCCCAGACAAAAAACCTTTCTACCCTATTTCTGCCATGAGCACGGCAGGAATACCTTTCTGCTCGGCAGAAAACCAACCATGCAATTTAGTTATGGTTTTGAAACTTAGATTTATTTACTTAAATTCCAGAACAGCTCTTGACATAACAAATTATACACTTTACATTAACACTTGTAGACATTTCGTAGCTTATCTAAGTTTTGGTGAATTGAAGATCATTTTATAATCTAAGTCAATGGATATGTATACACTGTACATTCATTTTAGGGAAAGTGCCTTTGCAGGACTTTGCCCAATGCCTTTATTTTAAAATTTTGCCCAGCATAAGTTCATTCAAATACCCTAAAAGTAAGCCATTATTTTAAAATAAGGGATTTGACTCATTATGTTATGTCATTGCCAGGGCAAATTTTTATGAATGTAATCAATTATCCTGCATAATTTCCACAGCACCAGAAATAATTAGTCAGTCAATTAAATGTTAAAAATAATAACTGTTTGGTGAGCATTTCCAATTCAACATCAATATAATTACAAGAGGAGATGCAATGTTTCGGTCAATAAGCCCATGCCAGAGGTAATTTTGCACAAAGTGCAATACCAGTTGGGATCGAACCAACAACTAAAACCGAGACATTAGCATCTACCATTAATTACAAAACAAATTTTGTTTTATAAAGTTAATCAGTTACTCAAAAAGGCAAGCTGATTGTCTTTGAAAGACTTTATGGTAACATTTATCTTGGCCTAGGCATTGCGCGGTGTGGTCAAATTTAGTGAATAATGTCAGAAATAATGTGGAAACAAATTAACAAGTGTTCTGAGCACTAATTCCAACAGACAGTGAAATATCAGTTAGTAAAACCCGAACATTCTGAGTGAGAGAAATGTCAAGTGAAAGAGTAACTAAATCCTTACAAAAATCACTTCATCAATACGATAATAGCGTTTTATATTCATATCTGCAGACAGAATTTAAATGTTTAATAGTAAAGATTTAAGAAATTTGAGTTAACCGAATGAAAAAAATATGACCAGGCAGGGAAATCGCGTCGACTTAACTGAAACTTGGATTTTAGAGCAGACTTATGCAAATTATTTTAAACCATCTAAGATACAAAGACAGCCAGGGTCGAGGAAAAAGGGTTGACTTAAATTAAAATCGACTTAACCGAGTTCAAGTTATGTTGCGTGCACTGTACTTCCTTTCCTTTATAAAAAAATCATCAGCACATTTATTTTTAACAATTCTCAATAACCGAGTTCTTTTATTTTGCAGATGTAGCATGTGTCCAGAAAGTGACGATCAAACAATATGTCTTTGTGGAGTCTGTTTTTGCTGAATGCTGTCAACATTGGAGGAGTCGGTTGTTTTTCTTGTTCAGACATCATACAAGTGTTTCAACTTAATGTACTGATCATCCTCTAAAACGTAGAACACAAAATAAGTATAATAAACAAACACTACATAAAATAATACATTCCATACACAGTATCTGCCACCTTTATCATATCTCCAGGTGCTATACAAGCCTTTAGGGCGCGAAGAACCAGTAGACAGTAGAGTGGTGGTTAATAATTATGCCATAAATCAATACTTTTGTAGTAGAAGAGACAATTTAGGTTTACTGCTAAATTGGGTATATCAATTGTTATTATTTAATTATCAAATGGGTAAACTGTCGTTTGGGATATAGTTTGCCAGTTTCTAGATGCTCTAACATTGTTCTGTTCGAATTAAACATAACACTGAAAATTATATAGGAAAAACAGTTAGCCATTTCAGACATTGGGTTATTGAGTCAATTAATGGAAGCTAAACTTCATCATATACTGTTGTTATCAACCTTATTTTAAATTAGACCCACGTATGTGCTTACTGTGGGATATTCCTCTGTACAGAAGTCACCACACAAATGTTAAGAAGATAATATATGAGCATTAAATTACCTTACACAGAGGTCACCACTCTATTGTGAAGAATAAGAAGTAACAAAACAGTTGTTTCATAGCAATGAACATAGCAGACCTTTCTCGGGAACAAAATACATTTCATAGAGTTTGCAGCAAAGAAGTTGGCCTGGACTTCTGAGTCAATGTTTCGTCGACTTCGTGTACATTTCTCAGCTCAACAGGGGATAAAACAAATCAAATAATTTAACAAAACATTTACTAATACAGTGTCTGATCTTGTATAACAACCATGTGACACACAGTTACACAGCAGATAGGACAGTAGGCGTCTCTTGAGAGATTTTCTTTTTTGATTTATTTGGTCTAAGTAGGCCTACTTCACTCAAAACAACTTTTCTAAGAGTTTGTTTGCACGACGTTCAAATAATTTGAGAATACAGGGCTGAATATAGATATATTGTGAAAGTATGTTGTGCTTTTGTTGACACGATAAAATCACTAGGTAGTACGAATTTTATTCTCACCAGCATAATCATTCGCGGAGCAGCTGTGCGAATAGCGTCGTCCTTTCGAGAAACGTTTTGTTGTATTTAATGAGAAACAAATTAAGACATATAAGTTGATTTGTACTGTGTTAGTTTATTACTAGTTACTATGGATCGCTAACATTTTACCCACCGTCTATTTCGTATTTATTGACCGCTTTGTCACAAGTTTGTGTATCGCATTCCTGTTGCGTTGACGGCGACACTTGTCGGCTCCTGCCAGGACTGGGCGATGTGTGCCCTGCACCAACTAATGCTTAAAGCATGCCATATATACATCATGTATTTGTTGTCTCTGCCCCCCCCCCCCCAATAGTCACCATACCTCCTTAAAACACGTAGAACTAAATGAATCGACGTACAACTACTAATTCACATAAACTATACGACCGCGGATACTTCTGGCACGGCTGTGAAAAATGTGACGTCACATTTCATCAAAGTGCCTACTGCGCCTTCGCGCGCATGCGCAGTATGCGTTTTGAGGAATCCTGGCACGGCTGAATCGGGGCCCGGTGTCACGGGCCCCGATTCACCCGTGCCAGGATTCACCGCCTACTTTCGGCCCGCGACGGTAGCGGGCCCAGAGTAGGTGCGTGCCAGGATTCCGCGTTGTTACTAAGATGGTTTGCGTTAGTAATACGAAATGTTTTCCAGTATAATTGTTCGTATACATATTAAAAATAAAATGGAATAACTTGCATGATTATTTTCACGCACACAAACATATCGTGTGATTTAGAGCCCTCTTTTTGTTGTTTGGGATCTGTAATGGAGGCTATAACTAGTATCGAGGCTATCGTGATATGTGGCGCACGACACTGTCTATATGCACAACCGCGGTGTCGTGCTATTCTTTTGTGCATACGAAATACTTTCTTCTTGAAATGGTGGTAAATTAATCAACACAATTAATTGTTTGCTTTAATAAATAAAAATATAGTAGGCCTACTTATTCTGATTGCCTTCTTATGTAAAAATGTTATGTTTATTTGATGGATAACTATTTGCATACATTAGGGCACAGCACATTGTGTGATAAAATTGGCTTTAATTTATATATATGTATATATATATATATATATATATATAACTCTTACAAGGGGTGCCACTGGTTCACACACAAAAATGAATTACAATATGTAGTGACCAGTTTCCTCTAGGTAAATTCCTAAATATGTTATTGAAGTAACTTGAATTATACTAATTACATTTATTTTAATTACATCATGATCATCGTCTTATTTTCAGGAGTAAATATAATAAATTTGTTTTATTTATGTTAAGTGATATTTTACAACATTATATATGCAAATGGACTGCACGGAAATATTACATGCAAATGTGGCACACAGTGTGTATGTTATGTTGCAATGATACACTGGAAGTACAAATGTGCTGCTACAATAACTAACACATGGGCACAACAAAATTCACACGTGAATGCAAGTAGTTGGACAAAAGTCCCTCCGGGCAAATGCTACCCCGGGGAGAGAAAAAAAACCTTTGTACCCTATTTCTGCCATGGGCACGGCAGAAATACATTTCTGCTCGGCAGAAAACTAACCCTGCAATTTAGTTACATGATTTTGAAACTTAGATTTATTTACTTAAATTCCAGAACAGCTCTTGACATATACACTTTACATTAACACTTGTAGACATTTCCTATCTTACTAAGTTTTGGTGGATTGAAGATCATTTTTTAATCTAAGTCAATGGATATGTATACACTGTACATTCATTTTTTGGGAAAGTGCCCTTGCAGGACCTTGCCCAATGCCTTTATTTTAAAATTTTGCCCAGCATAAGTTTATTAAAATACCCTAGAAATAAGCCATTATTTTAATATAAGGGATTTGATTCATTATGTTGTCATTTCCAGGGCAAATATTTATTAATGTAATCAATTATAATGCATCATTTCCACAGCACCAGAATTAATTAGTCAGTCAATTAATTAAATGCTGAAAATAATAACTGTTTGGTGAGCATTTCCAATTCAACATCAATATAATTACAAGGAGATGCAATGTTTCGGTCAATAAGTCCATGCCAGGGGTCATTTTGCACAAAGTGCAATACCAGTTGGGATCGAACCAACAACTAAAACCAAGACATTAGCATCTATCAATTACAAAAAAAATTTTGTTTTATAAAGTTAATCAATTACTCCAAAAGGCAAGCTGATTCTCTTTGAAAGACTTTAGTCAAACAGCATTAGTGACTGATGTCAGAAATAATGTGGAAAGAGTTCGGAGCACTAATTACCTAACAGACATTGAAATATAAGTTAGTAAAATCAAAACATTCTGAGTGAGAGAAATGTCATGTGAAATAGTAACTAAATCCTTACAAAAATCACTTTACCAATACGATAATAGCATTTTATATCCATACCTGCGGACAAAATGTTAATGTTTGATAGTAAAGATTTAATAAATTTTAGTTAACTGAATGAAAGAAATATGAGCGTGCAAAGAAATTGCGTCGACTTGAACTTAGAGAAGTAGACTTATGCAAATTATTTTATACCATCTGAGATACAAAGACAGCCATGGTTGAGGAAAGAGTTGACTTGAATTAAAATTGACTTAACCGAGTTTGAGTTATGTGGAATACACTGTACTTCCTTTCTTTATAAAAAAAATCATCAGCACATTTATTTTTCATAATTACAAAACACAATTCTCAACAAACGAGTTCTTTTATTTTGCAGATGCAGCATGTGTCCAGAAAGTTACGATCAAACAATGTGTCTTTGTGCAGTCCGTTTTTGTTGCATTGGAGGAGTCGGTTGTTTTTCTTGTTCAGAAATCGTACAACAGTGTTTCAACTTCATGTACTGATCATCCTCTAAAACGTAGAACATGAAATAAGTATAATAAACGAACAAAACATAACATAATACATAATATCTGCCACCTTTATCATATCTCCAGGCACTATACAAACCGTTAGAAGGGCACAAAGAACCAGTAGACAGTAGAGTGGTGGTTAATAATTATGCCATAAAATAAATACTTTTGTAGTAGAATAGACAATTTAGGTTTACTGCTAAATTGGGTCTAACAATTGTTATTATTTAATTATAAAAAAGGGTAAACCGTCATTTGGGATATAGTTTGCCAGTTTCTTGATGCCCTAACGTTGTTCTGTTCAAATTAAACATAACACTGAAAATTATATAGGAAAAAACAGTTTCAGACATTAGGTCATTGAGTCAATTAATCGAAGCTAAGCTTCATAATATATTGTTGTTATCAACCTTACTTTAAATTAGACCCACATATATGGTTACTGTGGGATATTCCTCTGTACAGAGGTCACCACACAAATGTGAAGAAGATAATATATGAGCATTAAATGACCTTGTACAGAGGTCACCACACTATTCTGAAGAATAAGAAGTAACAAACAATTGCTTCATAACAATGAACAAAGCATACCTTTTTCGGGAAAAAATACATTTCATAGAGTTTGCAGCAAAGGAGTTGGCCTGGACTTCTGAGTCAATGTTTCGTCGACTAAGTGTACCGCATTTTTGTCAGCTCAACAGGAGATAAAACAAATCAAATAATTTAACACAACATTTATTAATACACTGTCTGATCATGTATAACAACCATGTGACACGCACTTACACAGCAGATAGTATGCACGATTTTGGGCAGTAGGCGTCTCTTGAGAGACTTTCTGTTTTTGGTCTATCTAATGACTCTAAGACTAAGTAGGCATACTTCACTCAAAACAACTTTTCTAAGAGTTTGTTTGCACGACGTTCAAAGAATTTGAGAATAGAGAGCTGAATATAGATATCTTGTGAAAGTATGTTCTGCTTTTGTTGACACGATAAAATCACTAGGCAGTACGAATTTTATTCTCACCAGCATAATCATACGCGGAGCAGCTGTGCGAATAGCGTCGTTTTACCCACCGTCTATTTCGTATTTATTGACCACTTTGTGTATCGCATTCCTGATGCGTTTGTCGGCTCCTGCAAGTCCTGCTCCGAGTCCTGGTCGATGTGTGCCATGCACCAAATGATGCTTCAATCATGTCATATACATCACGTATTTGTTGTCTCTGTCCTCCATACTCACCCTGCCTCCTTAAAAACACGCAGAACTAAATAAATCAACGTACAACTGCTAATTCACATAAACTATACGATCGCGGATACTTCTGGCACGGCTGTGAAAAAGTGACGTCACATCTCATCAAAGTGCCTACTGCGCCTGCGCGCGCATACGCAGTATGCGTTTTGAGGAATCCTGGCACGGCTGAATCGGGGCCCGGGACACCGGGACACCGGTATATACTATATACGTCACATCAGCGTGCGGTGTAAATGCCCCTGTCGTCAATCAGCCGCCTCGGCTAACCGCAGCCACACCAAGGCACGCTATCATGATATGCAAAGGCCTCGTTTTGACCTCGCTAAATACGCGCATACTTCAAATTTACTAACTCGATCACTTATTCCTCCATTTTTTGATCGCGTATTGTTTAAATAAATATAAGGTATCCGGCGAGTATACATATAGGCCCTATGTAGCGACAATACACCGTGACCAGGTTAAATTATTGACCAATATATTTATTGGAATCCCGTCTCTGCGAAATGAGTCATTGTTGCTATGGTCACTACGCGGAGCGGATGGGTGTACCTTACTACATGTACAAGTAACCAATAATTGACACATCCTCCAAATCTGCGTAACACGAATCGTGGCCCCCGCTAGTCTATGCTTCGACGTGGACAGTTGGATGATGCAACATCGACCATGTCTAGGTTCGTAGTCTTTGTATAACCACAGTATAGTCCTATGACTGTCAGTATCACTATCTATGTCTATGTCGAGTGACAAGTGTACTCAACTTAATTTCCTAAACTTAAAGTTAAATCTAGCCTGTATGTGATAATGACGTGGCGAGCTTGGCTAACTAACTTCTGCGTGGTCTCTTAAATTACTATGAGCCAGACAGAACTAGTGAGTAAAAACGCAAAAAAATGTACAATTGAGATTTCAGTTTTGGTAAAAAAATTCTTTCTTTTTATTTCAAATTTACCATAATATATATTATATTATGTGTGTTGATTCCCGGGGGGCACTGCTTATACTAGCAGTACTGTGGATATGCCGACTTCAAGGGTCTTTTTTTACCGAGATCCCTAGATCAAGGGTCTGTTTTTCACATGTTCTCCTTAGATAGGTATATCAGAATCCGCTAGGTGGCGTATTGCCTTCTAGCGGCCAAAACTGATCCATTTCTTGTGCATGAAAATGACGCCGGCGCGGCGCCGCGTCAGAGATCACATGGTCGCAGAAAATACGTCGCTGCTGCTATGCAAATGATGTCACCATGACGTTTGAGCATGGAATCGACCAATGGATAACTCTGTTACATATGGAGATACTTCTTTTTCGTTTTGAGCGCGGCATTTTGTGTGTGTAGGTAAGTGAAGTTTAATGTTTTCTATGCTTGCTAAATGCGTAAATAAAATGTAAAGATTACGTAATGAAATAGCGATATTAGTGTAGATTTAAATATTAGCTTTAAAATGATATATGTTGCATAAGTGTACGTGCCTGCCGAGCAACACACCGACATGGGCAACTTTGGCGTTCTAGGCGTACATTTTCAACAGTCGACGCCGTATCACGCTGGCATCAGTAGGCGCTTTTGCAGCATTAATTAAATCCATATCCATCGCAACCATCACATATAATTGGTGTTATTGTTCACTTGTAACAGTGACAAGATCTATATATAATTAATATTTACCGTTTTTAGTTTGATATTAACATGCCAAAATTAAATGTTTAAAGAAAAATGTGTTCAAGCTGACTGAATCTGTGTCTGTTGTTAGTGATGCTTTCTGGCATAGCATCGTTATTTAAATCCCAAACCATCTCAATCTATAAAACGAATTGCTTTTACTTTTGTACTTAAAGTTATAACTAATTATTATGTAATTAACTTTTTAATATTATATTAACAAATTTATTTTGTTATGTCTTTAGTTATGACATTTCTTTTTTCATACTACACCACATCATTTCCATCAAGTCTAGACAAGTGATTCAGTGTGACTTTCATGTTTCAGTGTTGGAAGATCAAACGGGTAGTTATTAAATTTGTAGGACTAATTAATAGTCTAATTAATAATATTATTTTGTATTATTAATTAATAATAAGTTAAATATAGTTAATTTTGTAATTAAGTGATTGTTTTTTTCTAATTAATATGTCACAAATAAAACAGTTGCAATTGTTGAAATAATTTAAATTGTAGTTGAATAGTTATGAATGGTGTTTATCTTTAAGTGTTCAAGACAGTTGTAAGATGATGGAAATTAATTTGTATTAATTTGTGCAGTTGTTGCTTGAATTTACTTGAAATTTTTGAAAACCATTTACATTATTGTAGTACAAAATTTATAATAGCATATATATATTCGTTGTATTAATTGTAGTTGAATATTTTGTTCTTCCTCGTCAGCTGGCATCTCTGCAAGTGGCTGGTATCAACATCTCTACACATCAGTTGATACGCTTGCAAGTCCCACTACATGCAAAAAGACTGCTTTAAAAGTGAAGAACATTACCGCACACCTCAAGTTGCAATGAATTCTTAATAGCAAATTTCACACAAATTCACTGTTGCTACCGAAACTTCAAACGAATGCTGCATGAAGCTGATTTGAGATGATCCTCTCTCTGCGGACAATATTCTGATGTGGCTCCTCATGCAAAACATGAATTATACATCAGTTGTTCAACTGAAAGTTACAGACATAATGCAAAATGATGCAAGAGTTGACAATAATTACTAGACAAAGATTTACAAATGATTTTTACCTGCAAGACGTTTTACTCGTTATAACTACATGACTTTACAAACATTGCTGAACTGTGTAGGCTTACAACTATTGTTGTACGTGCAGGACTTTGCATGTTGCTGTGCTGCCTGAATTACAGAACATGCTACTCTACATCTGCAGGACTTGATAATGTTGGACATGCATCCTTGGACATATGAACATTTATGCAATACATTTGCACTGCATTATATGCATCCAGTGTTTCATGAAATTATTCACGTTGCCGCTATGTTTGAATCTGTTATAATAAATATTCTTAATATTCATTCTGTTGTAATGTTTATCCATATAATTCCCTTTAAATTTACCTGTTGTGGCATACTAATTACAGAAATGTTTATCAATTAGTCTGCGTGCATTTTATTACAAAGTCACATTGAATTCAGATTGTTGTATTAACAAATTGTTCATACTGTTAATCCTCGTTACTGAATTAAGTATTTAAAATTGTTCAACTAATTAGGAAAATATTAAACTAATTATGTCATGCATAACTGGTAACATTTCAAGTTGATCTATTAACAATTTTTTTCATTCTTAAGATTGGTATGCCCATTTCCTAATTAATTGTAGGTCAATCATGCCATTAATCCCCGTAAATAGGTCAAATAAGAAATTAGGTTAACTAATTAGGTCATCAACAAATTATGGATTTTAAGAGGTAGCAGTCATAATATATTACAGTCACTGTATAAACTGACTGACTGAGTTCAACCTATAACAGGCCTTTTCCTACCCGATTTATGTAATTAATAACGGTAAATAGGTTAATTATTAAATATAGGTCAATTAATAAGGTAATTAAATAACTAATTTCATAGTATGCTATAACAATATAATATATTAACAATCTTCAAACCTCTAATAGTTTAGTAGGCATTTCCTAATTAATTACATTCAAATAATGCAAATAATCACAGTAATTAGGTCAAATATACAATGAAGGTCAATTAATTAGGTCAAGGTCAAATCATATCAATATGATTTTTGGGGTCACATAACTGCTTATTTCGCATAAATATCTTCAATATACACAATTTTATGGCCGTTTTCCTATATAATAAAATGCAGTACATCAAGCTTCTGGGGCCAGTTTGTGCACAAGAAATGGACTGAAATTCAATACCAAAAAGTGTTGTTTTTCTGAAACAAAAAGTGGAATTACGTCGGAAATAATGAAGATATCACAAAAATTCAAAAACTATCATAAACTTCATAACAAACTCTATCTTGTGGAACGATTTAATTGAAAAAATAATGTATTTGAATTTTTACCTGATGTACCTACCTTAGAACAAGGCCCGACATTATACAGAAGTTTCCTAGACAAGGGTATCATTTCAAGGAACTCTCCCTAGAACAAGGCTAGGTTTTTATCACAGCATTCACAGTTACCTATCGCGTATATTTCGGTATATGTTTATATGAATTAAATACTTACTTTACAATTGTGTCTCTTAAATTTGTCCCTAGATCAAAGGGTGTACTTTTTTATATTGGATGTCCTTATCAAGGATAGGGGTATGTGACCTTTAGCTGCACACCCCTACCCACATGTAAATGTAGTGCTCCCCGGGGTTGATTCTTAATGTTAGTCTTTTTAATGATGTTTATTTGAACGATTTGTGTGAAAGTAAGATATGTAAACCCATTTTGACATATTGTACACCATTTTGTGAGGATAAAACCTTACTTACGTAATGTATAGTAAAGTTAATAATGTTGAGAGAGCAAAACGTATGATGCTGAAACACATGCACAACAACATGCCCTGTGTTTCCATAGAGGTATTTGGAGATTCATAATGATTATATTTTAGAATTATGGTTATTCAAATAATATGTAAAAAAGCAACATAATGTACACAATCAATTTTTAAGTATTATATACACTGTTTTGTGGGGATTTAAAGAACCGTGATCACGTAATGTATTGTAAAATCATTAATAATTTTGAGAGAGCAAAAATATGATGCCGATACTCATGCAAATGCATTTTTTGTCAAATTGAAGACAATAATGATTTTTCCACATTGAAATGGCTGGTGACAGTACTGGTCTTCTGGTAATCCAGTTTAAGCGTTATGAAGATTACACATTACAGAGATTACAAACAACACTGCAGGGGTTTACGCGACGCAAGATCCTGCATCCCATATGCACAGAAACAGTACCCGGACGTATGCCAAATAATTGTTGTGTACCATAGGACATGTGCGTATCAATGACATATAACAAAAATATATATCGAATATAAATGCCTTTAACTTGGTAGTTTATTACCGAATCAGTTCGTTTGGTATTTCTTTTCACGAGTCCTTCAAAATAACCATTTCTGTAGGCAAATGCTTCTCGATTCTGAAAGGGTGTAACGAAAAATTTAATGCGCATGTCCGAAAGTTCAGTTTTTTGGGGGTAGATGTCAGGGCTTGTTTAGCAAGGAGCAAAAAATCCTGCCATTGTAAAATACTGCCGCACCGAACCTGGATTCTGGCTGGCACCTGGTCAGGTCCTGTTGATTGATTTGTTTTTAAGTCATGAAGTAATTTGGCGACTCCTTTTGTTGTGATAGTGATGTGTTTTATACTTGTAATCTAATGATATGTTACTGTACATTGATGAATGTTGCATGTGCATTGCGCACTATACAGTTTTGTATGTATATATATATATATAATATATATATATATAATAATGTCGTCATATTTTGCACATTCCCATGACATTAGAGTAAAATTATTTTATACCTGTGACAGTCACACAAGATATAAAGTACACTACGCATGCTAATTAAAATGTGTAAAGTCTTTTATATAGTTGGTTTGATGCTAGTAATGAAACAAAGATACTGTAGGCATAGTTACTTATACACTACCCAATTATGTAATCCACATACACTACATTAATTTGTGTATATTTAATGCACACCATACTTAGGTTTTCAAATCATTTAAATTCTAGTAATTATATAATGCATGTGCACTGTGATGATATAATATGATTGGGGTATGTTTAATACACACTGTTCACACGTTTTGATATATTTGATTAAATAAATGGGCATTGCCATTATGTACCATTATTGAGACTCTTTCATTTTACGAACTGAGCAAAGTGCAGTCCAATTACCATATGGTATTTACATATGTAATTATAGCTAAGTATGCATTGTACATTTGTAAATGTCTGCATGGGCATATGGATGTAAGCAAAAGCCCAGTGGAGTCGAGTTCAGCACTAAACATGCGAAATAGGCTGAGTTTAAATTCAGAGTTTCGCAAAGCGATCAGCCAGGGGGTCCTGTTGGCTGGCACTGACGTAATCAGCAGCAGCGACCCCTGGGACGCAACGATGGCCTATATCAAAGAAACACTTTCATTATTACATTATCTGTCATATTTTTTCTTGGGCAATAGTTGCAAGGAAAAAATGTGGATGGGACATGCTGTTTTTGCCATTTGTAGTCATTTAAATGTATATATCACACAATATGTTTGCCATATATGCCAAACTTGAATGTAATCACAAGTGCTACGCAAAACAAAAAGTTTTGCAAAACTACCAATGATACAGAAGACGCTTTGTCACGTGGACCAAATATTTGTAATTGTACACTTTTTCGCGTTATCCACTGATAAGTGTATTATTTGGGATGCGTCTGTTAAATTACTACAAGACCAGGTAGAAGTTAGTCAACTCAAGGCATACCTACTTGTTTTCCTAGACTATGTAGTATATATGTATAATGTGTCTACTGGACCTAGAATCAGTTAAGTTAACCCCTATTTGACCTAGTTTCAATTAGTAAACTTGACGAGCTCATGAACTTTCGAGTTTGCCAAGTCGTGTTCACGGTATAAACGAGCCCATTGGAATGTAGCATAGTTGAGTGCATAAATATGACTTCATATCCCATCCGTGACCCAATTTACCAGTGGTGGAGCTGATTTTCAACTTTCCAATTCACTAGGTGGTGCTTACCGTAAAGTTAAACACAAGCACATATTGGTATGTAACAGTACAGGGTAGGGGAAGGCGGGGCACAACTGCAAATCTATTGGGAAAACAGACAGTACAAAGCTACTGTGAAATGCAACTGTCCAAAATTTAATGTGTGCTATGTGTTGTTATTCTTTATCATTATGTTAAGATTTAAAATCATGAACGTGAATGAAATTATTACCTAGATATTAGCATGCATCTAATTGGCAGTAACAGTACCCTCCTGATGGAGTGGGGCAACTGACCACCTGTGTGTAGTTATGTCCCATCAAAATATTGGCTTACCTACAAGTGCTAATGCTTTTTTGTTATTATATTCATACAGAGTTTTTCAAAGTGGTTCATAAACTTATCCAGTGAGATTATTTCCACATTTTTCACTGCTGTTTCATGCATTATTAAGTATATCCCAGTATTCTGCAGACTTGCTATGTTTTAGGTTGCGCAAGTTTTCATGTAACTGTTTATGGTAGCATTTTGATATTTGTTTTATAAAGCATTTATACCCACTAGCCAATTCTCTTCTATTCATTAGCTTTGTCATTATAAATTTTCTTTAGTCTACCTTTTGCTCTCAAATAATCTGTCCTCTTAGTTTTACATATAAAGACACACTCAATATTTCCGTGCTATCCATGTGCATATGCAAAACCTTCACAGTCATGTTGTGTTATAATTTTGTTTACACATAAAGACATAATCTGGCATAACTTGATAAGTTTTTGTAGCAGCACATTTGTACTTCTGGTGTATCATTGCAACATAACATACATACTGTGTGCCACATTTGAATGTCATGCATGTAATATTTCCATGCAATCCATTTGCATATATAATATAAAACATCAACAGCTGTTTTTTTCATTTTCACTTTTTGACTTTTACCATGTTCAATGCTCCATAACTTTGCCAATTTTTGTAGCAGCCATAATTTTTTCAAATCGTTTAAAGCATCCTACCCAACCTGTACGAGAATGTAAGAAAACAATGTTACAATTTTTTCGACTTATCACTCATTTGGTCAGCCGGGGTCACATATAGATGTATTAGTCCAAAGGACTTCAAGGCCTCTGCCCATTTTTAGTCCTTTGGGCTGAAGGTCCAAGGGACTTGCCATCACTCTGTGTCCGCCGTCCGCCGTTAGCTGCCGTATCTCAGAAACTATTCAGAAACTTTTTTTCAAATTTTGCGTAGACGTATCTTAGGGTAGTGCAACTATGCACGAGAAATCTGTATTTGATTGAATCATTCTAAGGGCCCAAAAAGCTGGTATTTTGTCTATTTTTTCAAAAACTGTTCAGTAACTTTTTTTTCTAATTTTGTATAGATGTATCTTAGGGTGCTGCCACTATACACAAGAAATCTGTATTTTATTGAATCACTCTAAGGGTACCTAAGGGGCCCCCAAAGTGCAAAAGTTTTACATTATCTAGTGATGTGGTTTTGAGAAGGGCCCTTGAGACCACCCCAACAGTAGATTTTGTGTAATGTGCCAGAAACAGCCAGCAGTCTCATTCCACTTTGCAGCCTAGTGCTGTTGTTCCATTGAGACCTTGACTAATCTTTAATTGGTCACAGGCAGAGCAGACACACTTGACCCCTGTTAGACTCAGTTGTCTGCAGCTTTTAAACTGTATCTTCAAAACTATTGATTTTCTATCGATGCAAGTTGTGTTTATTTTGATGTTCATTTAATTATTCTAAAATGATGTGACTGTGGTGTCTATTGGTTAAAGATGTATTGTCACCTGTAGGTGACAAACATAAAAAATTAATATTCTGGACAACTATAGAGTGAAATATCCTACATTTTATTGATATAAAATGCATTCTACTGTTCTTTTTACACTTCCCATGCCTTGTGTAAACATGGTACTATGTAAATCAATTGTTTCAATATAGACTTATAATTACAGATTCACAATATAGTTGACATCTGAAACAACCAAATGTCAACCATTAGAAGAGTTTACATAGTTCTGTTATACACAATAAATCTGTATTTGATTTAATCATTCTAGTGTCATCAGCATAATGTATATAGTAGAACATACATTTTCAAGAAAATGTCTACATCATCATCACTAAGGTTGTTGTTTTTTGATTTGCATTAGTACCTCATTTTGTGTGAATGGTCTGTTTATGTGTTCGTTTCACTGGGAAATCTTTCTTGGATCAAAAGGTATATAACTAGCTGCAGTTCTAACTAACTAATGGGGAAATTTTCTTTTACAGCCTAACATTATTATGTGTAGCATGCATCATGTACATAATTAAGTAATTAAGTTTTTATATAATTGTTTCAAATCATTTTGTTGTAAGTTTACAGTAAAAGTATGCACGGCAACAATTACATATCCAAATTAGACATCATATAGTTATATCAATTGTATGATTAAAACAAGGCACACTGTTCCAAGATTTTGTGAATATCATTTATTTAGTCACAAATAATATACAACACATACAAGACTTTCAGAAGGCAATACACGCAACTAAGGAGATCCTCTGGAAACCGTTAGGGGCTTTTGTCAAGAACCACCTGGAGTACAATTATACAGTAAAGAAAGATTAAATAAATATGGTTAAAATATAAGTACAAAATAAAGTATGTTACAATGCAAGTACTGTGAATGCAAAATAGATGTAACAACAATTGCAGATATAAAATTCACTACCGACTACTGATATGTGAAATGTTTATGCAACAACATATTTACTGGTTTCACATACATAGCATAATAAAATCAATGTGATTTTTGTTTGTTTTTAGTACCAATTGCAATAATACTTCTTAAATACCAAAACGCAACGTTTCTGTTTTAATGTTCTAATGGTATATTGTCCATGGGACAGACCAGATGTCGGTACCATATGTGCGGGCAAGATCTAGTTATGATTTTTGAAATAGTCCATGTCTATGAACATATTTTAATATGATAAACAATGTTGAATGGTTGCTTATTGGCCAGGTGGCCATCTTTAAAAAAAGCCGCCAAATCCTATTTCCTCATGTTGTAATAACTGTGTCACATAGAACCATACTTTTTGTGTCAATATACAGGTTTTAGGGTTCAATGATATAAAATGTTTTACATTTGACCTTCTGTGACAATAACATCTGCTATATTTTAAAGATGGTGATCATGAATACAAATGTCACCATATCTTAGCACCTATGTAACTTAGAACAGTAATTTGTACACCTGTGCATAGATTTGCTGTGCATAGATTTGTGCACATATATAAATAAAATATTACTTTTTGACCTTCGCCGACATTCATATATCGGACATTTTTTAAGATGGTCATACAATTGATGTAAAAATACAGGTTTTCTGGATGACCATCAGAAACCTCTGCAACGATGTACCACAAACATTGTTGAAACAGGTCCTAGATCATGTGTCCAGAGCCCATATGTGTCTCTTTGAAGTCTATCTTGACTTTCTGCGAGTTGGAAATGGGACCCTCTCAACCTCATGGTTGTCCTATCTGGACATGGTCAAGATTTTGCTAGGCCTGCTTCGAGCATCTAGAGAGGGACACTGGATGTTACTCCTGGCGTTTATTTGTGCAATGATCCCATGGTGGTTCGCATATGATAGGCTTAACTATGCACAATACCTCACATACTGCTATGCTCAGATGACACAATTGCTCGTGGAACACCCAGATTCCATGTTATTTTTATGGAAGGTGGCTTTTTGGTTCAGCACGGCTGTAAGAACCCTTTTGGATGAATCCCTGTCAACCAGACGATTGAGGAAATAATTGGCAATGACACCCAAATGCTGGGTGGAACAAAGGGGTTCTTATGAACATACATTTTCAAGAAAATGTCTACATCATCATGACTAAGGTTGTTGTAAATTTCACCAGCTGCCATGTAAATTCCCTTATAATTATGACTAACAGAGTGTTCAAAATCATTCAGGTAAATAGCAAATAACAACGAAAACAAGTTTTCTCTTTGTGGTAACTACATCACATGAGAAAAAGGGTGACACAGCCCCCCAAAATGCAAAATTTTTACACTATCTAGTGATGTGGTTTTGAGAATTGTTCTTGAGATTATCCCCAAACAGTAGATTTTGCGTATTGTGCCAGAAACAGAACCTGGTAACTATTCCCCTTCCCAAAACACCTGTCACAAGCGGAGTCTGTACCTTGCATGGATAACTATTTTATGCAGTTGTTTTTTATAAGCAGGAAGTTTGTGAAATTAGTTATTCTGAGGCCACAGAAAAGTTATTCCCGGTTTCTCATCAATGTATGTATTTAAAATAGGTGCCACTACATTTTATTTTCTATTATAATTATTCCTCTAAATGTTAGACATGGTGCAATAAGCGAACAGTAAACATGTCAACATTTTACTTCCATCATAACCCTTAATGATCTGTAACTATGATTCACCAAAAAACATTTGATTAGTAATTACCTACAAGAGGTGCTTGATTTCTGCTGGTCAGAAACAATAGGAAATACATGCCATTGATAGACAAACATGGTCTTTTTATAGAAAACGTCAGTTTCTTTCTGTACCTGCTCACAATAAACAAGAAACATCACATGAATAACAAAAGGAAGATCACTGCCACTTAACTTGTGGATTATTATTATAAAACTGCTCTGCTACTGCTTGGTGGACAGTTAATTAGTGGCTCAAATTCAAATACATCAGGACGTTTTTCACACCTGCATGGTAGTTTAGGCTCAGTAGTGTGCTGGCAGCCACTAAGCCTATAGGCTTGTGTGAAAAGGATAGTTGGCAGAAGAACTAACTTCAAAGCACCTTTGCATCCATTTAGCCAGGCAGCAGTCACACTGCCCCAGTGTCTGCTGCTAGGTAAACTCATAAAACCTGGAGTAACTAGAGGAATCTACATTTCCTTGTAAATAATGAAATACCCTGATCACAGAAGTATAATGCAAATTCAACTCTTACAACAATTTCACTGAACTTCAATATTACTGTATGGTTTACATCCTTGCCGAGTGCCACATCATGTGCATCTTGCCAACTTACTGTCATTCTCTTCAACAGTCAAAAAATGCTCCCAAATGCTGTCCTTTGGCCTACCACCTTAAAACATGGTTACAACACAGCAGCAAATCAGACTTATGTATAGAGTGAGACAATCTTAGCAACTGACCCCTGCCCCATGTTTCTGGATTTGTGGTGTGCACTGGGCAAATTTAAATCCAGTTATATGCAGCTCCAATTCAATCAGTATTATGTCATTAATTGCTACTGTTTTTAAGTGAAAATGCATGCTATATATATATATATATGTACCTTGTGAACAACTACTCGAATAGTTTATTTCCAGGTATATCGTCACTGGCATGCATAATGTCACTACTAAACATGTAAACATTTTACTTCTATCAATACCCTTAATGATCTGTAACTATGATTCACCAAAAAACATTTCATGGGTGTATTCTATAATTACAAGTAAGTATTATTTTGAAGAGCATTGAATTTTCCACATGATGATACCTTTTAATATGTTGTTGAATTCACCTATTACATTCACTTCTTTTAGGTATGTGGTCAGTCTGGCGTTAATGGAGGCTGTAAACAACTTGCTTATGCAGCTTAATAGTGTAATGCCACGATAGTTGTCTGGGTCATCTATCACCCCTGTTTTTTGTATATAGGCTTAATGATCCCAATACACCAATCTGTTGGCACAATGCCAGATAATAGAACATTATCAATACCACATGCCATTTTGTTTTTGAGTGTTTTGATTTGCATTAGTACCTCATCTTGCGTGAATGGTCTGTTTATGTGTTCATTTCACTGGGAAATCTTTCTTGGATCAAAAGGTATCTCACTAGCTGCAGTTTCACTTTCAGGTTTTTTACAGAGTTTTTCAAAGTGGTTCATAAACTTATCCAGTGAGATTATTTCCACATTTTTCACTAATGTTACTTGCTTTATAAAGTATATCCCAGTATTCTGCAGGCTTGCTATGTTTTAGGTTGCACAAGTTTTCATGTAACTGTTTACGGTAGCATTTTGATATTTGTTTCAAAAAGCATTTATATCCATTAGCCAATTCTCTTAACTCTGCATTAGCTTCGTCATTTTTAATTTTCTTTAGTCTATCTTTTTCTCTCAAATAATCTGTCCTCTAAGTTTTACACATAAAGACATAATCTGGCATAACTTGCTAAGTCTTTGTAGCAGCACATTTTTACAGCGTAACATTATTATGTGTAGCATGCATCATTTACATAATTATTTCTAATCATTTTGTTGTAAGTTCGCAGTAAGAGTATGTTTACACCAAACAGATGGTCCTAAAGGCAGAGATATATTTATTTGGCCACATGATCCTTGTTGCTCAGAGTAGGCAGCCTCTATCCTGGGGCACTTGCAGATGCTGAAGGGTCTTTGTGGAAGATGAACAAGGCTGCACACACTAGAGCGTTGGAGAGAAACATTTCACCAGCAGAAAATATCCCTGACCCATCAACCTGTATCACTGATAGAATGAGCTTGGTGCAGAAGCTGAACGGCATCAACAAAACGTTTTCACAGCTGTCAGAATCTGTCATGCCTCTAGTCCTACATGATGGGTCACAGAGTCACAGGATTGATGTGGTATTCCACTACCTTTAGACGTCAATCAAAAATGCTGACAGATGCAACCGGAGATGAAGCACAGCTATTCAGCTGTGGGGGAAGTTCCTGTGCAGCTCATGCAACAAGTCCAGCTTAATCAAATTCATCATTAATCAGTGGAAACTGCGAAAGTCCAGGGAGAAGCTACAAGAAAAGTTACTGTATTAATGTATGTAACCTATGAGGAGGTGTGTTACAAGATGACCAAAGCTGACTGGGTGGAAGTCACAAAACACTAGAAGAAGCAGATACTTGTGTGCTCCTACACACACTGCACGCTGCCAATGCCGGTGTACTGGTCTAGAAGGAGGTTCCGGTCTGAGAGTAAGTTTCGATTCCATTTTGTGTACTGCGCATGCTCGCGCATGAGCAGTACATCAAATGTGACCCACTGTGAGCAACGTGACCACTGCTGACCGATCAACTTTGACCCCGTGCCAGAAGTATGTGGCGACTGAGTTACATCGCGGTGAGCAACGTGACCTCAGGTGACCGATCACCTTTGACCCTTGCTCAACGCTTGTGGCGACTGAGTTACATAATTAATCATTTTTCGTTTGCTGTAGCAACCGTTACTCCACTGACCTACTTGCCCTCTACGGTGCTTCATAAATGCCAAATTGATAGAGATATGTGTCATTTTTAAACTGTTACCCACAGGATCCCCACCCTCATTAAAAAAATGTTTAATATAAATCTACGAACCACCCCCAATGGGCCTGCTAGATTACACACACAATTTCAGCTTCATACATGCCAAACTGCCAGAGATATGTGTCATTTGTGTTTACCACAAAACCCGCTGTGTGTATAAACAGCGCTGAAAACTGCAGCTCGATCTGTGTGACGAGTCACGAAGTCATAAGATACACTACGCTCTGACACATTTGTTGGCAAATACAGTAATTACAAGTTATGGTTTGTTATGTATACTAACAATTACAAAATTAACCATTATGTATCATTAACATAAACTATAATATAATTGGGGCACGCATAGTTTCGGCAAATACCGTGTTTAAGCTGGCCAAAAATAGGTGCTAACCTTTGACATGTACAGTGTGTAGACAAAACAGAACCGGAACTTACTCTTAGACCGGAACTTACTTCCAGACCGTACAGCTGCTTGCCGAAAGGAGGCTCTAGCCTTTGACATGTACAATCGCATGCGCAATATACAAAACGGAACCGGAACTTACTCTCAGACCGGAACCTCCTTCCAGACCGGTACACCGTTGTCAGATGAGATTTGGACCCGGGTGATATTCGGATCAAATATCTTAGCAAAATATGGACTTGCCCTATGATATTTAGACCTACATATTACTTCCTATGACAGAAGGTCACAATAAACAAAATTGGTATAAAATTCTCCACTTACAATTATACATTTCATGTTTTGTTCTTACTATTCATTGGCTTCATCCTTACAATGTCAGTGGAATATACACACTTGCAGAACAAACTTGTGATGTCTGCAATATTCAACATTAAGATTGAGGGGGTCAAAATATCATAGCTAGAAAAATGCATCTGTGTCTACAACTTTTGTTACTAAGCTGCTAAGCTACATTCAATTATAGGAATTAGGATGCTAGGTCAAAATATCATAGTATAAAAATGGATGTGGGTCCAAATATCATAGCAAAATTTTGTCTCCAATGATATTTGTACTCCTAATACATTGTAATCATTAGTTATTCCATATATAGTGTATATATGTGTGTAACGAATTATATATTAAACTTTCTAAAAGCGGTCCATATTTTGTTGATATAATGTGGGTCCAAATACATTTTTAAAAGGAGATACAAATGTTGGGTACTTAATAATCTCAAAAGTAGGTAGGGGGCCCATATTTTGTTATGAAATCCAAATATGTTATAGTTTTTAAAAGAGGGTGCACGTTTGGGCACTTACAAATCTCATAGGTGGGGGTCCATATTCCGCTATGATATTTGTACCCGTAGGTCCAAATCCAAATATATTCTGAAATATTTTAAAAGGGGTTACGCATGCAATTGAGATATGAACCTCTACCTATGAGATTAGTGAGTGCCCAACAAATGTACTCCTTTAAAAAAAGTACATATTTAGATTTGAACCCACAGATCCAAATATAATTACAAAATATTAACCCCCACCAGCGAGATTAGTGAGTGCCCAAATGTGTACCCACTTTTAAAAAGGTTAAAATATTTGGATGTGGACCCACACATCCAAATATTATTGCGAAATATTAGATTAGTGAATGCCCAAATAAGAAATCCTTATGAAGGGTCCAAGTATCATAATAAGACTGCCCTGCGGGTACACATTTCATATGATATTTGGACTCGGGATTTACACTGGAAAAATTCATTAAAAAGCTATAGCCCAAAAAGCAGCCTGCAATGAAATCCTTGGAATATACATTACTATGATAACATTTGGCTATGAAATGCTTGCCTTTGTACATGTTACTTGACATTTGGGAGGATGGGTACTTTTATTATAGGGTGGGTCCATATATCATGATTATAATTAGACCCCCCCCCCCCCCCGAGTCCAAATATCACTGGGTCCATATTTCATATGACACCAGGTCCAAAGCAGTCATAGTAACAGCCGAAGACACAGATGTTATGGTACTCTGTTTTGGTGTCAACAGAGACATCCCCTGCTCCATCTATCAGAAGTGTGAAGCATGAAACCGCACACAGTTCATCCACATTGGGAAACTGGCCAGTTCATTGGGAGACAGCATCTGCAGTGCTCTAATTGGATTAAATGCCTTCACAGAGTGTGACATTGTGAGTGCCCTCACAGGCCGTGGGAAGCTGGGTGCCCTGAAACTGATGAAAAAGGACAGCACATACAGCACCCAGGCTTTCAGTCAACATGGTCAATCCTGGGAAGTCTTTAAGCAACTGTTTGACAAAAGATAGCTGTTTACCTGCTACCTGTGTGCAATAACTGCCAGCACTGATGAAGTGAATGCACTGCGCTACCAACTCTTCTGTGTCAAATGAGGAGAGGTCAAGTCCAGCCTGCTTCCACCAAAATATTCAACATTTTTGAACTCTAAAACCTATATATTAATAAAGTATGGTTCTAGGTGACGCAGTTATTACAACATGAGGACATTGGATTTTTAAAGATGGACACAAAGCCAATAAGCAACCGCTCAGCAATGTTGATCACATCCTCGTGCACCAGGGGTCACTGCTGCTGATTACATCAGTGCCAGTCAGTAGTACCCCCTGGCTGATCGCTTTGCAAAACTCTGAATTTAAGCTCAGCCTATGAAATCGCTCATTATGTCATTTATATTGGGATTCCCAGAAGTTGTTTATACATCTTCAAATTGGGGTGGGTATTAGCGCTGTTCTCACGGGTGACGCAGTCCCGACTGGTGAAGTCAATTACTAGTTTGACTTGGCTAACTTCTGTACTTTGCGTAGGAGATCGGCCAGGGCTAGTTTTGCATGGCAAACAGCCCTGGCTTGCGAGGATGGTTTATCATATCAAAATATGTTCCATAGACAAGGACTATTTCAAAAATAATAACTAGATCTTGCCTGCCGAGATGGTACCAATAAGTAAATTTTCTGGTCTTGGCCCATGGACAAATACTATTCATCACAATTTCTGATAAACTAGTTAATGCTATATAATGCATGAACAATATTACACTTTATAATACACAATTCTGAATAATTGTAAGTAATAACATTAGTTAATACTAACCATGGAATAACTACTACTACTAAATAAATAACACTAGCTATGTAAATAATACTGACTACTACACAAAATAAGTTATTTTTTACTTAGTAGATAATCTCTTTAGTACCTGAGTTTAATATCTAGACAGTAATATTTTTTTCGTTTTCTTTTAAATTGATTTAATGATAGGAGCTCTCATTTCTGTTGAGGAAGTCCATTCCAGAACACTGGTTCAGAATAATTTGTTGTAAATTTCATGCTGTTTGTTCTAATCTGTTGGATCTCGTATCCATTTCGATTTCTAAGATTGTGATCATGAACATTTTCTTTCTGTAGTATCTTGAATTTATTTAAATATATAGTGTGTGAATTCGTCTACAACAGAATGCGGTATTCATTTTTCTTTTTTTTGTTAATGTAATTAAATTAAATTCAGTAGCACTATTCCAAACTCAACAAAGTATCCACACATATACATACACATACATGAAACTGGGGTCCAACATTCATTAGAGATTATACATATAACCGTGTATGGCTGTATACATTTTATAGTCGTCTAAAATATTCAGATATAGTAACTTGTTCCAGTGTTTATATATTCTGAATGAATAACGCAAGCTAGTACCAAATATATTCTTTATAATTTAATTAACTGAACAATCAAGTCTATGCTACCTTATTACAGATTGGCAGCATTGCACTTCAAATAAGGTGCATAAAAACTAGTACGTTCATACTTTGATACACCAAGGAACAGCTTGAAGATATTATATGTCATATGTAATCTGTTAATAGTAGATTTCTTATAATTCCATCATAAATGTACAGAAAACATAAGTGAACAATAAAAATATGTCAAAAACAATGGGAGTTTCACCTCTATTGAACACATAGAATTTATGCAGTATAATATTGTACAAATAACGTTCTCAGGGTTCAATCTAGGATCTTGGACAAATGGATGACTATTGCCATCACTCTGCGTCCGCCGTCCGCCGTCCGCCGTTAGCTGCCGTATCTCAGAAACCGTTCAGCAACTTTTTCTCTAATTTTGCATAGACATATCTTAGGGCACTGCCTCTATGCATGAGAAATCTGTATTTGATTGAATCATTCTAAGGGCCCAAAAAGCTGGTATTTTGTCACATTTTGTCTATTTTTTCAAAAACTGTTCAGCAACTTTTTTTCTAATTTTGCATAGATGTATCTTAAGGTGCTGCCACTATATACCAGAAATCTGTATTTGATTGAATCATTCTAAGGGCACCTAAGGGGCCCCCAAAGTGCAAAAGTTTTACATTATCTAGTGATGTGGTTTTGAGAAGGGCCCTTGAGACCACCCCAACAGTAGATTTTGTTTAATGTGCCACAAAGTCAACACCATGACTAAACTCTGCAGCCTAGTACTACTGTTCCATTGAGACCACCCCAACAGTAGATTTTGTGTAATGTGCCAGAAACAGCCAGCAGTCTCACTCCACTCTGCAGCCTATTGCTATTGTTCCATTGAAACCTTGACTAATCTTTAATTGGTCACAGGCAGAGTAGACACACTTGACCCCTGTTAGACTGAACAGTTGCCTAACACTTTTTATCTTCAAAACTATTGATTTTCTATAATTGCAAGTTGTGTTTATTTTGATGTTCATTTAATTATTATAAAATGGTGTGACTGTGGTGTCTATTGGTTAAAGATGTATTGTCTGTAAAAACCTGTAGGTGACAAACATAGAAAATTTATATTCTGGACAACTATAGAGTGAAATATCCTACACTTTATTGATATAAAATGACTTCTACTGTTCTGTTTACGCTTGCCATGCCTTGTGTAGACATGGTACTGTGTAAATCAATTGTATCAATATAGACTAATAATTACAGATTCACAATATAGTTGACACCTGAAACAACCAAATGTCAACCATTAGAAGAGTTGACATAATTCCGCTATACACAAGCAAGAAATCTGTATTTGATTGAATCATTCTAGTGTCATCAGCATATAGTAGAACATACATTTTCTACATCATCATCCCTAAGGTTGTTGTAAATTTCACCAGCTGCCATGTCAAGTCTGTTATAATTGTGACTAACAGTGTTCAAAATGATTCAGGTAAATAGCAAATAACAAAGGACACACATTTTCTCCTTGCCATACCCATACATCACATGAGAAGAAGGCTGACACAGCCTGGCCCTGATTTATACATGATTTAGCATTTTTGTACATGTTGTATACAATTTTCAACACAATACCATTAATACCGCATGAAATTATCGTAGACCACAGGGAGGACCGGTCTACTAAATCAAATGCTTTCTTATAACCGATGAAGGCACAATAAAACCTTTTGCATCGAGACAAATACAATTCAACCAATACCCATATTTGAATACTGCCTGTTCTTCACCTATTACATTCGCTTTGTTTAGGTATGTCGTCAGTCTGGTGTTCTGAACAATCACTAAGGATTAATGAACACTTGTGCAGAATGTCACCCACATGGCAGGTTTAATTGATCTATTCAGCAATGAGGACACTGCTTAGGCCTCACTCTAGACACTCACAGTGTTGTGTATTGTCTTAGTTGGTGCATGGAGCTAATCTACTTGACCATGAATCAGTGGTGGCTCTGGTTGTGTATTATACCCAGCTGTGGAGCAAAGATTCTCTGCCTGCTATTGTTTGATGGAAACTGTGACTAATGTGTAATTGGTCACTGGCAGTAGCTTGTGTCAACAGACAGCAGTTGCCTGTAGGTTTTAAACTGTGTCAAACAGTGAGTCTACCTTTTGCTCTCAAATAATCTGTCCTCTTAGTTTTACACATGAATACATAATCTGGCATAACTTGATAAGTCTTTGTAGCAGCACATTTGTACTTCCAATCGGAACATTGCAACATAACATACATATTACATACTGTGTGCCACATTTGAATGTTGTGCATGTAATATTTCCATGCAATCCATTTGCATATATAATGTAAAACTTCAACAGCCGTTTTCTTCATTTTCACTTTGTGATCCCTACCATGTTCAATGCTACATAACTTTGCCTGTTTTTGTAGCAGTCATAATTTTTGAATAAGCATCTACCAAACTTTTATAAGGATGTAAGAAAACAATGTTAAAATTGTTCCGACTTATCACTCATTTGGTCAGCCGGGGTCACATACGTATTAGTCCAAAGGACTTCAGGGCCACTTGGCCTATTTTTTTAAATTACACCTATGGCAGGGACTGAAAATCCCTCCTGGAATTTACTAATTAAACATTACTAATGACTTAATGTGGAGTTCTTGTATTATATTGATTTCCCTTCTAGGTGCTGCAGCTAAATTACAAGGATGTTTGTCTGAATTTCCTGAACAGAAGTGGCTGTCTCTACAACTGGCATCCCACTGATGCTATATGTGTGCAACACAAACCATGGATATATAGTTAATAAATTATATTATAATAATAGGGGTCAACTTTTTCTGCTGATACTGCAGGAAGCCAAGAAACCAGCTTTGAGCATACCAGAGATCATCTTGATGTAACAATGCAGATCCCCCATACAGTGATAGAACAGTCAATAATGACTGTGATCACTATTCGGAAGAAAGGAAGGAAGATCAAAACTGTTTACTTCAAGTAGTTACCAGAATAAATGAAACTACACCACACTTTTAACTGTAATTCATGCAACATGTTATCGTTCATTTACTTCACATATACACAGAATTTGGAAATGATAATATTTTGAGAAACTTCATAAAATGGTACTTTGCCTTTATGTGTTTATTGTGGTTTGTGTTTTGTGATTTTATGAAAATAAATAATAAGAATTTAACAACTTTTGCATTTTGTTTTTTTACCGGTGGAGCTACTCGTCACGGAAGTCACTTCTATGTCACGGAAGTACGCACATCAAACACTTTAAAAACAAAACATGACTGAATCTAGATAGCTTGCCTCATTTAGGCATCTTCAAAACTCCATATAGCAAATTTTTGTAGATATTTGGGGGTGTGGGCCGCATGCAGGCCTACGCTAGGCAAAGACAACTAAGAATAATTTCATTTAAAAAGTGCCATCCGATTCCGCTTTGTAGCGAATGTCATTATTGCCTATACTATTATTGGTAATAATTTAAATTTCCAATAAATATTTACGTGTAATACTTTTTGGTTGTATGCATGGCCTTTTGCCCCACATGTCTAGGAGTGACTTTTGTGTTTTACTTCGTTTCATGATTCTGTCTAGCGGATAAACAGCGTGCGCACTCTGGCGGATATTTTATGCCTTGGTAAAACAATGTGCGTGCTCTGGCAGATAATTGTACGCCTAGCAGATTTGTGTGGAATTAGCAATAGGTAGCGCAGTATGCTATATCATCGGCCAGAACAACGACATAATAATTGCTTGCTATTGTGTCTTTGCTATCTTGCACACAAATTCCAGATACCTACACAATATTGAATAAATTAAGGGATTGCATGTCTCGTCAATTAATGTAGATTTATTTTTAGGGCGCATCAACTGAATTTGTTTGCGCCAGATGTCACATTTACACGACCTTCAGACGTATTCATGAAATTTTGGTGGGTCATTTGTTAAAATATTGCATCAATGACGCAAGGTCGCAGCCCGGATTGAACCCTGCATTCTTCTTTGTCAGTTAATGTCTGCATCATCAGAGAGGTCTTCTGTAATAAAATGACAACATACTTATACGTAGCTACAACATTTAGTATGATCCCGTTTATTTTGAAGTAAAGATAAATTCTTATATTATAATAAAATCTTTACTTTCGCACATTGAAAATGGCAATTGTACATATAATGTAGTATCCAGTCCTCTGCTCAAAGTGCTTTATACTTTACTCCCTGGCAGACCTTTTCAATCAAACACCATTTCAACAACCATGCTGCAATTAACGTGCAAAGACTATTCGTACACAAATATCACCACTGCCTTTAGCCAGGTACTCATTCATACAACTAAGTGTATTGGAGCAATGTCGAGTGAATGAACACCCAAGGTTCGATACCGCAGCAAAAAATTTCGAACCCGGGTTCTCTTGGTCGAGAGTCTGAAGCTCTAGCCACTGCACCACTGCCCTCCACAAGTCAAGAATACAGCTGTATTTATTATATTTAGCATCATGACTTACTCCAAACTTCTCATATGCATGTAACAGTTGTCTTAATCCAGCTGATGATGGCGATATCAAAATTAAGTCATCAGCGTACATTATATGATTAATCAAATGACCATTCACACTACAACTAACATTACATGGTTTAAGTTGTTCACTTAATTTCTCTACATACACATTGAAAACATACAGAGATAATATCCCTCCCTGTCTAACCCCATTAGTTACTTTGAATTTAGTGCAGTGTATATTCCCCCACCTAATACACATGGCCTGATTATTATGCCAGCAAATTAATACACATAATATATACCCTGGAACTCCTCTTTCTGCAAGTTTTCAAAACAATGTTCTGTGATTTACTCGGTCAAAAGCCTCACTGGCATCAAGGAAACATACAAATACACTACCGTTAAGAGATCTGTACAACTAAATAATTTCTTTTAACACATACACTGATCTGTTCCATGTTGCCTCTTAAAACCAGATTGATTTGGATTAGTATCTATGTACATTTTAATTCTGTCTAATATAATTGTTGTTTCAAGAATGTATATGGTAAATGTGAACAGTATGATGAAAAATCTGCTTTGTCGCACGCTGATGAAAACAAAAATCTGAATGTTTCTATTAACTTTGTTTTGGGGGCACAACTGCATGTATAGGTTTAATGCACAGATTGTAGATACCTTCTCAAGCTGGGGACATGATAAACGGAGGTAGTCTGTTCTTCTACCCTGAATTAGCCAGAAGAGTAATGTGTTACAGGAACGTGGGAAAATGGGAAAATTTTTGAACATCAAAGGGTATTGTGGTTAACTTGGCCCGCCTCGGCAGTATTGCCAATAACGCTTGTTTTGAAACTGCATCTTTGTTTACCACTTGAACCTGCTCCAATATTTTTATACCAAATACTTGCAGAAGAAGAAAAAAAGAACAAAAGAGCGTGCACAACTTTGCTTGCATGCATCGTGTATTGTGTTATAATTTAAATTGTTTTTGTTCAACATTTCATCTGAATTTATTTAACATGATGCACTGTTTCTTTTTTGTGAATTTCCTCGAATGAAATTTGGTGGAAGTTTAGTTTTTATGTTGATATCTATAATTAGGAAGTAAGGCTGATGATCAGAAAGTGTTAGTAAAGATCCCAGCAGTACTTTGTAATATTGATTTATTTAACTTACAGAAAACATTGAAAATTCTTCTATGAAATGTGTAACCACCTTTGTCACTGCAGTTTTTACCCTGAGTGACTAAATCATATCCATGTAAACTTAATTGAAATAAATCATTATTACTGGATTTCCATGTTTCCTGCAAATGTACAATGCTAAGTTTAAGATTTATGGTGTTCAGAAGCTCTACAAACATTTCAGGTTCATCAAATTTAGCATTAATAAATTGAATATTTGAACTTAGGATACCAAAATTATCTCTATTCTTATTTTCTAACAAGTGGAATTTATTGATGAATTACTATGAAGAGCGACATATCAGTGGGTGTTCGTTTTTTGGTACTATTTCTTTTGTATCTAGAATATTTATTAGATAACTGTTTTGGATACCTCCTAAATAGGAGAGAAATGTCTCATCCGAAGTCATTGATTTGATTAGGACATAACGTTAAGGTAGCTAAGCCACTATACATGTGAAGTATTTTGCAAATAAGTGAACTTGTGTGTATTTATAACATGACCATATGTCAATGTTACAAGGTACTCCATGTATGTGGGATAATCATAGCAAGGCTTAGAATAAATAAACATTAAGTGAGATAAGAGAGGACATGACAGGTTGGGGAGTATGTAGAGCACTACATTGGCAAGACAATGAGAACACCATCTAGGCACAATAATCAGTGAATGTAGATCTAGCTATCTTGTTGACAGTCGGACCCTTATCAGTCATATAAGTGAACTGGATGTTCCATGAAGGACATAAATATACTACAGAACTAAGAACTAATTTAAGAGGAAATTCAAATTTAACCAATAAACCTTCATCGAATTAAACCTGCCCTGAATTGAGATATCGGAAAGAACTCACAGGAGCTCCCATCATCTTTTAAATGCTGGGTCATGATACTTTAAAGTTAAGTGATATAAATCCAATGAAAAGTGAGTCGGTGTAACTTAAAAAGTTTCTTAATTTTGAGTAGAGGTATTTACTATGTCCAACATGTGGTTACTGTTGTTATCAACACCTTGCTTTAATGTTCTTTAAATATAAAAACAGGAAAAGACAAAAAATCTATCATTACCTTATACCTGGCACAAAAGTCCTTTTATGGTTTGCATGACACATGTCTATATGATATATTATCTATTTGTGCTATATAATGTCATTCGTGTTATATGTCTTCATACATCCATTTTATTACAGATACTCAGTTGACAAGTATTTTCCAATGTACACTATACCAATCAATTATCACTTTGCCTCATGGTGTTAGATTGTGTAAGTTTATATTGGATTGCGACGTTTTGTTATTTTTAGTCCTTTGGGCCGAAGGTCCAAGGGACTATTGCCATTACTCTGTGTCCGCTGTCCGCCATTAGCTGCCGTATCTCAGAAACCGTTCAGCAACTTTTTCTCTAATTTTGCATAGACATCTTAGGGCATTGCCACTATGCACGAGAAATCTATATTTGAATGAATCGTTCTAAGGGCTCCCTAGGGCCTTCAAGGGCCCCAAAACTGGTAAAAGTTTTACATTTTGCCTATTTTTTTCGAGAAAACTGTTCAGTAACTTTTACTCTAATTTTGTATAGACGTATCTTAGAGTAGTGTCACTGTACACAAGAAATGTGTATTTCATTGAATCATTCTAAGGGTACCTCAGGGCCTCTAAAAAAAACTAAATGGTCACATTTTGTTTGTATCAGCTTGAGCTTGCTGATTTAGTTTGGCAGTGCCAATATCTTGTGCAATGGACTCCTCACCCCTACCCCAGTCTGGAGTCTAGCGGTCCAGCTTGCTATTGTTCCATTAAGACTAATCTTTAATTGGTCACAGGCAGAGCAGAGGTGTTAGACCCCTGTTAAACTGAACAGTTCAAAACTATTGATTTTCTATAATTCCAAGTTGTGTTTATTTTGATGTTCATTTAATTATTATAAAATGGTGTGACTGTGGTGTCGATTGGTTACATATGTATTGTCACCTGTAGGTGACAAACATACAAAATATTATGGACAATTATAGAGTGAAATGTCATGCACATTATTGATATCAAAAGCATTCTATTGTTCTGTTTACACTTGTCATACATGGTTCTATCTAAATCAATTATATCAATGTAGACTAATAATTACAGATTCACAATATAGTTGACACCTGAAACAACCAAATGTCAACCATTAGAAGAGTTGACATAGTTCCGCTATACACAAGAAATCTGTATTTGAATTAATTATTCTAGTATCATCAGCATATAGTAGAACATACATTTTCAAGAAAATGTCTACATCATCATCACTAAGGTTGTTGTAAATTTCACCAGCTGCCATGTCAAGTCCCTTATAATTATGACACTAACAGAATGTTCAAAATCATTCAGGTAAATAGCAAATAACAAAGGAAACAAGTTTTCTCCTTGTGGTAACTCTACATCACATGAGACGAAGGCTGACACAGCCTGGTCCTGTTTTATCAAAAAACTATTCAGTATCTTGTTCTCTAATTTTGCATAGACATTACATGTGGTTGTGTCACTATACACAATAAATCTGTATTTGATTGAATCATTGTAAGGGCACCCCAGGGGCCCCCAAAATGCCACATTATTATATTATCTAGTTATGTGGTTTTGAGAGGGGCCCTTCAGACTATCCCCTAACAGTAGATATTGTGTATTGTGCCAGAAACAGAACCTGGCAGCTATTCCCCTTCCCAAAACATATGTCACATGCAGAGTCTGTGTCTTGCATGGATATCTATTTCATGCAGTTGTTTTATATGGAGGTTGTCCTTTCTGTTATGTAATTATAAGCAGGAAGTTTGTGAAATTAGTTATTCTGAGGCCACAGAAAAGTATTTCCCTGTTTCACATCAATGCATGTATTCAAAAATATGTGCCACAACATTGTATTTTCTATTATAATTATTCTCTAAATGCAAGACATGGTGCAATAAGTGAACAGTAAACATGTCAACATTTTACTTCCATCATAACCCTTAATGATCTGTAACTATGGATCACCAAAACACATTTGATTAATAATTACCAACAGGGTTATTTGATTTCTGCCGGGCAGAAACTGTTTCTGCTCAGCAGAAACTTCAACAATGAGAAATACATGCCATTGCTAGGCAAACATGTTCTTTTTATAGAAAACATCAGTTTCTTTCTGTACCTGTCTACGTATGATAACCATTTGTTTGCCATGCTCACAATAAACATCACATGAATGATAAAAAGGAAGATCACTGCCACTTCACTTGTGGATTATGATTATAAAACTGCTCTGCTACTGCTTGGTGGACAATTAATTAGTGGCTCAAGTTCAAATGCATCAGGACGTTTTTCACACCTGCATGCTAGTTTAGGCTCAGTAGAGTGCTGGCAGCCACTAAACCTATAGGCTTGTGTGAAAAGGATAGTTGGCAGAAGAACTAACTTCAAAGCACCTTTGCATCCATTTAGCCAGGCAGCAGTCACACTGCCCCAGTGTCTGCTGCTATGTAAACTCATAAAACCTGGAGTAACTAGAGGAATCTACATTTCCTTGTAAATAATGAAATACCCTGATCACAGAAGTATAATGCAAATTCAACTCTTACAACAATTTCACTGAATTTCAATACTATTGTAGGGTTTACATCCTTGCCATGTGTCACATTTTGTGCACCTTGCCAACTTACTTCTATTCTCTTCAACAGGCCAAAAATGCTCCCAAATGCTGTCCTTTGGCCTACCACCTTAAAACATGGTTACAGCACAGCAGGATATCAGACTTATGTAGAGAGTAAGACAATCTTAGCAACTGACCCCTGCCCTGTGTTTCTGGATTTGTGGTGTGCACTGGGCAAATTTAAATCCAGTTACATGCAGCTCCAATTCAATCAGTATTATGTAATTAATTGCTACTGTTTTTAAGTCAAAATGCATGCTATGTATATGTACGTTATGAACAACTACTTGAGTATTTTATTTCCAGTTGTAACTTCACTGGCATGCATATAGTCACTACTAAACATGTAAACATTTTACTTCCATCATAACCCTTAATGATCTGTAACTATGATTCACCAAAAAACATTTCATGGGTGTATTCTATAATTACAAATAAGTGTTATTTTTAAGAGCATTGAATTATCTACAGGATGATACCTTTTAATATGTTGTTGAATTCACCTATTACATTCGCTTCTTTTAGGTATGTAGTCAGTCTGGCATTAATGGAGGCAGTAAACAACTTGCCTATGCAGCTTAATAGTGTATAATAGTGTAATGCCACGATAGTTGTCTGGGTCATGTATTGACCCCTGCTTTTTGTATATAGGCTTAAAGATCCCAATACACCAATCTGTTGGCACAATATGCCAGATACTAGAACTAGGTTAAACATTTTAACAATAACTATAATTAGTTCTGTGTTGTCGGAAATTTAAGTTACTATCAAAGATCAATCTAGTTTACTATGCTGCATTGGAGTACCAATAATGATCAATTCAGTTTTATTTGCATTGAATTTGAACTTGCTGTCAATCATCCAATGGAAGATATCTTGAAGGCAATAACTAATTTGGTTAAGGGAGCAATTTGTATCTAGGGTAGCTAACGAAATGTAGATCTGAGTATCATCAGCATAAAGAAGATGATCCAAGTTATGTCTTTGTATAGCAGTGCTTAGTGGCGTGGTGTAAAGAGAAAAAAAAAGGCCCAAGAACAGAACCCTGGGGAATACCAAATAAAGCCGGCTGTACAGCTGAAAAGCAGTTCCCAATCTTTCTAATTTGGTATCTATCAGTTAGATATGAAGAAAACCAGCTTAGAGCTGTGCCAGATATACCATACCACTTTAATAAGCGTTCAATGAGAATGTTGTGATCAATCATGTCAAAAGCAGCAGCGAGATCTAGTAAGGTAAGTCCAGTCACTTTACCATTATTAATGTTCAAGTTAATGTCATTATGATCCTTTAAGAGGGCAGTCTCTGTTGAATGAAACTGTCTATATGCTGATTGTGACACATTAGTTATGACATTTGTGCTAATGTGAGACCTTAGACGACTTGCTAGTATTTTGGAAATAAAGCTGACGTTAGAAATAGGTAGATAACTGTTTAGGTCTTGTTTAGGCAGAGATGACTTCTTAAGAAATGGTGTGACATGGGCGTATTTAAAATCATCAGAAAAACAGCCAGAGCAAAGTGACGCATTTCTAATATTTGTTATAGGTCCAATTAGTGTATCGAGATATGCTTTTAGTAGTATTGTTGGAAATGGATCAAGTGCACAAGATTTATTTGGGGAGGACATAATTATTTTCCTAATTTCATCAACTGTTGTTGCAGGTTCAAATGATACAAGTAGAGAATTTACTTGTGGAAAGTCCATACTGACATTACTTAAATTATGACGTAGGAAAGCAGAACGAATAATACTGATTTTAATCTGATTTAGCTTTGGCCATTTGTTTGTTACAGAGGTGACATTGCTTAGAATAGCGCGATCTATCTAATGGCGAGTGCGATTTGCACCATACACGCTCTAAATAATGACAACGCCTTTTAGATAGTATAATTTCAGAAGTCATCCATGGAGCCGGTGGCTTTTCTGACACACATTTGGATTTTATAGGTGCTTGTTTGTTAAGTAATGCATTGAGTACTTGACAGTACTGTTTATATAAGTCAGATAGATGTTCTTTTATCTGTGATAAGGTCAGATATAAGGCTATCAGCCATTAAAGCTGTTATGTAAATCCTATGAATAGTTCTGTAAGACACATTGTGTTTCGACTCTAATGGGGTTATACAAACGTTAACATTAGCAATGACAGTATGGTGGTCTGATAACCCATCTGAAACAGTAGGTGCTTGGATATTATTACAAGTTGGACAGGTTATCAAGAGGTCAAGCCAATGGCCATGTATATGTGTCGAAAAGGTAACATGTTGTTTCAAATCAAATGATGCCAGAATATCATCAAACGTAGTTGTAGTTGTAGAAGGTATATCCAAATGTAGATTAAAAACACCAAGAATGTAAAATTCTGAATGAGTAACTGCCAGATTTTCCAACATATCCTGAAAAAGAAATTTGCTGGATGCCCTGGAGGACGATAGATACAAACAAAGTATGCGAAGAAAGAAGAATATGAAATTTCAGCACTGATGGACTAAAAATTGGAGTATTCAGGGTTAGAATGTAATTTATTTTTAACTGCTGTGATATAAGAAAGCCAACACTACCTCCACGGCTGACTAAACGTAGTCGATGGTGAAAGGTGTAACCAGAAGGGGAAACGTCAGCAATGCATGCAGGTGTATCATGTGGTCTGAGCAAAGTCTCAGTTACAGTAAAAAATTTTACTTTCTTTGAAATTAATTAATCACAAAGTGGGGCTCTCTTATCTCGTACAGATCGAACGTTTGTAGTGGCCACCCGAATGTTTCATCTAACAGCTGGCCCAGGATTGAGACATCTCCTGCTAGTAATAACATTATTGCTAATTTCAATGTTGGCGTAGAGTTTGGCAGTAACTTTCTATTATAACAAACATGAAGACATGGCAGGCTAGGCAAAATTGAAATAAAATGATGGATTCTAGTGTGATTAGGAAAAAGCACATTAAAATAATTAGATGTCAATGGTTTGCATAAAACAAAATCTTTATCCTTTGCAGCAAGACAAGCAGAAATCATAAGAATAATGGTGAAATAATTATGTTAGACTATTATCATATTTAGTAGGAATTAATAGAGCAAAACCACATAATTATATATCATATAGATAATAAATAGTAAAGAATGTTAAGCCCAGAGCTAAGGCTAAGGCGTAAGTCAAAAACTAAATTATATTTACAAGATCAGTAGAGTCTCAATTTTAACAATAAAGCCTACTTTATTTAATTAGAAAATGTTTGAACCGAGGCCAACTCCGGTAAAAAAATTGAGACTTACAGGCCTTTTAAGGGAGGGAGAACTATTTATAGATAGGCAGAAACTTACTGCAGTGTCAGTCACTCAATGGCAATGTCTTATAGTTCACAACTCAACTGCACCATAATTGTGTTTTAAATACCGTTTTATTGTAATAATATAAAATGCCAATAACAATCTAAAAGGTCAATAGAAAAAACCCACAGGCAGCATGTTTTGTAACTTAATCATTTAACAGTGTAATAGTTACAAAGGTCAACATTTTAAAAAGCTAAACATTGCCGACCGACAAAAGTGAGCAATAATCATACTATCTTTAACACCAATTTTATTAAGTTAAATATGACAAGACCAAAACTTGTTAAAATGTGCTTATAGTTTTTGTTTATGTGTTCGTTTGAGTGGGAAATCTTTCTTGGATCAAAAGGTTTCTCACTAGCTGCAGTTTCACTTTCAGGTTTTTTACAGAGTTTTTCAAAGTGGTTCATAAACTTATCCAGTGAAATATTTCCACATTTTTCACTGCTGTTTCTTGCATTATTAAGTATATCCCAGTATTCTGCAGGTTTGCTATGTTTTAGGTTGCGCAAGTGTAGCTGTTTATGGTAGCATTTTGATATTTGTTTTATAAAGCAATATACCCACTAGCCAATTCTCTTAACTCTGCTTGAACTTCGTCATTTTTAATTTTCTTGAGTCTACTTTTGCTCTCAAATAATCTGTCCTCTTAGTTTTACACATAAAGACATAATCTGGCATAACTTGATAAGTTTTTGTAGCAGCAAATTTGTACTTCCAGTGTATCATTGCAACATAACATACATACTGTGTGCCACATCTGAATGTCATGCATGTAATATTTCCATGCTATCCATTTGCATACATAATGTAAAACTTCAACAGCCGTTTTCTTCATTTTCACTTTTTGACCCCTTACCATGTTCAATGCTCCATAACTTCGCCAATTTTTGTAGCAGTCTCTTTCTCTTCTCTTCTGTGTGCCATGTCTGTCACAGGCATTGGTCATCATGGCCCTCCAAACCGGTCCTGTGTAGTTTGTAGCAGTTCTGTTGTGCTCCTTCCACACCATGTTGAGAGAATATCTATTATTTTTATTCTCTGGCATCCTCTGGATCTTTTTCCTTCTATCTTTCCTGTTGTTACTATTTGTTCTAACTTTTTCTTTCTCGTGACATGGCCTATAAATCATGCTTGTTGTGTTCTAACTTTGTTGATGGTCTTTCTTTTTGATTTGGCTGCCCTATGGATGACTTCATTGCTTTGCTTTGCAGTCCATGGCACTCGCAGCATTCTTCTTAAGAACCACATTTCAGTGGCTTCTATGGTTTTTTGTGAACTTTTGGTTATTGTCCAGGATTCACATCCATATAGCATTATGGGCTCTATGTAGCATTGCAGTACACATTTTCTCACTTCAATTCATATAGTTTTATTAGTTAAAATGTTTTTCATGTGGTGAAAAGCAATTCTTCTCTTTATCTCATCGTTGCATTGACCGCCGGATGTTATTAGTGATCCCAGATAGTAAAACGTTCGGACTTGCTTCAAAACAGTGCCATATGTTACCATGTTACATGTTGGAGTGTAATTTTTCTTTGAGATGACCATGATTTCTGTTTTCTTTTTGTTCAGGGACAGACCTTTTTTACTTTCCCTTATTACTGTATCTAGCATCTGTTGTAGATCTATTTTGTTCTCAGCAATCAGTACCATGTCGTCTGCATATTGTAAATAATTCATGTTGTATCCCCCTACTTGAATGCCTGGCATATCATCTAATGTGTGTAAGATAATCTCACTGTATAGTGAAAAGAGATCGGGTGATAGGACACACCCTTGTCTTACACCACGTTTTATTTCTTGAAATTGACTGATGTCATTTTCTATTCGTATTGCTGCTGTTTGTTCCCAGTACAGATTTCTCACAACTCTCTTTCCCATCAATGTTCAAACTTTCCAGCATTGATATGATTTCTTCATGATGAACTCTGTCAAATGCCTTTATGTAATCAATAAAACATACATACAGATCTTTCTGCACTTCCAGTGCTCTCTCAATCAGTGTTCGTAGGATGTATATTGCATTACTTGTACCTTTATCTTCTACAAATCCACATTGTTCTTCAGCAATTTCCGGCTTTATTTTGTTTCTCATTCTGGTCATAATAATTTTAAGCAACATCTTGGTGAAGTGACTCATAAGACTAATTGTACAGTGTAGTTCACATTCAATCGCACCTGGTTTCTTTGGTATTGCTTCAAACATGGATCTGGATAAATCAGTTGGGATTCGTCCGCTGTCATATATTTTGTTCAAGAAGTCTGTTACTAGATCAATACCAAATTCCTCTAAACACTCAATCATTTCAATGGTAATATTATCTGGTCCAGCAGCTTTTCCCTTTTTCATTGATCTGATGGCTTTTCGAACCTCGTCCTTCAATATAGGAGGACCATCATAGTTCTTCTTAATTGATGGTCTTTTACCCCTTTCATCATCGTACAGTTCACCAATACATTCTGACCATCTCTCGAGTATTTTGTCTTTGTCCATTATTATGTTTCCTTCTTTTGATTTCAGGCAACCTGTAGCTGTTCTTTTCCCTGTGATTTCTCTTATTCTAGCATGCATGGATTTTGTATCGTGCTTATTCTTCTGTTCAATTTCTTTGCATTGTTCATTAATCCATTCCTCTTTCGCTAGATTACATTTGGCCGTTATATCCTTGTTCATTGCTACATATGCATCATGATTTTGCTTAATTTTCCTCCTTTCATCCATCAACTTTAGAATATTGTCAGTCATCCATTTTTTCTTTGCTTTTCTGCATTGCCTAGGAATAGTTTCTTCTGCAGCCTGTGTGATTGATTCCTTCATTTGTTCCCATTGGTCGTCCACATCTTGAATGTCATTCAGAACACTGAAACTGTTTTGTACTGCTACATTGAATTTCTCTTTGATCGCTGAATCTGATTTTAGTATATTCATGTCTAGTTTCACGTTCCTTGTTGCTCTTTTCCTTTTCTTCAGTTTCAGTCGGAACTTGGCTTGCACTGGCACATGGTCTGAATCGCAGTCTGCCACGGGAAAGGTCTTTGCCACCAGTAGGACATTTCTAAATCTTTTACTGACCAGGATATAATCAATTTGGTTCCATGTACGGTCTCCTGGACTTTTCCAAGTCCAAAGTCTTCTTGGGTGTTGTTGGAACCAGGTGTTTCCTACAATCATGTCATGAGATTTTGCCCACTCTATTAGTTTATCTCCTCTCTCATTTCTGCTCCCTTTCTGCCATATCGTCCAACTATGTCTTCGCATCTTTCCCCACCAACTTTAGCATTAAAGTCTCCCATAACTATTACAATCTCCTGTGATTTGCAATGTGATTTTGCTAATTCAAGATCATTACAAAATGTCTCATGCTCTTCATCAGATTTGTCTGTGGTTGGTGCGTACGCTTGTATGATGTTAATGTTAAATGGTTTGCCACTGATTTTCACCAAGAGGATGTGATCCGATATGGTCCAGTATCCTAGTAAGCATTTTGCTCTTTCTTCATCCAATAGAATTCCAACTCCTTTTTAATGTTTATCGCCTCCTGAGTAAATTATTGTGTTATTATCTGATGTCATAAATCCTGCCCCTGTCCATATAACTTCACACATTCCCATTATATTTATCCTCAGTCTTGTCGCTTCTTGTTTCATGTTTTCTAGTTTTTCTTTCTGATATAGAGTTCTTACATTCCATGTAGCAATATTAAAAATCTTTCTGTTGCACACAGTAGCTGAATGATGATCTGGTGTCACCTGTCGCACATGACTATCCCTACCGAGCGAGGTGGTCCTGTGAGAACTGTCAGAACAACCGTTCATGCTGTTAACGTTATCTTCTGTGGTTTTGTGGGTCATGATTGTCTTGGGAAAGATACAGCAGTGGTTTCCCATTGTCTTCTGCCGGTTTTTGATTTGGTTTACTCCAAAGAACAGTAGCTCGTACTGAGCTGTGCTCGCCGTCGTTGTCCATACAACTGGATCTTCCGCCGCCAGAACTGAGGGGACATGCTGTCCATCACATCCTCTGCTTTGCTATTTGCCCCATAGCTGGAACATGATTTATGAGGGTCGGGACGTGTCCACACACTGGTGGGCCCTGCACCCTGCACATATCGGGCTCATGCTGCTCCGCCAAGGTTTTTTGTGGCTGGACCACTGGATCCCATGCAGGTTTGGCCTGGAGCCGCAAGGTGTCCAGTTACCATATGGTGTCGAAAGGAGGCACTGCATGAGTCTTGATTGAGGAGAGGCTATATACCAGAAGGAAAGACTTACGCACTTGGCTTTCTTTTCACCCGAATAAGGCTATCTGGCGGCTGAAGCTGAAAGCAGGAGGTCGGAAGCAAGCTACCAACCACTACACTACACTACAGCACTAGGCGCATCACTCACCCCTTGTGACAGAGTCACACACCATACAGTCATAATTTTTGAAACCGTGTAAAGCACCCTACCCAAACTTTACAAGAATGTAAGAAAACAATGTTTACATTTTTCTGACTTATCACTCATTTGGTCAGCTGGGGTCATATATAGATGTATTAGTCCAAAGGACTTCAGGGCCTCTTGGCCCATTTTTTATTTGTGTCAAATCTAAAAAATATACAATTATTACATTACCTAAGTATAGATGGTTCTCACAATAAGCCCCCAGGAGTTTCTAGAGAATTTCCCGAGTTATTTGGTGAAACCATATTTACATTCATACTTGTGATATCACTGTAACCGAATAACCAAATAAACTTTCATTCATTCATTCATTCATTCATTCATTCATTCATTCATTCATTCATTCATACATTCATTTTAAACTCTTGTGATACATGTAAAATTTTGATTATATATAATATCAATAATGATAGAAATAGGGCCTATTCACACACACACACCAGCCTTACTTCATTATTGCAGTTCTAAGTCAGAAAAGATGCCAGCGAACCTGATACATCCACAACAGGCACAAACATCTCAGGCAATAAAGAAGACCATCAATGATGTGGTAAGTAATACTAACTGAAGTAAATATGCTAGATATAGCTAAGTGGGAAGAACTTATTAAAAATTAATGGTGCCGGTCATAGTCACGTTGTACAGATAGTTCCATAAGTAATGCCATGTAACATTCTGATCATGTCCACATTTGAACATTCAATGAAGCATTTCAACTCCTACACAAACGAGCGTAAAGTATGTGTGAGTTCATGTGTAGCAGTACATTGTCCATAGAACTGCTCAAAGTGCTTTACACTTTACTCCCTGGTAAACCTGTTCAATAGAACACCATCTCAACTTCTCTGGGAAGTGTTCATAGCACATTTCTCTCTGGGTATTCCTCCAGTCATTTCCCACCATATGTTCCCTCAGTAAAGTGACAAGGTGGACTTTTCCCTTTTGTAATGTAAGTAATTGATATGTTGATAATTTAAATAAAAGCAAAAGGCTTCTTTAGGATCTATGCATCTATAAGAGTTAATAAAAACTAACTATTAGCAACTACAATCAAGAATATCATGCCAGCAGTTTACCTTCCTGAAGACAGATAATTAAAATTGCATGGACAGCACCATTATGATAGAAAGCCTACATTACCAATGCTTATTTTTCTAAAGTTGCCAGGTGCCAAAATGAGAATATACTACACTAGTTTGCATACATTCTAAAGTCTAGAATCACACTGCAACATTGGCATTAATTTGGGCAAATGTGATACCTACTTATGGTACAGTATATACCTATAACACCACTCTGTTTCTTTCTTTCTTTTGCATCTGCAGTGTTTCAGTTAATGTTTCCTACACAGCCAAGGAAATTGTTGCAGGTTATTAGTTTTCATTATGGTACATTTTCAAAAATTTTACTAGAAGATTATATTATTTTTCTTAAGATTGTTAGTGGTGTACTGTCTTGTGTTTGTGTGACAGGAATAAGTCAAAGACGCATAACAAGAAAGTAGTTGTTTTAAATGATAATTCCAGCATTAGGAAGATAGTGTGGATGGTTAAACATATTGGTGGTTATCTGAACCAACATATGTTGTGAAACCATTTTGTCAATGGATACACATATTTGATTATGCTTGGAATACTAGGCCACAAAACATGTTAAAGTTCTGCATGCACATGTGAATTTGGATAAGCCAATATTTTGTCATTTCTAATTATTGATATCTATTGATTGTTTACAGCAGCCTTCAGCAAAAGTATGGATTCCACGCAACATTTATAAGAGGGTGTGTTGCAGATATGTGGAATGTGCAGGTGATGGGTTAGTGCTTTCAATATTTCAACTTACTTGACTAAAGTGCATAGGCTACCTTGACCCATTGCTGTTCTTCTAGAAGTCACACCCTCCATCTAAGTTTATCCAGCACATATCACTCTGCTGTTAATAGTGGGAGTCTAATGTCCTGTCTGACTTGGTTGCTGCACTTCTTCCATGCCCTTCCTCTTTTTCTTTGTCATTTAAAGTCTTGCTTAACAGTCCAGTAGAAAATTAACAATGACCCGGCTATTTTGGTTAAAAAGCTAATTAGTCGTTTGGGCCAAAGGTTCAACGGACTATTGCCATCACTCTGCGTCCGCCGTTAGCTGCCGTATCTCAGAAACCATTCAGCAACTTTTTGTCTAATTTTGCATAGACATATGTTCGGGCACTCCCACTTTGCACGAGAAATCTGTATTTGATTGAATTGTTCTAATGGCTCCCTAAGGCCTCCAAGGGCCTCCAAGGGCTCCCAAACTGGTAATTTTTTAACATTTTGCTGATTTTTTTCAAATACTCTTCAGTCACTTTTTCTCTAATTTTGCATAGATATTTCATGTGGTAGTGCCACTGTACACAAGAAATTTGTATTTGATTGAATCATTCTAAGGGCACCTCAGGGCTTCCCAAAAAGCAAAAATTTCACATTTTGTCTGTTTCTGCCTGGACTAGATTGGCAGAGTGCCAATTGATTGTGTATTACAACCACCCCAACCCCCACCCCACTGTGGAGCTAATATTCTCTGCTTGCTATTGTTTGATGGAAACTGTGACTAATCTGTAATTTGTCAACAGACAGCATTAACCCACTAGACCCCTGTTAAACTGGACAGTTGCACATAGGTTTTAAGCTGTATCTTTCCACTGTCAAACATTAGGCTGTAGCCAATGTGTAATGGGAATTCCTATTGCAATGGTAGGACCTAACTTTAAAACAGCAGTAGACATAATTATCAATGCAATATAAAGATTTGACCTGGGATTAATATAAAATAACTTAGGTAAAACATAATATATTAAGTAAAATAACATAGGTATATTCAAAAAGGTTAAAGCATATTTAGCCAACAATTATAAGGAATATTATTTAGAAGTTCTACTATACACGTTGCTGCTATTCCGTCACTCCAGTTATATCAGTATTATGTCGTTACTACTCTTTTTGACTGTCATTACTACTGTTTTTAAGTCTAAAATGCATGCTATGCATATGCACCTTGTTAACAAATAAAGTTTTATCATAGTTCATATCTTTCTTCTTCCCATTCTGGGGGAGGGTGGTAGGGGCAAAATTAAAACAAACAATGCATGTGCATTTTCTTAAACAATGTTTTACTGTGCTACATGCGAGATTGCAGCTCATCAACTCTCCTGCAAAGTTTCTACAACCGCTGGAAATCGGCCTAAATAGCAGAGTATCGGGATAAAATCCGACAGTATTTTGTAATAACATATTAACTAGTAATATATACAATATTCATGAAATGGTTTACTCGAATACTTTATTTCTAGGTGTATCTTCACTGGCATGTATATAATCTAGAGAGCTACTAAACATGTCGATACTTTACTTTCATCATAACTCTTAATTATCTGTAACTATGATTCATCAAAAAACATTTAATTAATAATTACAAACTCGCAATATAGTCCAAAGGACTTCAGGGCCTCTTGGCCCATTTTTGTGTGTTTTAAGATGACCAGTTACCTGGTTACCTGGAATTCCATAAAAACAACCAAAATCAACCCTGGGGAACCTCGACTTTTTAATGAAGAAACCATACGTATCCTATCTATTGAATATGTTCGCTTTTTGTTAGATTTTCTTTGTATTGGCAGTCCATACATAGATGCTAGTCCATTGACTATATTTGTGATATGGAAAGTCAAACATGACACTTGTTCAAAATTTTGTTGCCAATGCCTAACGATACTATTATATTTTGGTTGATTTATTAGTTAGAAGTCCTTAATTAATAAGATAGAATTTTAATTAGAAATATCAGAGTAATGATGTTATAATAATAAAGCTAGCTGTTGTTGTTCTCATCTTGATTCCCTGTCGTCAGGGGTGAGGCTGGCCTTGATGCCAATCCTTGATTTCAGTTTTCTTTGTCTTCTTTTTTCTCTCACTTACCTTGTACAACTTTCTCCACCAACTCATTCTCCACTCCTCTGCCAATCCTTCCAAGTCTCTCTTTACACAGTCCTGCCATCACAGTTTAGGTCTTCCTCACCTGCTTTTCCCCTCCACTCTTTGGGGACTGCTTTCTTTGCCAGCCCATTCTCTCCAAATGTCCAGCCCACTTCAGTCGACTCCTCACCAGCTTCGTCTTAAGGATTTCTTTTACTCCAACCTCCTCCCTCAATTCCTCCATTCTTTGCTTATCAATTCTTCTCACTCCAGCAATTCTTTTTACCCAGTTGTTATCACAAACCTGCATCTTCTATTGTTGTTTCTCTGTCAGTGCCATCATCTCTAAGCCATACAGGTATGCTGGGGTAACACAAGAACAGAGCATCTTTCCTTTGAGTTTATGCGATATGTGCCTGTCTCCCATCTCACCTTCAACTTTTCTCCAAGCGTTTGCCCCTGCTTTTATCCTCCTGCGAATTTCTGTGTCTGTGTTACCATCCCTGCATAATGCTCCACCCAGGTATATAAAACTGTGTCTTTATTTTAGTTTCTTCCCCTCTAGGTGTATTTCTATCTCTTTGTTTTGCTGCCCTACCCAAAGTACCTCGGTCTTCTCCAAACTAACTTTCAGTCCATGTCTGCTGAACATATCCCTCCATTCTGTCAGTTGTTCTTGGAGATCTGCTTCCCCAATTGCCGCTACCACTGCCAGGTGATTTGCATTCAGTAGCTTCTGGAGGATATTTCTCGTACTGGACTTTCTGCTTATCAGTCCCACCACTGCGATAAACAACAGTGGGCTCAGGGAGCTCCCCTGTCTCAGGCCAACATTTATTTCAAACTCTCCTGACACTCCTGGTCCACCCAACACCCTGCTCTTTGTTTCTTCATATGTCCCTTCTATATAGCCCCTGCGATCCCCATCCATCTCAATGTCGCCATCGCCATCTCTCTTGGTACAGTATCATATGTTTTCTCCAGGTCTATGAATCCTACTGTCATATCTTCCTATCCCTCCAATTTCATGTCCACTAGCTGCCTCAGGACAAACATCCCTTCATGTGGTAGTGCCACTGTACACAAGATTTGATTGAATCATTCTAAGGGCACCAAAGGTCCCCTAAAATGCAAAATTTGCTAACTAAATGGTCTACTACAGCAGCAGATCTATCATGCTTCCAGTCCTTTTGTTCAACTAATCCCTTTTCCCACAACATCTGTCACACCTCACTGTGGATGGCTGGTGGGGAGTGTGACTAATCTGTAATTAGTCACTGGCAGAGGCTTGAGTCAATAGACAATGCCCACTAGACCCCTGGACAGTTGTGCTTACATTCTAGGGGGCCATCCTGAAACAACCATATGTCAACCATTAGAAGAGTTGACATAGTTCCGCTATACACAAGGAATCTGTATTTGATTGAATTATTTTAGTATCATCAACATATAGTAGAACATTTGCAAGAAAATGTCTACATCATCATCACTAAGGTTGTTGTAAATTTCACCAGCTGCCATGTCAAGTCCCTTATAATTATGACTAATGGTGTTCAAAATCATTCAGGTAAATAGCAAATAACAAAGGAGACAAGTTTTCTCCTTGTGGTAACTCTACATCACATGAGAAGAAGGCTGATACAGCCCCCCAAAATGCAAAATGTTTACACTATCTAGTGATGTAGTTTTCAGAAGGGCCCCTAACAGTAGATTTTGTACCAGAAACAGAACACTATTCCCCTTCCCAAAACATCTGTCACATGCGCAGTCTGTGTCTTGTATGGATATATATATATTTGTATGCAGTTGTTTTATATAAGCAGAAAGTTAATTGAAATTAGTTATTCTTAGGCCACAGAAAAGTTATTCCCGGTTTCTCATCAATGCATGTATTTAAAAATATGTGCCACAACATTTTATTTTCTGTTATAATTATTCCTCTAAATGCAAGACGTGGTGCAATAAGTGAACAGTAAACATGTCAACATTTTACTTCCATCATAACCCTTAATGATCTGTAACTATGATTCACCAAAAATACCATTTGATTAATAATTACCTACAGAGTTGTTTGATTTATGCCAGGCAGAAACTGTTTCTGCCCAGCAGAAATGGCAACAATAGGAAATACATGCCATTGATAGGCAAACGTGTTCTTTTTATAGAAAACGTCAGTTTCTTTCTGTACCTGTCTATGATAAAAGGAAGATCACTGCCACTTAACTTGTGGATTATTATTATTATAAAACTGATCTGCTACTGCTGGGTGGACAATTAATTAGTGGCTCAAGTTCAAATACATCAGGACGTTTTTCACACCTGCATTGTAGTTTAGGCTCAGTAGTGTGCTGGCAGCCACTAAACCTATAGGCTTGTGTGAAAAGGATAGTTGGCAGAAGAACTAACTTCAAAGCACCATTGCATCCATTTAGCCAGGCAGCAGTCACACTGTAAGAGTGTCTGCTGCTATGTTTGTATATATAGGCTTAGTGATCCCAATACACCAATCTGTTGGCACAATGTCAGATAATAGAACTAGGTTAACCATCTTAACAATAACTATAATTAGTTCTGTGGGGCTGTTTTTAAGTATTCATTTATAACATTATCAATACCACATGCCTTTTTGTTTTTGAGTTTTTTGATTTGCATTAGTATGTCATCTTGTGTGAATGGTCTGTTTATGTGTAATGGCCCCCAAAAGGATCCCAAAACTGGAAAATTTTCACATTTTGCCTTTTATTTCAAAAATCGTTCAGTAACTTTTTCTCTAATTTTTCATAGACATTTCATGTGGTAATGCCACTATACACAATTCATCTGTATTTGATTGAATCATTCTAAGGGCACCAAAGGTCCCCTAAAATGCTAAATTTGCTAACTAAAATTAATTGTCTACCTTGGAGTAGCTATATTTATAACTTGTTGTGTATCACACCCAGCTGTGGAGCTAAGATTCTCTGCCTGCTATTGTTTGATGGAAACTGACTAATCTGTAATTGATCACTGGCAGAAGCTTGTGTCAACAGACAGCATTAGCCACTAACCCTGTTAAACTGGACAGTTGCCTGTAGGTTTTAAACTGTGTCAAACAATGAGTCTACCTTTTGCTCTCAAATAATCTGTCCTCTTAGTTTTACACATAAAGACATAATCTGGCATAACTTGCTAAGTCTTTGTAGCAGCACATTTGTACTTCCAGTGTATCATTGCAACATAACATACATATTACATACTGTGTGCCACATTTGAATGTTGTGCATGTAATATTTCCATGCAATCCATTTGCATATATAATGTAAAACTTCAACAGCCGTTTTCTTAATTTTCACTTTTTGACCCTTACCATGTTCAATGCTCCATAAAGCCAATTTTTGTAGCTGTCATAATTTTTGAAACCGTGTAATGCACCCTACCCAACCTTTACAAGGATGTAAGAAAACAATGTTACAATTTTTCCGACTTATCATTCATTTGGTCAGCCAGGGTCACATATCGATGTATTAGTCCAAAGGACTTCAGGGCATCATGGCCCATTTTTTAAGGAACAGGTCACTGATATGAGCCAATGTGTGTCTTGTCAAGAAGGTGGTAATGACTTAATGGCAATACTTAGAAAGAAAAAAAGTTAGATTTAATAGTTGTTGTTTACCCTAATCATTGATGTTGGGTGCTTTGGTCCAATTTTGAGGCTATAATTTATGTTTGCATTTGTTAATCATATTTATAACTGTTTCATTTATTGATCAATACATTTGTAATTATATGTATAATGATGCACTATGCTACACATTAACTATGAGGTTTAACTTGTTTTAGTATTCTGCTGCATCCATAGGGTAAGAATATGGCTTATCTAGTATGCCAATGTCATCCTTTATGGTGGCATTTCCCACAAACTTCTTGGTGTCGGCATTCTTAACATCCATATTATGATAGCAGTCATGCAAAAGTGTTGCTGCATTCCTTGTTAAGGTTACAATGTTTGTCTTTCCTTGGAGATCTGCAGTAGTGATGTCAGATCCAAAGTGTGCAATTAGACAGTGTTTGTTGTGTTTTGTCATGTATGCCATGTATGCAGGAATGCAAAAGTGAAGGAACGAGGACAGGTTTGCTGTGACATCTTGCAGTGTGAGAAATTGCTGATGGCATCCACCATTCAGCCATTCACATACAATGATAAACTTCAAATTTAAAAGTCTACCTTACTAACTATGGACTTCTCACAGTTAATATTGGGGGGTTGAGCATGAACTTCTGCACAACTCTGCTATCGTGTTGTCTCAGATCATGACATCGGAAGATGGGGGGGGGGCTGTTGCAGATTTTCCCGCAAGAATTTCAGCTTCAGCACCACTCCCCTCTTTGTTGTTGGCTCATGACATTGGAAGATGAGGGGGATGCTGTATTGAAGATGTTTCGTCGGAGCCTCAGCGCTTCTGCACCACTCCACTGTCATGCGCTGTCTTCAATTGTGACATCGGAAAATGGAGGGGTGCATTTGAAGATTTTTCTAGGCGATGTTCTAAATTTTTAGCTGTTGTTGAGCTCCAACAAAAACCTTGATTAGCACTCCCTCGAGGCTCACCAAAAACCCCACTTTCAAAAACCTCAAATTGCACCCACAGATGCACCCCTTCCCTAAATATTGGGGGGAATCCTATATCCAGCACTCCACCAAAAATATTGAGAGGCTCAGCCCTCCAAGCTCCCCTAATTCCGACGCCTATGTCTCACAAACCAGTCAATCAAGATATATCCTTAGGCCATGGCAACAAAACTGTAAACAAATGTTTGGCTTTCCATACCACATATTCAATGGATCTATATATGGACAGCCAATACAAAGAAAATCTGACAAAAATACAGTGAAAATAAAGTCATGTAGTAAAAAAACAGGAAATCATCACTAGTATAGTAACTCGAAAGCAAGCTTTAAATCTCAATTAATTATTGTACTTGCCAAAATATCAAGTACATTTAGGCACATTAAAAATCATGACATCATTAATTACCTGTATTTTTGATCCATTAAACAACACATTGTATAGGATGGCATATTTTCACACATGTCAGTGTGTAGATAGTAGGACAGAGTAGAATAATGTAATTTGCGTATCGTGCAGCTACACAGGCATGTTGCCCAGTAAAGCATCCTGATGGTATCAGTAACTATTATTGCTAGTAATGTTGAAACATTTACAATTTCTGTGTGATGTGTATGTGGTTTCCATTGGCAGACATGGCAGCAAGAGGGTGTGTGAGTGTGGCTATCTATGCAAGGCTCACAGCGAGACTGCCCGCCACCATTCTGGCTGTCCTCCTTGGGACAGCATCCAGAACGCACAGCCCATCCGCACAGATGCATATGGACAGATACAGTTCTCTGGGGTCGGACAGCGTATTGGACAGGCAAGTAGAACCAGTGCAATAATAACAAGCGTCATCGTGACTAGACAATCACAATCAGTTTAAAAGTTGGAACACTGACATCCTGTTATGTTCATTAGACAGAGTCATTGTGACATGCATGTTATGTTCACTGTCATAGTGGCACACACATCACGTTCACTGTCATAGTGACACACACATGTTCACTGTCATATTGACACACATATCAGGTTCACTGTCATAGTGACACACAGATCACGATCACTGTCAATGGTGACATACAGATCATGTTCACTGTCATAGTGACACACATATGTTCATTTTCTTAGTGACACACTGTCACGGATTAGTGAGGTCTCCGTACACTAGATGGCTCAGTCTAGTAGGGTTCTTATATATCAAGGTCAACGCATATGAGAAAGAACAGTTTTCGTGAACAAGCGACAAAGATCGAGGAAAATTTAATAAACTTTATTACAAGATATCTTTCTTTTGGTAAATATCTCGATTAAAAAAATAAACAGAATAAAGAAATCCCGTAACCAAATCTTAATAGAACATAATAAACAATAACACTGAGTCTTTCAATTATCAAATTCCACTTCCGTTCTAAGGTGGATTATACCGCTACACGACCATACACTAGGCGCCAAGTGTTATCTAAGAATAACTTCCATAATATAAATACACAGTATAAGCTAGTCATCGCGGACTCTCATTACAGTAATCTGTTACAACACACACACATATATACATATATATGTGAATACTTCAAGGGTAAAAATACCTCACTTCAAAACACAGATAACTACCAATCATAATACAGCAAATAATAGATGCATTCAATCAGAAAATATACATTTATACTGGGCTAATCCCATCTCGAATATATACGAACGTTTGTTGAAGTCACCATCTAGAGGTAGACGTCTCGAGTCGCGTCCGTTCAATGATCGCACGGTCGCAAACGATTGCGAAGTCAGTTGAATACTTTCAACTGAAAGACGAAACCGGGCAGTAGACGCTTACCACCGGCTGCTACGAATTCGATCGAGATGTCTTGCCCTGTCGCAAACGATCGAGAAGTCGGATGAATGGGTTCGCGTGAATGACGACGCCTGACAGTATATGTTTACCGCCGGCCGCTACGAGTCGCATTCGGTCAATCTTTCTGACGTTGTCGCTGTAAGACCGCTGTTCGAGGATGGCCCGTGCTGGGTGAGTGCGTCACGATTATCGCTCATCGACGCAAATAGGTTGGGGCCAACCGGAACGTTGTCTCAATATACCGCTGACGTGGCGGCATGGCTTCTTCGAAGCTCGATCAAACAGTCACTCTGGACACTGAATATTACACACACACAAAAGCTTGGGAACGTAACCCACGTTAACGATTCCCACCACGCTTGACTTGACTTGCCATTCTCTTGGCAGAAGGGCAACCTGTCTCGTTCAACCCTGTCCCAGTCCTTCGCCAGCGCCCAGATGGCGAAATGCGTACAATAAACGTTTATATAAGCGGACCTAATTACACATCATATGACAGGTTTCCATCATTTCTATTGGCTAAAGCAATATACAATTCAAACTAAACATTGTGGAACACCCTCTAAGATTACAGTGAAACCACCTGCTGGCAATGCTAGCAACAGAATACCACGCCCCACTGAGCGCATCTGCAACCGAGTTGCCGTAATTACGTAACCAAGGTGGTTGGTCAACAATATGTCTATCTACTGGCTTGACCTTCCTCATTTCCCAAATTAAACCTCAGGCAAGTAGATTTAACCATCTTGAAATTGCAGAAATGCTACACACACTTATCGTGTTCACTGTCATAGTGACACACAGATCGTGTTCTCTGTCATACAGTCGTAGCGACATACATATCGTGTTCACTGTCATAGTGACACATGAATCATGTTCACTGTCACCAATGTGTCATGACATGTGTCACTTTCAGTATGTGCGAGTGGACCACAAGACACACATGGATAAGATGATGATACTGCTAAAGGAGTGCTGGAACATGGATGCTCCAAACCTCTTGATCTCGGTCACAGGAGGGGCAAAGAACTTCAAGATGCGACCTCGGTTGAAGGAGATGTTTCGACGAGGTCTCATTAACGTGGCAAAGAGTACAGGTAACACATGCACATACATTGGCCAGGCAGTTACCTACACATGTCAGTAACCTTGGATGAACTGCTGTCATATCAACAATGGATTTGGTTTGTCTTCTTCATACTAAACATCAAGGCAGATGTTCACATGTTCCACAATGGATTTGAATAGTCTTATTTATTAAATATGGTATGTTGTATTTTCTTCAAGGAGCCTGGATCATAACTGGTGGGATGCATGCAGGAGTGATGAAACAAGTTGGTGATGCTGTGCATGACCATTTGGTTGCACATGGCAGCAAGGCTGGGCTGGTTGCTATAGGAATCGCCACATGGGGATGTGTCAAAGGGAAGGAAGCACTAGTGAAGGAGAGTGTAAGTATCGTTATCATATGGGGATTTGTTAAAGGGAAGGAAGCACTAGTGAAGGAGGGTGTAAGTGTCACTACCACATGGTGACACTGTTTGGTCGCCACTCCACACAAACTCCATCAACTGACACCTCCAAGTCATATCTCATTCTGACGGAAAGAAATTGTTCTTTTGCGATGTCCATAGAAATAAGTCAATACAGAGTTATTGTAACTTAATGACGTTCGCGATATTGCATAAGTTCGGGTATTCATCATTTCATGGTGACCTTGTTTGACCTTAGCTCCACACTTACTATACAGAGTAACAGCTCCATATCTTATCCCGTTTTGACCTGGAGATAATAAGCTTTACAAAAATATATGGCATGACTATTTTATAATTAATAAAAGTAGATGTGCAACCATTGTAATTATAATATGTTTGTGGAAGCGGACAATTTCGAAATATTATCATTGGATGGAGACCTTGTTTGACCTTGGAGTCATGCTAGTTCTACGATAGGCCTCGCTGTGATGGGGATATCTAGGGAGATATTCAGAAAAATAGTATATATTTAATGGCGACAACTAATTTGCATATTAATGAATTTATGCAAAATTGCTCAAGGGTGCCAAGGTGGATTATTGACTTTGAATGTTTGAATATCACCAAAATGCAAAAAGGCATCGCGCAGATACTAATGCACGCTTCACTGGCCAACACCCAGAATATTATGTATGTTTTCATAGAACTTGGTAGTACTAGAGGTAGATTTTGATATCATATAGACTAGATATTTGGCCTTAAACAATTTAAGTGTTCCTAACTCATAATTGCTTCTTCTTGCTCCAATACAACTTGACTGTGACTTAGCGACATCAAATAGCCGTATCAAATATTGTCAAGCTGGGTTATGTACATTTTGTAGGGCAGCTGGCCAGCTGAGTATAAGGATGATGTGGACTTAGAGCAGAGACGACAAAGTTCACTGGATCCCAACCACACTCACTTCATCCTTGTTGACAATGGCACACAGTACAAGTTCGGAGGGGAGATTGACTTCAGAGCAAACTTGGAGGCCCACATATCACACAAGTACAGGGACAATGGTTGGTGGATTGAGGCAGTTATGCCTAGCAGAGCAACTATGTTCATTCTCGTTCATTTCTCAGTGTATATCATTATGAGATGCTATGTAACAGGGTTTGCAGAAAATATTATAGCTGCAGTCAGTGCTGTATATAATATACTGTGTGCCGTGAGTGCTGCATGAGTGCTGTATGTGAGATGCTGTGTGCTGTGAGTTCTGTGTGAGTGCTGTATATGAGATACTGTGTGCTGTGAATGGTGCGTGAGTGCTGCATATGAGATATTGTGTGCTGTGTGTGCTGCGTGAGTGCTGTATGTGAGATACTGTGTGCTGTGAATGCTGTGTGAGTCATTTATATGAGATATTGTGTGCTGTGTGTGCTGCGTGTGCTGCGTGAGTGCTGCATATGAGATATTGTGTGCTGCGTGAGTGCTGTATATGAGATACTGTGTGCTGTGAGTGCTGTATATGAGATACTGTGTGCTGTGAATGTTGTGTGAGTATTATATGTGAGATACTGTGTGTTGTGCATATTGTATTTTGTATTGTATTTATTCAGATTCCATCAGGTCCAGTGGACCCAGTAACACGACTGATAACTGAAACAATACATCTAAATAATAAAACAATAATAGAACAATAAAAACAATAAGGACATAAAAACCACATAATATCAATATCAAATACACCAGGCAAACATCCGTTATACATAGAAATGTTTTTTAATTGAAGATCTAAAAGTTTCAGCTCTTAAAAACATATCGCAAGTTGGATCGCTGAAATACAATGTTTTCTAATGTTGATTCTGCTATTGGAGACTCTGAAAAGAGTGTAGTTTCGTAGAGATCGTGAAGGACAGTGAAATTGGATAGCCCCTACCAGATCGGATGAGTCTTGTTGGGAGTGCACATACTTGTGTAGAAAGATGAGTTGTGCAACTTGCCTATGATGTTGAAGGGAAAGTAATCTAAAAGGATGCCAAAGTTCAGGATAACTGTCAGAGGAATACTATATTTTGGATTTGTAAATTTCTTCTTCTCTGACTTTTCCCGTCATCTGGGGTCGTCGGTATGGCTGGTAATTTTCTTTCTCCATGTCGCCCTGTCCGTCACCACATCTGCACTCAGACCCACGATTTCCATGTCTCTTTTGCATGTGTCTTTCCATCTGGTCTTCCGTGTTCCTCTCCTTCTTCTTCCTGGTATCTCTGCATTTAGCACTCTTCTCACTATGTGCTCCTCTTCCCTTCTCATCACATGCCCATACCATTTCAATCGTTTCTCTGTTATCTTTTTTTGGATGCTTGTGTCACTCTCGTTGCTCCTCTAATATATTCGTTTCAGATCTTATCTTTCTTTGTTACTCCACACATCCACCTCAGCATCCTCACCTCATTCGTCTCTATCCTTTCGTTGTTGCCCTGGTCTCCGCCCCGTGCAGCATTACTGGCCTGACTACTGTTTTATAGATCTTCCCGTTCAACTTCACTGGCATCCTCCTGTCACACAACACTCCACTGCATTTCTTCCAATTTCTCCAAGCTGCACTCACTCTCTGTTTGATCTCCGTTTCCATGCCTCCTTTCTCTTCCACGACTGACCCTAGATATTTGAAGTGTGTCACTTTTTCCAGCTCGTCTCCCAGTATCTTTACAGTTGGTCTGTCTATCTCCTCATTCCATTCGAAACTGAAGTCCATGAATTGGGTTTTTTCTCTTCCAGTGCCTTCCTCCACTCTGATGTCCTTCTGTCCCTCCCTGTGTTTCTCTATTGTTTGTTTGAGAATGAAAAACCCATCTGTGCCACAGTGGTACTCCTGCCTGGCATAAACCCAAACTGACTTTCATGTATGTCTGTGCATTCTCTCATCCTCTTATGTATGACTCTCTCCCATATCTTAAAGATGTGCATCAGGAGTTTGATCCTCGGTAGTTCTTACACTCCTAAATGTCACCGTTTCCCTTGAAAATTGGGACCAGTATGCTCTGTCGCCAAGCCGATGACATGTATTCTGACATCATGACACAGTTGAATAGTCTACGTAGTAACTTTACACCAAAGTTGCCCATACATTTCCAAGCTTCAGCTGGTATTTCATCTGCTCCTACAGTCTTCCCACTTTTCATCCCTCTGAGTGCTTTCTCTGTTTCTTCGTCACTGATACCCCTTACCATTCGTTGATTCACATCCCTTTCCTCGGTTTCTACTCTTGGGTTTTCCTCGTTCATCAGCCAGTTAAAGTATTGGCCCCCATCTCTCTTTGATGTCTTCGTCTTTCATCAATACTTCTCCCGTTGCACTTTTGACTGTACGTGTCTGGCCTATGTTCTTTCCTGCACTATTCTATAGATGTCCTTCTGACCATCACTAGTTTCTAGTTTGTCATACAATCTCTCAACTGCTTCTTCTCTCACTCTTGCCACCACCTTCTTAGCCGTTGCTTTTGCTCTCTTGAACTCTGTCCTGTCTATCTCTGCTCCTGTTAATTTCCATTTCTTCAGTCTGTCTTTCTTTTCCTTAACTGCATTCTCAGTGTCAACATTCCACCACCAGCTTTCTACTCCAGGCTTCTTCTTCATCATTGACCTCCCACATACTTCCTCCCCACACTTCCTGATCTGCTCTGCAGTTTCTTCCCACCATTCTTTCATGTTCTCCGTTGTTACTTCTTCTTTATCTGATAGTCTCTCCACTATATTTATCCTGGAGTTCTCTCTCACGTCTTCCTCTTTTAGCTTCCACCATCTGATATGTTTCCTTCCCACTGTTCTCCTCTGTCTTGTTTTCCTCACCTCCAGTCCAGAAACTAGTACCCTGTGTTGTGTGGTGATGGCCTCTGAGGATAGTACTTTACAGTTCTTTGATTCCTTAGCATGGTCTTTCCTCACCATGATGTAGTTAATTTGAGTTTCTCGTTCCCCGCTGTTATAGGTTACAAGGTGGTTCTTTCTCTTCTTGTAGACTGTATTCAGTATCCTCAGCTGATATGCTGTTGCAAAGTCTAATATCTTTATGCCTTCCTCGTTTGTAACCCCTGTTCCGTGTCCTCTGTGTACGTCATTATATCCTGTCCGATCTCTTCCCACATGTCCACTTAGGTCTCCTGCCACCACCATTCTCTCGCAACTTGGTACAGCTTGCATCTCACCATCTATGTGCTCCCAGAATTCCTCCTTTTCCTCTTCTGTGCATCCAGTTTGTGGTGCATAGCAACTGATAACATTTCACACTTCTCCTTCGATCTCTAGTTTCACTCTCATCACTCTATCGCATGGTCGCTTCATTGCTAGTACTCTGTCTTTCAGATCTTCACATAGTACAATTCCTACTCCATTCTTCGTCCCATCTTGTCCATGGTAGTACAGTTTGTATCCGGCACCAATTTCCCTTGGTTTGTTCCCCTTCCATTTTGTCTCCTGTATGCACAATACTTTGTACTACTTCTCCACGTCTTCCTGTCATGCGCCTAACATTCAGTGTTGCGAGTTTAATCTTCCTCATTCACCTTCCTGTTTGGACTAACTTCTTTAGCCACCTTCATCTTTCAGACGATAGCCCTTGTCCATTTATCGCTGAGTTCAAGCAGGAGTCTCTCGCGTTGCTTACAGGGTACGCCCTAGCATGGGCATTCACTCTATTTAATCCAGCCTCAGAGTTGTCCTTCTCCTATGGTAAGTTTGGTCCATGGCACCTTCTTCTGTTTTATCCGGTGCAACCCTCATACTAAGGGCTTCCCCCATCCGCCACCCAGGGGACGCACCTCTATGCAGGCTACCCACTGCGCGAGGATATTTTGGTTTTGTAACACAGATATTTAATGATTTTTTTTAACTCATTCGATATGTCAATAAACTTATGTTGCCAGGGATTCCAGATAACACTGCAATACTCCAACTTCTGACTAGAGATATATACAAGGATTGCAAAGCCTGTACATCAGTAGATGTGCAAACGCGCTTAATAAAACCACTCATCTTAAAAGCTTTAAAAACACTACAATTAATGGTTGGTTGGGTTTGCTTATCCATTTCCGGACGTTGCAGCCTTGATGAATTGTTTATAGACAGCTGTTTCATTTGTCAGTCTCCCCACTCGCCAGACGTCTGCTCCCATCCATTCCTCTATGTCCTTCCCCCATTGTCTCCTAGGTCTTCCTCTGCTTCTGCTGCCTTCCACTTTTCCTTCCATTATTTGTCTCTCTAGAGATTGATGTCGTTTCACATGGCCGAAATAACTTAGTTTCTGTTTCTTTACAAAGTTCAATAAAGTCCCGGATATAACACCAAGCTCATCTTCGATAGATTCGTTAGTTCTGCGTTCAGTCCATGAAACTCATAATATCTTTCTATGACACTTGTTTTAAAATGCATTTATACGTTTAATAATGTTCTTATTAAGAGTCCAGGTTTTGCATCCATACGTAGCCGTTGGAAATATGCAGATTTGGATAATTCATAGTTTCATATTTTTGTTCGTTGCTTTCCACAGCTTCTTCATCTCCGTCAACTTTTTAATCGCCATTGGCAACCTCCGCTTGATCTCTTTCATCCCATCTTCATCCGTTTCTATCAGTGACCCCAGATAATCAAAACTTTCCAGTACGATTAATATCTTTAAAAGTCAAACTGTCGGTCAATGTGACACCGAGATCTTTGACAGCTGTCACTTTGGGCAGAGACAGGCTTAAAATAGTGTAGTCATAGGATATACATTTCTGTTTGTTAGTGAATTACATTATGCAGCATTTGTCAGCGTTAAGTTTAAGGTGCCATGTTTCACACTAAAGACACACTGTCCAGATCCTTCTGCACTAACTGACAATCGGTTGCCAACATAATTTCTTTAAACAATTTGGAATCATCAGCATACAGTGAAATTTCACATGAGTCAACATGATTAGTGAGATTGATAATATACAAGATAAACAGAAGTGGTCCAATTTGTGAATCTTGTGGTACACCAGACAACACCGGCTTCCAGTCAGATGCTTTGCCTTCGAGGACCACATGTTGTTTTCGGTTGACAAGGTAAGACTGCAACCACTCTGTGCATTGCCTGGAATACCCATATGATCTAAGCTTGTGAATTAACAATGGGTGGCACACTGAATCAAAGGCTTTACTGAAGTTCAAATAAACAGAATCAACTTGTTTCTTGTTGTCAATAGATTCAGAAATGACGTTAAAGTAACATGCTAGATTAGATACTGTACTTCTATGCCTCACAATTCCATGTTAGCTGCCTGAAATTGTGTTACGAACATGTTCATACAACGAGTCATACCACTTTCTGAAAACTTTGTTAAATAGTGTTGAGTGCTGCGTGAGTGCTGCATGTGAGATACTGTATGCTGTAAATGCTGTGTGAATGCTGCATGTGAGATACTATGTGCTGTGAGTGCTGCATGTGAGATACTGTGTGCTGTGAGTGCTGCATGTGAGATACTGTGCTGCGTGAGTGATGCGTGAGTGCTGCATATGAGATACTGTGTGCTGTGAGTGCTGCATATGAGATACTGTGTGCTGTGAGTGCTGCATATGAGATAGTGTATTATGAGTGCTGCAGTCAGTGCTGTGTGGTTGTGTTCAGATACAGACAAGATCCCGACCGTGAGTGTGGTGCTGCAAGGCGGCCCTGGCACTCTGCATACAGTGCACAGTTCCATTATGGCAGGAACTCCTGTCGTCATTGTTGAGGTGAGCACCACTGAGTCTCTGCCTGCTCACCAGTTTACAACAGGCAGCAGCAAGTGCAGCATTTCTCTTGATGTCTCCCTCAATAAATTGCTTCCAAAGTAGATTGATACATGCACTCACACAGCAGCCAAGCACATTACATGTGTACTTGACATTATTGATACATGAGAGGAGCCAAACACATTTCATGTGCACTGGACATTATTGATACATGAGAGGAGCCAAACACATTTCATGTGCACTTGACATTATTGATACATGAGAGGAGCCAAGCACATTACATGTGCACTTGACATTATTGATACATGAGAGGAGCCAAGCACATTACATGTGCACCTGACAGTATTGATACATGACAGGAGCCAAACACATTTTATGTGTACTTGACATTATTCATACATGAGAGGAGCCAACCACATTACATGTTACTTGACATTATTCATACATGAGAGGAGCCAAGCACATTTCATGTGTATTTAACATTATTGACACTTGAGAGGTGCCAAACACATTACATGTGTACTTGACATTATTGATACATGAGAGGAGCCAAGTACATTTCATGTGTCCTTGACATTATTCATACACGGGAGGAGCCAAACACATTACATGTGTACTTGACATTATTCATACACGAGAGGAGCCAACCACATTACATGTTACTTTACATTATTCATACATAAAAGGAGCCAAGCACATTTCATGTGTATTTAACATTATTGATACTTTGGAGGTGCCAAACACATTACATGTGTACTTGACATTATTGATACACGAGAGGAGCCAAGCACATTTCATGTGTACTTGAAATTATTCATACACGGGAGGAGCCAAACACATTACATGTGTACTTGACATTATTCATACATGAGAGGAGCCAAGCACATTACATGTGTACTTGACATTATTGATACATGAGAGGAGCCAAGCACATTACATGTGTATTTAACATTATTCATACATGAGAGGTGCCAAACACATTACATGTGTACTTGACATTATTCATACATGAGAGGAGCCAAGCACATTTCATGTGTACTTGACAGTATTCATACATGAGAGGTGCCAAACACATTACATGTGTACCTGACATTATTGATACATGAGAGAAGCCAAGCACATTACATGTGTATTTAACATTATTCATACACGGGAGGAGCCAAGCACATTTCATGTGTACTTGACATTATTCATACATGAGAGGAGCCAACCACATTACATGTTACTTGACATTATTCATACTTGAGAGGAGCCAAACACATTTCATGTGTACTTGACATTATTCATACACGGGAGGAACCAACCATTTTACATGTTACTTGACATTATTTATACATGAGAGGAACCAAGCACATTTCATGTGTATTTAATATTATTGATACTTGAGAGGTGCCAAACACATTACATGTGTACTTGACATTATTCATACATGAGAGTAGCCAAGCACATTACATGTGTACTTGACAGTATTCATACATGAGAGGAGCCAAGCACATTTCATGTGTACTTAACATTATTGATACATCAGAGGAGCCAAGCACATTACATGTGTACTTGACATTATTCAAGCAAAGATTAATTTATCATAGTAGCTAGTTTTCATCAACATTTCAGTATTGCACAGTTTATGGGGAATTTTCAATATGTAGTTTAGTAAATCAGAAGATATAACAATGGACACGCAGAATGTATTGTGGAACATTCACAATGCATTGTGAAAGTGATTTTAATATTCTTAATCCATATTGGAAGCAACATGAACATTCACAAGTATTAATTATGGAAATAAGATTAACATTGATAATGCATTGTGGAAGTGATATGAATACTAAATTGTGTATGGACATGACATGAGCATTGACGATGCATTAGCAATGTGACAAGAACTGGTTGTGTTGTCTGGTCAGGGATCGGGCTGTGCTGCTGACATCCTTGCCCATGCATATGCCAAGACAGAGGATGCAGCCGAAATAGGGTGAGTTATGGTGGGGTGAAGTAAACTATCAGGGTAAATATGTCACTGGTGATATAAAAGCTACAGGGCACTACAGTGAAACAGTGCTCACACAATGCACCAGATGTAATAGTAAAAAGGTAAGTTGTTATATAGCTTATTTGTATACAAATCTCCACCTCTGTCTATAGCCTGGTACTTACTCATTCAGCTAAGTGAACTGGACCAACGGATTTGCCCAAGGTTCAACACAGCAGCACAGGATTCAAACCTTGGTTGTCTTGATTGACAGTTCGATGCTTTATTCACTGTGCCATTGCACTCCACACTCTAAAATGTTGTGTCACCACTACTACATCACTGGTGTCAACTCATTATAATACATCATGTCACAATTACATCACTGGTGGCAACTCATTATAATACATCATGTCACAATTACATCACTGGTGTCAACTCATTATAATACATCATGTCACAATTACATCACTGGTGTCAACTCATTATAATACATCATGTCACAATTACATCTCTGGTGTGTACTCATTATAATACATCATGTCACAATTACATCACTGGTGTCAACTCATTATAATACATCATGTCACAATTACATCTCTGGTGGCAACTCATTACAATACATCATGTCACAATTACATCACTGGTGTCAACTCATTATAATACATCATGTCACAATTACATCTCTGGTGTGTACTCATTATAATACATCATGTCACAATTACATCACTGGTGTCAACTCATTATAATACATCATGTCACAATTACATCTCTGGTGTGTACTCATTATAATACATCATGTCACAATTACATATCTGGTGTGTACTCATTATAATACACAGTGTGACACTGTATTATATTTATAATGAGTATACACCAATGTTGTAATAGCGACATGATGTATTAGACTGAGTAGACACCAGTGTTGGAATAGTGACATGATTTATTACAGTGAGTAGCAGACACAGTATATTAGAATAAGTACACACTAGTGGTGTAATAGTGACACAGGGTATATTAGAATAAGTACACACCAGTGGTGTATTAGTGACACAGGGTATATTAGAATAAGTGCATACCAGTGACCTTGTAGTGCCACATGTATTTTTGTTCCTTACATTTCTCATGATTTGTGGGTATTTTGATACATGTATTGTACTGAGGAAACCCTTTCACCCCACTTGATACGAGAGAGAGAGGAACCAGCAAATGCATGAAAAGAACTCCCCAACAAAAAGTATTGTACATGTTGTTAATATTCTGTTTATAATGGCTTTCTTGCAAACAATCATTTTGTTAGATTTTTGTTAACGAATTACAATTTAAGTATTGAAATATGCGACTCACTAGAGTATGATGTTGATACAGTTCTAACAGTATACTAGTTCTTCCACAGCAACGTATGGGAAAACGTAGAGGCTATGATAAAGAAGGAATTTCCAAATGAGAAACCTGCAGCCCAAAAGGAGTATGTGAAATTGGTGAAAGAATGTCTGAGCAAACGAGATCACATGACAGTATTTCGGATGGACTCATCTGATTCTGCGAGAGAGATTGACTTGGTCATTCTTCAGGCACTTCTCAAAGGTTTGTGATGTTCTAATCTTTCATTGTTTTACTTCGCTCACAAAATCTAGGGGATACACCTAAAGTAAAAGTCTGTGCAATGCTGTTTAGTTTTAATGTGTGATGTTCGTAATCTAATTCTATTTCTATCTATTCTTTCTTGGCTCAGTTTCCCACTAGTTTGACATAAAAGAAAACACAAACCATTTTATTTCTTTAGTGAACAAAGATATGGGATGTGAAAAGCAGCTGAAACTGGCATTAACTTGGAACCGCATTGATATTGCCAAAAATGAGATCCTCACTGAAGATGCCAAGTGGCAAGTAAGTGAACTAATGTAATCAAAAGAATTTGAGCACATTTGGTGACTATATGCTGTCTATTTCAGTATATGTATTATGATTAGTTAAATAGTTAAATTGAATTATTATAGGTTTGGTAATTTTATGCAATAATACATTAATTTGAATGGCTTAGAAAGATCACGCCTGCTTGTGTATATTGAAGCATTTGTCAGTATTCATAAACATGCCTGAAATATATTTTACATCTGCTGTGATACATATTAAGAAACCATATATATTATTCTGTTGTTTGGTAGCTGTTAACTTATTACAAATATGCTGTGCTGTAGCTTTAGGTCAGTGGTTCCCAAACTTACCCCCGGGGCACGTGAGAGGTTTGCCAGGGGGTACACGAAGGGTTGGCTGAAAGTAAGGATATCGCTATCTTGTGTGCTACTTGTGTTCGCGCTTGAGTTCCTACTCTTTCATAATAACAATAAGGTATTTCCTTTTGCACCTAAATCCTCAGAAACTAAGCTCGGAGGCATATCAATATAAAAGGGTTAGTCAGTATCAGAATTAATAAGCCATATTAAAGTCATCAACAGATGGATCAATATGCCAGGGAACTAAGGTGGATATGCAAGGTTATAAAGGTCAGTTTTTAAATGACGGCAAAATTATATATTTTCAACTGATCTAACAATAAGAGGGAACATATTCCAGAGAGTTTGTGCAGCAACAGAAATGCCCATTGTTTTGACCCATCCTGGTGGCTACAGAAGGCTGTGCGATTGTGAATATCATGTTATTTTGTCTGCAATTTTAGGGAGGTTTACATGATTATGATAACACGCCAAACTTCATAAATATAAAGCGAAAGTTGCTCAAATTATAAATGTGGTTCCACCTTATGGAGAAAAGTACAATGAATTGTTATCAAGTCAGTATCTGCAAGGTGGTGCCAAGCAGCTGCATTATTACCATATTTTGCATTTTCGAAGTGCACGTTCATTAATAGGGCAGTTATCATTTGTCAGATTTCTAAACAAATCTGTTTCCAGAATATCATTATTAAAAGCAATAATGTCAATTTTTTGTATAGGTCTATACAAAATCTTCTTTTTGGATATGAATGGAGTTGTAGACATGTTAATATCAACAATTACAGTATGATGATTGGATAAGCCACCAGAAACTGAAAGTTTTTTAATAGTTTTGCAAGATAAATGAATTATAAAAAGTTTAAGCCAATGGCCATGAATGTGTGTACAAAAAGAAACCTGTTGTTTTAAATCAAATGAGGTCAGTATATCACAGAGAAAAAAGTGGTTATTGCTGTGGGTGCATCCAAATGAAGATTAAAATCACCAGATATATACAAATCTGAATGCAATATGGTCAGATTAACAAGAAGGTCTTGAAAATTTTAATGGATGTACTGGTGGATGATAAAGGCAGATGAAATAGGCTGAAAAAGAAGAATCAGAAATTACAACACACATTGATTCAAAGCTGGAATATGAAGGGACCAAATGTACATTAAATTAATTGTTACTTAAACTAAAAGCCCATGGTATAGAGGATGGTGTGATCAGTTGGATACAAAAATGGTTGACAGACAGAAGACAGAGAGTAATAGGGTAACAAGGGTGTTGGTGTAGGGACCTATATTATTATTGATATATGTAAATGATTTGGATGACGATGTATCAAGCAAAGTACTGAAATTCGCAGACGATACAAAAGTGTTCAGAACAGTTAAAACAGATGCAGATAAACACACTTTACAGGATGATCTAGCCAAATTGGTCAAATGGTCTGAAAATTAGCAAATGTTATTCAATTTTGGGAAGTGTAAATGCATCCACATAGGACATGAAAATGTGAACAAAGAATACATAATGGGGGATACTATATTAGGTACAACTGTAAAAGAAAAGGACTTGGGAGTAACATTTAGTGCTGACATAAAAGTTTTGGCGTAATCTGGAATTGCTGCTTCAAAGGGTAACCAAATACTAATTAGGAGAAATATCACGTTTTGGGAGAAACAGCTAATTGTACCACTGTACAAAGCAATAGTTAGGCCACATTTTGAATATTGTATACAAGCATGGAGGTCATATCGTAAGAAGGACATAGATAAGTTAGAAAGAGTGCAATGAAGAGCAACTAAGCTGATTCCTGAACCGAAAGATCTTGGTTATGAAAGGCGCCTATTAGAATGCGGGTTGACAACACTAGAGATTAGGAGACTAAGAGGAGACCAAATTTTTTTTTTTTTTAAAGATATTAAATGGTTATGAGGATATTGATAGAAATATTTTCTTCAAACTAAAAGAAGACAGTAAAACCAGAGGGGACAATGGAGCATTAGTCGAGGAACAGTGAAGGTTGGATATGAGAAAGTACTCATTCTCTCAGAGGACAATAAATGACTGGAACAAATTATCTGATGATTGTGTTAATGCTAGCAGTGTGAATATGTGCAAAAATTAAATTGACAGCTATCTGGTGAGGGCGGGTTATACATAGGTGGAAAATTGTTGGACTCTCGAAAACCAAAGGCTTCCTTGGACGCTGTACTCCACTCGGGAGAATCGACTGAACTCATTTCACATGGCAGGCAGTGCATCCTCGGGATCTCCTAGAAGGACCAAGTCCCCAATCCAGAGGTCCTCTCACATGCCAAGTCTGTGAGCATGGTGACAGCTGCAGGATGTCTCCATCTGCACTTCAAGGACATATGAATGCGAGACTTGAAGGCACTAGACGTAGATGTTGACAATTGGGAGGAGCTTGTGGAGACCGATCCACATGGAAACAGGAACTACACAGGGGTCTCAAAAGAGGAGAGGAGACTCCGCAGACTAGCAGAAGAAAAATGTAACCGCAGAAAAACCACACAGGCTGAGAACAGAGCCAAGAGCACCTTCAAGTGCAGCATGTGCAATAAAGACTGCCACTCAAGAATTGGCCTCTACAGCCACAACAGACGCTGCCCACCCCAACAACTGATCTTCGACACCAGGGCACAGATCCATAGCCTTACGAGACTGCAGGATGCCTACTACTACATGCCTCAGTATTGTTTGGTTTCAGCCAAGTTTCTGTGACAGCAAAAATATCAGTTTAAAAAAAAAATACCAATTACACAAAGATGCTGTCTTGCCACAAACACAACAAATATTAGTCGTGACAAACCTCATATTGTGACTAATAGCTGGTCCGGGGTTGAAACTAACATCTGCTAACAGAAGCAATATGTCTAATTTGAATGTCGGCACAGAATTGTGAATAACTGGCAACAGTTTGCAATTATAACAAAAATGAAAATTTGAGACTGAATGGTGTATCCTAATGTAATTGGGAAATAGCACATAAAAATTACCAGAACTTAATGGTTTGCATAGAGAAAAGTCATTGTCTCTTATAGCAAATGAACTGGACAAGAAAAAACTCTCAGTGGGAATAATGGCGACATTATTATAGACTAAATCACATTCAATTGAAATATTAAAAAACAAAGCCTACATCTGATCTATCTCTTCCAGTTATCATATTGATAACTGGAAGAAACATCCGGTATATGTTGAACAGTGGCATATAACCATGTCCCACAAGTAGCAGGCAACTATTAATATACTGAAATATTACTTACAAATTTAATAACAGTAAGTCACAAATTTATTTTATTTGTATGTTCAACCTAGAAATGCAGATTCTAATAGTTAAGATATAATAATTTATATATTATATATAATTATATATCATTTACATAATAAATAGCAAGGAATATTAAGCACAGAGCTAATGCATAAGGCAAAAACTAATATTACATTTACAAGTATAGTAGTCTTAACAATAAAGCCTAATTTATTTAGAAAACGTTGAACCAGAGCCAACACCGGTCACTAAATTGAGACTTACAGGCCTGTTATGGGAGGGAGAACTATTTATATTTATTAAAATTCACTTAGCCATAGCCTTAGATAGATAGGCAGAGACTGACTGCAGTGTAAATTACTAGTAAATCGGTTCCCAACTCGACTGCACCATGATTCCGTTTTAAATACTGTTTTATTGTAATATTATAAAAAGCCAATAATAATCTAAATGGTCAATAGAAAAAAAAGATTCTTTAGTGTGTTGGGTGAATTAGATTGGGTACTTGACCCATCTGTTGACAACTGGAACATTTCTTATGGATTTTGAGATTGACCAATCCTTTTGTTTTGATGTGCCTCTGAGCTTGGTTTCCAAGGATTTAGGCACAATAGAAGTTTTCTTATTATTATTACTTCTTTCATATTCCTTTCCAAATAGTACATCCTTTATTTACAAACATCAGTGAACCATGTCTATATATAATGTTTAAATCACTAGACACATAAACAATTCCATTTACCAATTGAAGTCCATTTACAATCTCAGATCTACAATCAGTGATCATGCTTTAACCGTTCTTCCCAAGTAAATAAAGGACAATATGTTTCACCATTTAAAAATACTCCATTGCATGATCCATTGATATGCTCTCACATCAGAGGTAGATGTAGTATGTAGTCCCATCAGAGCTAAGAGCATATCTTGATTATGTCAAGATGGTAAATGCCACCAAATCCAGCGCTCTCAATATTCTAGTCTGCTTTTGCCAAGAGTTTTATGAGGACCAAGAAACGCAGCTCTTCAACACCTTTAACATCGCAGTCGTGGAGAACTAAAGAGGAATGGGTAAGTGGTGAGATCGCAAAATTGTTTGACCTCATCTATAAGAGAAAATAGCGACATTTCATTGAGAAACTGTAGGCACAAGTTTTGAAGCTGGCTTCCTTAAAATACAAATGTTCATCGTAAAGCTGGAGTTGTGGGAGGGCAACGTCAAGGATGGAAACGTCAACATGTCTGATCATCACAATGCAGTGTTTGTTGATGAAAAAACTGTGAAAGGAAACATAGGGCAACTTATGCAGATGCACATACCTGTCATCAATGCCAAACGGAATTCCATACTAACTTCCCGTGTGAAAGATTGACATTTGCTCTGAGATCCATCCAGCATTGAGATGCAGTATCCTTAGCAGACAGCGTACAAGTTAGGAGGAATTATTGGAGTTTGTGAGTGACGCCACCGTTTCTCATGATGCACTTGAACATCTTCTCCTGGCCAAGTTATCATCTAAGGGCGTATCGTATCTGACTCTGTATGATGTACCCGTGAGGGCATTGTTGATTTTCCATCCACCTACTTATGTGAACACAGATTCTCGACATTATTATACTGCATGAAGATCAAATTTCGAGTTCAACTCTCTGTCACGGATGATCTCCAATTCTGCCTGACCAAAACTGCTTTAAAAATTGAATACCTGCTTTTTAAAGAGTTAGCTCAGGTTTTTTTTAGTTTTTATATTTTAATTATAATTTTAGTGTATGCTTTCATATATTCCATTAATAAAATGATGTCTTGTCATTGAACCAAGTGTAGAATATAGTTCTTATAGAGTCAATAAATAGTTTATGCTAAAATGAAGGGGGGTACCCTGATGATTGTCTCAGACCCCAGGGGGTATGCAGGGAGAAAAAGATTGGGAACCACTGCTTTAGGTTAATACTTTCAAGGAACTTTTCTTAGAAACCTATTTACAGTTGAATAAGGAAGCCTGTTTGTGTAAATATTTCCACTGTATTTACCAGCCATCAAAACTTGAGGAGCTGATGGAGATCGCTATACTGCACAACAGGGTCGACTTTGTCAAACTGTTCCTAGAAAATGGTATAAGTTTCCAACAGTTGCTCACAGATGAACGAATCCTGAAGTTTTATGAAAAGGTAAAGTTACAAAAAGATAAAAAGGAAACACATATTCAGCCAATAAACATGATGTATTAAAGGCACTCAACAGATAAACATGGTATATTACATACACTTACAAAATAAACATGGTGAAGGAAGGTGGTGATTACTGAGAGAGGTAAGTGAAGGAAGGTGTTGATTAATGGGAGAGATCAGTGAAGGAAGGTGGTGATTAATGAGAGAGGTCATTGAAGGAAGGTGTTGATTAATGGGAGAGGTCAGTGAAGGAAGGTGTTAATTATTGAGGGAGGTCAGTGAAGGAAGGTGGTCATTGATGAGATGTCAGTGAATGAAGGTGGTGATTAATGAGAGAGATCAGGGAAGGAAGGTGGTGATTAATGGGAGAGGTCAGTGAAGGAAGGTGGTGATTAATGGGAGAGGTCAGTGAAGGAAGGTGTTGATTAATGCTAGAAATCAGTGATGGAAGGTGGTGATTAATGAGAGAGGTCAGTGAAGGAAAGTGGTGATTAATGGGAGAGGTCAGTGAAGGAAGGTGTTGATTAATGCTAGAGATCAGTGATGGAAGGTAGTGATTAATGAGAGAGGTCAGTGAAGGAAGGTGGTGATTAATGGGAGAGGTCAGTGAAGGAAAGTGTTGATTAATGGGAGAGGTCAGTGAAGGAAGGTGTTAATTTTTGAGGGAGGTCAGTGAAGGAAGGTGTTCATTGATGAGATGTCAGTGAAAGAAGGTGGTCATTGATGAGAGAGGTCAGTGAAGGAAGGTGGTGATTGATGGGAAAGGTCAGTGAATGAAGGTGTTGATTAATGGGAGAGGTCAGTGAAGGAAGGTGTTGATTAATGAGAGGGGTCAGTGAAGGAAGGTGTTGATTAATGAGAGAGGTCAGTGAAGGAAGGTGTTGATTAATGGGAGAGGTCAGTGAAGGGAGGTGGTGATTAATGAGAGAGGTCAGTGAAGGAAGGTGTTGATTAATGAGGGAGGTCAATGAAAGAAGATGGTCATTACTGAGAGAGGTCACTCATGAGACTGATGATAATTTTATTCCTTCAGTTATGTAAATTATGGAATATTTAATATGTTGCGGTGAAAATGTTGAACAAATTGCACTAATTTGCACTGATAAGAACACTACCCCATTATATTATGTTACAATGATGACAATGATTTTTACATGCATTTTCTTTAAAATGTAGGAAAGTAGAATGTAAGTATTTTTTATTTCAGACATCTCAAATGGAGAAATTCCTGAAAAACAAACAGGTAATTATGATACCTGGTTATATTGTATTAACTTTCAAGTTATAATTTATTATTATGGTTTATTAATACAAATCTACCGATTCTGTGTTGAACAGATTTTGAATAACCTTTTGAAAAGTATTGTAATATCTTTTATTTTGTTAAATGGTTATATATATATGTGTGTGAAGCTAATTGCCTTATATAATGTGAAGCTAATTGCCTTATAGAATAAATAAAAATCCAATAATTATACCAAAGTGAATTTTTGTAATAGAACATGGTATTTTATGCAGCAGAAACACATTGGTAAACACATATCCACATTGATTATAATTTAATGTAGTTTTTCTCTTAAGCTAAACAAGAATAGTATATTTTCTTGAAGAAAGAAAATGCATGCACACACACACACACACACACACACACACACACACACACACACACACACACACACACACACACACACACACACACACACACACACACACACACACACACACACACACTACACATGCACACACACACACAGTACATAAGCACACACATGTGCTCGTACACATGCATGCATGTACACATTGTACTATTCTTTTTTGTCATATCTACATATGTAAATTGAGCAAGCCGTTGTCGACATGCACAAGAGTGAGTTATGCTGCCACTGCCCACTGTGTATGTTCAGAGAGACACGTGCACTCAGCGGGACGTGCAGCACATACTTGAGAGGACACTGGGAGACTCCATCAGTATGGCATGGGAAGACTCGGGGGGCAGTGACCGGCTCCTCCTCCTCTTCCTCTGGGCCATCCTCAGGAACAACCTCGACCTTGCAAGGCTCTTCTGGGAGGAGGGAAAGGTGACCTTCACACTTTGTTATTTTCTTGTGGCATCTTGAAGTCACTTTGGAAATAATCTACAATGGAGGTGGGTGTCAATGGAGTCTATTGATTGTGTCACTATTGGCTATGGTCTACAATGGAGGTGGGTGTGGATGAAGTCTATTGATTGTGTCACTATTGGCTATAATCTACAATGGAGGTAGGTGTGGATGGAGTCTATAGATTGTGTCATTATTGGCTATAGTCTAAATTGGAAGTGGGTTTGGATGAAGTCTAATGATTGTGTCACTATTGGCTATGGTCTACAATGGAGGTGGGTGTGCATGGAGTATATTGATTGTGTCACTATTGGCTATAGTCTACAATGGAGGTTGGTGTGCATGGAGTGTATTGATTGTGTCACTATTGGCTATAGTCTACAATGGAGGTGGGTGTTGATGGAGTCTGTTGATTGTGTCACTATTGGCTATAGTCTAAAATGGAAGTGGGTGTGGATGAAGTCTAATGATTGTGTCACTATTGGCTATAGTCTACAATGGAGGTGGGTGTGCATGGAGTCTATTGATTGTGTCACTATTGGTTATAGTCTACAATGGAAGTGGGTGTGGATGGAATCTGTTGATTGTGTCACTATTGGCTATAGTCTAAAACGGAGGTGGGTGTGCATGGAGTTTATTGGTTGTCACTATTGGCTATAGTCTACAATGAAGGTGGGTGTGCAAGGAGTCTGTTGATTGTGTCACTATTGGCAGTAGTCTAAAATGGAGGTGAGTGTGCATGGAGTCTATTGACTGTGTCACTGTTGGCTATAGTCTACAATGGAGGTTGGTGTACATGGAATCTGTTGATTATGACACTATTGGCTATAGTCTAAAATGGAGGTGGGTGTGGATGAAGTCTATTGATTGTGTCACTTTTGGCTATGGTCTACAACGGAGGTGGGTGTGCATGGAGTCTATTGATTGTGTCACTATTGGCTATAGTCTACAACAGAGGTGGGTGTGATATAGATACAGTAATAGTAAAACAAGATTTAAATATAATTCAGTCAGATATGTATATATATATATATATATATATATATATATGTATGCTAGTATATGTTATTCAGAACTTTTAATATGGGTGAGTTAACAAAATTAAGATTGCAAATGAAAAATGAGAATTTAATTTGGTAAAGTAAACTGAAAGTTTGAGAGTTTGTTCTGGTATTTGGCTATTGTGTTGTATGGTTAGGAAGGAATTGCTGCAGCTCTGTTGGCCCAGAAGCTTCTACAGGCAATGGCAGATCAAGTGGATGACCCAGCGGAACACACAAAGCTCTTGACACACATGGCGTGAGTATCATCCATGTTGAATATCGTTGTTGTCATTAACTTTTTCTTCTGTGTCCTCATCTACATCCTTGCTCTGCTATGTCCTCATCTACATCCTTGCTTTGCTGATGGTCACTACATATATCTATTGGACAGTGCACTCAGACTTCCTGTCACCATGGAGTCCTCCATGTCTGTTGGAAGGTGCACTCGGATGCCCTGTCACTGTGGAATCCTCCATGTCTGTTGGACATTGCATTCAGAGATCCTGTCACTGTGGAGTCTTCCATGTCTGTTGGACAGTGCACTCAGATGTCCTGTCACCAAGGAGTCCTCCATGTCTGTTTGACCGTGTACTCAGGTATCTTGCCAGCTAGTCTGTAGTCCAAAATAGTTTTTCACCAGAAGCAATCTTCAGCTCTAACTTACAATGAACTAAGTATTACAAAATTATGTCAACCACCTATAAATAGTGTTCACTGTTCAATTCATCCCTTGACCAGGACATATATACTGATGCCATACTTATGGTTGCAAACTTTTTAATGACAGCATTTTTCTTACTTTGGGGCAATTTCTTGGAAATTACTATAGTTTATGGATCTACTTAATTATCATTACTTACTTGCATAATTTTCATTATGTCTACAATGCATCATAAAATGTTACAACTACAGAATGTATTATCTATTTCATAAATGGTAAAGCAAGAAGACTGTATAGCTAAGTTTGTTAGTATTGCTATAACATAAATTACAGGTTCTTTGAGAGACTGGCGGTTGGTGTGCTGACAGAGTGTTATGGTTTGTACAGGTTCTTTAAGAGTCTGGCGGTTGGTGTGCTGACATAGTGTTATGGTTTGTACAGGTTCTTTGAGAGACTGGCGGTTGGTATGCTGACAGAGTGTTATGGTTTGTACAGGTTGTTTGAGAGACTGGCAGTTGGCATGCTGACAGAGTGTTATGGTTTGTACAGGTTCTTTGAGAGTCTGGCAGTTGGTGTGCTGACGGAGTGTTATGTAGAGGATGAGAGAAAGGCCCAACTGTTGCTCACCAGGGATCTGCCCAACTTTGGTCACAAGACAGTGCTGAGATTGGCAGCAGAGGCAGACAACAAGCTCCTCCTTGCAAACATCGCCTGCCAATCTCTGCTTAATAGGATCTGGATGGGCAAGATGGCAATGAACAACAGGCGGCTGCGGGTTGGTGGAAGTTGCCTACTAAACAGACTATTGGCCAGCATTTTTACTATTGTGTTGTGTTTTCAGTGAAGGGAATGGCAAACTAGTAAAAGGATACAAAAGACAACTGTTAGGGTCTAAAAGTGTTACTAAAAACTAACCATTTGCAACTACAATTAAGAATATGTCATCAGTAGTTTACCAGAATAACCTTTTTGAAATGTGGTAAGTTACCTTTCAGAATCCTTGGTTACCATCCTCACATGACAGGGTGCACTGCTGATTACATCAGTCTCAGGCAGATCGCTTGCTGAAACTCTGAAGATAAGCTCAACCAATAATATTGCTTGCTTTAAAATTCCAGTGGTGGTCTTCATGGACTGTTTGGGCAGTAGATGTAATTATTTGAATACACAATACTGCTCAGTGGCTCATGAGAATGGTCAAATGGGTAATTATATTGGGATTCCTGGAAATTGGGCGTGAGTCAGACGAGTGTCTGCACTGTTCTCATGGGTGATACGGCGAAATCAGTTATGAGGTTACTCTAAATAAGCTTTCTGTATAGTCTTAGGGTAAGTTTTTGTACATAACGTTCATTTTGGGAGGAAATGATGAAATTTGGCAGAGGTGACCTTTCATAGGTACTAATCCAATCCTGATATAGGACACACCCTTTGGGATTCGTTAACACAACCTAATTAGTATAAATCTAAAATGGCCACCGCTGATATAGGATAGAACCTGATATGGTCATATCTCAGCAAATAATAGGCCGATTTAGATGAGATTGGTATGCGTTATGATAGTTTTGGGTATACCTGATCGATCGTAGGGGTTTACATCATCACCCAATGTCAGGATCATGAGATAAAGATCAAAATAATAGGTTTTCGGCAAAAAATATCTAAGTTGCCAATACAGTTGTGTTATTGTAAAGCTGTATAATTTGTTAACAATGTTTGTCTTCAACATCTGTCCCATCTCATTCTGCTGACGCGCCACCATCTACTCCATCTCAGACTTCCTCCACTCCGTCATCAACTGGGGGTGCAACCTCAAGAAGACTGGATCTCTCATGCACAGCGGCTTATAAAAAGGGGCTATCTCAGTCATGATGAGATTGTTTCATGGGCATCTTTCTGTGCCTCCGATCAGCCACCATTAGACCGGCCGCCATGCATCACTTCAATACTTCCCATCTTCCAGGACAAAGCCAGTTCTCCTCAGATGATCCACCGTGCCATGTCTATAATCAAAGCAGTGCAGAACACTTGAATCCTGGATAGACTCCAGTCATCACACTAGTCCAGCCCTTGTATGCGATTCCCAAAAACATTCAGTGGGACCCAGCTATGGAGTTCAATTAAGACAATTCTATTCGGGAATGCTCATTGAGAAACTGTTGGGTGACTGACTGCAAGACCATGGCTGGACTGTGGTGCGTATTGATGCTGATGTAACAACACCAGGTTGAGCTGAAACGATGATCAAGGGCACACATGTGACAAGGATGCGCTATACACATCAAGTGACAGCATTGTTGCTTTCGATTCTGCGAAGGGAAACATACATACAGTGGACGAGTGACTGTCGGGAGAGTGGGTAAGAACTCCTATCTTCCAAGGTGTGGTGTAAACAAAAGGGAGGAACGCTGCGTCAGTTAAAATACTGGCAGATGGCTTATGACAGTTCCTGAGATATGGAGATGCTCCTGCTGCATTTTGTGCATTCTATTTGTGTTGGAGATTTGGATCTGTACAAGAGGTCGTTGGATGAGTTTTTAGATTGGGCTTTTATTCTTGATCTACCATTATGCTCGCTGGCTCCCATTGCATGTGCATAATATGCTGAATCTACGGATGAGACACCCAGACAAGCAGTTTGCTGAGGGTTTCTTCACCATTGCAAAGACTCAAAACCCATTCTCCCTCATAGGATTTGACCAAAACTATGAGCAGCAGAATAATGAACTGAATATGCATGGTGGGAACCTTAATATGAATGATGAGTGGATCTTTACAGAGTGGTCTGTAGCACAACCGGAAGTTGCACGAGTCATCGCAGAGTTGGACTATGTTCCCAAGCATCACAATCAGAGTCCAACCGTCCAGAAGAGGTTTGCTGCAGACACCAAGGCACTCGTTGTAGTGTACCAAGAGGCGGGGAATCCTTTGATGAGGACAGCGGTGAGGTCATCATTCTTGACACCAAATAGGTCATGTCAGAGGAGGTCACCCAAAGTATCCTGTGTGTCCATGAAGAGGGAAAGAAACAGCATTAAACTTTTGTGAAGGAGCACCTGCAGTCCCAAGCAGTCGCCTTCCATGAGCCAATCAAGATGAAGAAAATCCCCCTTCCCAGCAATTGATATACAAAATCCAAAAGCAAGCATGTCGATAACACCAAAGAAGGCAATACCGACTACCTGTTTGAAGTCGAGAATACTGATGACCCACCGTCCTTATCAAAACACGGCAATCTGCGAAGTGGCCAAAAGTCTGATCTGTTGCTTGTAAACAGATTCGCCATCCAACTTCGAGATGAGGCTGATGAAAAAGTGATTGATTGTGCCGGTATGGTGCATTTCTTGAGACCGGAGAGAAGCATCAAAACATTCCGCGATTATGCTGACAAGAAGGTGATCCCTTTCACTGAGAAGCACCTGGCAACGATTAAATGTGTTGACGTCATTTGGAACCGGTATTTATCAAACAGCCTGAAAGTGATGGCCAGAGAGAAAAGGAGAGCAGGAATCCGACAGAGATTACCAAGTGATGGGAATGGGAAGTTGCCGATGAACTGGAACAGCTATCTGCACAACGAAACCAATCAGATGGAACTGTTTCAGTCTATAACAGGACTGATTGTCCAGTGCATCTTCTACGAGAGGATGGTGGTTATTACAACTTGCGATGAAAATGTCCTCCAAAATCCTGCACCATGCAATGATGACCCTGTGATTCGAACAGACTATTGCTCAGTCCATGCAACCACAAAGAGTTCAATACAAGAGGTATGTCGGATGGGGCAAATGCAGTGTCATAAGGCTACAAGCGCATACTGATCATTGCAAACGACACTGACATCTTCACTGAGTTTGGTGTGGAGAAATTGTGGGTGTCATTTGGAATGGGCAAGAAGTTCAGATATATTTCCATCCATGACATCTGCACCACCATGTCTCCTGCCAAGGCACATCCTCTCCCCACATTCCATGCCCCGACAGGGTCTGACAGCATATCATTCTTTTCTGACAAGGAGAAAAAATCGGCATATCAAAAGTGGAGCACAAGGCCAGAGCTCACAACCGTGTTGTGCCACTTGATGTAAAGGCCTCTCACACTGTCTTCAGAGGATATCAATGTCATTGATGGAGAGTTTCGTATTCTCACTATACTCTGTGTCCTGTCCACTGACTGAAGTCAACCAAGCACTCCAGCAGAAAATCACTCCGTCATCTCGCACGTTTGAGTACCTGCCACCAACCAAGGCAGCCCTGATAGAGCATGTCAAGAGAGCAATCTATCATGCTGAATACATGCGGCAATCTCTAATGGCCGAACACGTATTGCTGAGCCCAGGCTTCTGGGGGGTGGGTTGAGTCTGAATCTGGTTGGGTGCCTTTTTGGACTCCCCTCCCTCGAGCATTGTGAGCCCTGGAAGAGCTGGTCAGTTGCGGATGCCCAACAAGCTGTACAGGAAGGTGTTCTTGCTACAAGAAGGGCCTTGCGTGCACAGTCAGATGCAAGTGTGGAGAATGTTGTTATGGTTGCCTGGTCCTCCTGTGACCAATGCCCAGCAGACACCCTACTACTATACTTAATTGAGTCATGCCATATCTAATATTGCTCCACGCCTGATATGATTGTTCTATCTATAGACACGATTGACTTTGCCCACCTCCAATTCAATGTTGGGCTCCCTATATTAAAAAGGATAGTTCTTGATACTGTCTTCAATCATGTCGGGTTGCATTACCTTCAATTATCATGTGGTTGATCCGAAAACACGATTGAATGCTGATGTTGATAGACTCAACACCATGATCCTGACATGATCGTTTTTTTTGCCAATTTTTTAACAATATATAGATCGTGTGGCACTTAGAGGTCATCACTTTGAACTTATGAACTTGACATCATGGAGACAAAATTAGGCAATTATTTTAGTATAGCATGATCTGATCTAGCATGCAGTACATCTAACACACACAAAAATAGCTCCAATGTAAGTTTTTTGACATATTATAGCTATTTTAGGCAAACACCTCATGACATTGACCTTGGATGATGATGAAACGCTCTTAGATCGATTGGGCATAATGCATACCATACTCATCAAAATTTGCCTATTATTAGCTGCAATATGACCATAATGGATTTTATTCTATATCGGTGGTGGTCATTTTGGATTTATGCTAATTAGGTGGTGTTAACGAATCGTTATTAGGATTTGATTAGTACCTATCAAAGGTCTCCTGAGCCAAATTTTTTGATTTCTTCAAAAATGAACATTCTAACCTCTTAAGACAGCAGACTAGTATCTTCACGATGCCCTCACGACAAAACAAGCCGATTACTGGGGGCCAGGCTCAAAGAACACAGTAACATGAGGGCCCCACTCACAGCTGTAGGGGAATACCACGTGAATGAGTGCCATAACATCATGGCAAAACGACACTATGGTGCTCACCTGAAAGAACAACTTCTGGCGAAGAAAGATCAACAAAGCCATTGAGATCTGAGAGAGGTAACCAGCAATCAGCAGAGACACTGGCTTCTATCTTCCCACACACCTAACACACTAAACCACAACATTACTTACATCATGTACACACCAAACCACAACATTAGTCTCATCATATATACACTAAACCACAACACAAGACATATCACACACTAAACTACAACATTAGACACATCATATACACCCTAAACCACAACACTAACCACATGGTGTACACATTAGACCACAACATTAGACATATCACATACATACTAAACCACAACATTAGACACATAATGTACACACTTAACCACAGCACTAGCAATATCATGTATAATAATAATGACAAACTTCTATAGTGCCTAAATCCCCAGGAATCTGAGCTCGGAGGCACAACATACAAGGATCATTGGGCAACATTTTTAACTGGGACAAGAGTCGTCATTAGAATAATGGACTGCCGAAGGTTAGGTTATGAATGCCAATTCAAATAAATAAGTCTTCAGTTTTTAGTCCTTTGGCCGAAGGTCCAAGGAACTACTGCCATCACTCTGCATCCGCCGTCCTCCGTCCGCTGTCCACCGTTAGCTGCTGTATCTCGGAAACCGTTCAGCAACTTTTCCTCTAATTTTGCATAGACATATCTTAGGGCACTACCACGATGCACGAGAAATCTGTATTTGATTGAATCATTTCAAGGGCTCCCTAGGGCCTCCAAGGACCCCAAAACTGGTAAAAACGTAACATTTTGCTATTTTTAAAAAAACTGTTCAGCCACTTTTCTTCTAATTTTGCATAGATGTATCTTAGGATGCTGCCACTATATACAAGAAATCTGTACTTGATTGAATCATTCTAAGGACACCCAAGGGGCCCCCAAAGTGCAAAAGTTTTACATTATCTAGTGATTTGGTTTTGAGAAGGGCCCTTGAGACCACCCCCAACAGTAGATTTTGTTTAATGTGCCAGAAAGCCAGCAGCATGACTAAACTCTGCAGCCTAGTGCTCGTGTTCCATTGAGACTTTGACTAATCTTTAATAATTGGTCACAGGGTTCAGGCAGAGTAGACACACTTGACCCCTGTTAGACTGAACAGTTTCCTAAAACTTTTAAACTGTATCTTCAAAACTATTGATCTGTAACTATTGCAATACATCTAACACACAAAAAATACCTCTGTATTTCCTATTGTTGTTGTTTCTGCAGGGCAGAAACTGTTTCTGCAAAAAACATTTGATTAATAATTACCTACATGATTGTTTGATTTATGCCGGGCAGAAACTGTTTCTGCCTGGTAGAAACAGCAACAATAGGAAATACATGCCATTGATAGGCAAACGTGTTCTTTTTATAGAAAATGTCAGTTTCTTTCTGTACCTGTCTACGTATGATAACCATTTGTCTGCCATGTTCACAATAAACATAACATGAATGATAAAAGGAAGATCACTGCCACTTAACTTGTGGATTATTATTATTATAAAACTGATCTGCTACTGCTTGGTGGACAGTAAGCTGCAACTGTCTTTGAGTTTGTTTACATTTTGACAAACTACTATTATATAGCACTAATTTTTGAATGAATCACATTTTGAGAATGCATGTCATTGTTTGCGGTGTAACTTTTGTATGCTTCATTTTCTGCTGCTACAAGTTGCATTCATCTGAAAGATTATTCAATTACCTATCCAATGATAATACATATGTTGTGGTGTTGGAAATATATAGCTTTGGTATATTGTACACGAGGGTTGTGATAGGAAACTATTGGACATTGCAACAGTCCCGAAAGACAGTATGAAATGTGACACTCAATATATGAAGTGTGACTTTCAGATACTTCATTTTGTAGTGCTATGGATTATGATGGCCCCTCCATTAGCTCCCTATATATTTATGTGAAATATATCATTATGTCATTAAAATAATTCAGAACAGGCTAACCCTAAGCTGTAACTGTCTTTGAGTTTGTTTACAGTTTGACAAACTACTATTATATAGCTGTAATTTTTGTTGGTGTAAATTATCATCCCATTATTCTTACTGACAAACACCTGTAAGTTAGGTAACATCTTCGAAGTTCTGACAGCAGGACACCACCTTCGGTGAAGTCGAGACAAAAGTTTGACAAAGGCTTCAAGTTCAAACGGTCTATCACCGTCCAGCTGACCCATTTTTTTATTTTCTTTAGACTACCTTTTACTCTCAAATAATGTGCCCTCTTAATTGTATACATAAAGACATAATCTGGCATAACTTTATACATTTTTGTAGCAGCACATTTGTACTTCCAGTGTATCATATATTTATCACTTGTTGTGTATTACACCCAGCTGTGGAGCTAAGATTCTCTGCCTGCTATTGTTTGATGGAAACTGACTAATCTGTAATTGGTCACTGGCAGTAGCTTGTTTAGCAGTATCATTTAGGAGTGAGTCGCAGTAGCCAAGGCTAATTAGAGAATCTAGGTGCACCGCATATATCAGCTGAGAAATTAGATTATAGTGGAGCAGAAGAGCACAGAAGAACTGGAATTTGCTGACTCCACGTGGAGTTGCGATTTTGCTTTTCTTGTCGACATCACTGCGCACCTCAATCTACCTAATTTTCATCTCCAGGGCGAGAACATGTCATCAATGAGATCTTCCAGTTCATTTCCGTTTCCGAAATCACTTTGCTGCTGTGGGAGACACAACTGCAGAACCCAAACAAGGTGCACTTTGCAACACTAATGGAAAACAAACCATCAAATCTGGACACATATGTAGCATTCACTAAGGTGCTGAAACTGGAGTTTGCAGTGTCTTACTGATACTGGGACTCGGTGCAATGGTGCGGGAATGGAATTAATATGGAGCTGAGAACTGGAGCTTCAATATCACTCTACTCTGCTGTTGGATTATGACTTCAGCTTCTCTGCTGTTCCGGCTCTTGACTTATGATGATATCTCAAGACGGGGGGGTGCTGTTTAATATTTTTTGCACCAACGTAGATTCAGGCTCAAATTTACTGGGGGGCAGAATCATATGTCTGCCCCAAAATAAATTCCAGAGGCAGCTGCCCCTTGTTCCTCCATTCCTGTGCCTATGACTTGGTGGAACTCGATGATATATACCGGAAGCTGTGCAGAAAGAATTAATCAAACTACAGTGCAGTGATTTGACACTCAAAAAAGCCATGTCCAAGGACTTGACTCTTACAGAGCGTTCTGCCACAAGTGCTTGCCGATAGAAGAGTTTGCTAGTCTGACCAAATATACGACAAGCTCATTTATCAATATGTGTGGCAGTGCAGCAACTGCACCAGATGTCACAATAGTCATCATATGGTGTCATTGTTTGTCAAGAACACTGACTATTACCTTTTTTACTATGAACAAAGAGTGTTTTTAATGGTGAAGTTTAATTGTTCACAATAACAAAACATAATTAGACGTTGATGTTTGATAATAATAAATATTATTTGTCAGAGGCAATAATTTGTAAGTTGAACTTCAATGCATATGAACAAGTTTGCATATAGTTTGATACCAACCATAGCATAATGTGTCTATTCGCATCAGGGCACAATCATCAATATTCAGTAATACACATGTGGCCTGTTGACTTAATACAACACACCTATTTGGCTCACCATTCAAAAAGGTTGCCGGCCCCTGGTGTACACACTAAACCACAATGCTAGACACATCACATACACAGTAAACTACAGCACAAGACACATCATGTACACACTAAACCCATCCTCACAAGTCAGGGCTGATCCCCTAGGCAAAGGGCGGAAGTTAGCTGAGTCAAACTAGTAATTGACTTTGCCAGTCGTGACTGCATCACCTGTGAGAATAGCGCAAATACCCGCCCCAATTTGAAGACGGATAAACGACTTCTGGGAATCACAATATATAATGACCCGCCTATTAGCACGAGCAGCTGAGCGGTATTGTGTATTCGAATAATTGCTTCTATTTCCTAAACATTGCATGTAACATGAGCCACGGTTGGTTGAAATTAGTTTTATTATGACCACCTGACCTGCCGAGATCCACTGATCTAGTGAGCGATTTCATAGGCTGAGCTTAAATTCAGAGTTTCGCAAAGCGATCAGCCAGGGGGTACTGCTGGCTGACGTAATCAGCAGCTGCGACTCCTGGCGCACGAGGATGACTAAACCACATTAGACACATCATATGCACACTAAACCACAGCACTAGACACATTGTCTACATGCTAAACCACAACACTAGACACATCACATACACACTAAGCCATTGCACTAGATACATTGTGTACACACTAAACTACAACACTACAAACATCACATATACACTAAACCACAGCACTAGACATCATATACACATTAAACCACAACATTAGACCCATCATATACACACTAAACCACAGTTATAGACAGATCATGTACACACTAAATGACATCACAAGAAACATCATTTAAATATTATTCTTGCTATTATTTGAAGTAAATAAAATGTTTCATTTGTAGCTGATCTCTAGTCTGTTTCTACCTCCACTGCTCTATTGTCTGATTACATTCCGAGATGACGCATGGATTGAGATTGGCAGCAAGTCGGACAGACAGGACAAGCCAACTGCTGTGGTGAGCAGAGGTGGTTGCACTAGGTGCTGTGGTGAGCAGAGGGGGTTGCACTAGGTGCTGTAGTGATCAGAGGGAGGTAGTTGCACTAGGTGCTGTGGTGAGCAGAGGGGGTTGCAATTGGTGCTGTGGTGTGCAGACGTGGTTGCACTTGGTGCTGTGGTGAGCAGACGCGGTTGCACTAGTTGCTGTAGTGAACAGAGGGGGTTGCACTTGGTGCTGTGGTGATCAGAGGGGTTGCATTAGGTGCTATGGTGAGCAGATGAGGTTGCACTTGGTGTTGTGGTGATCAGAGGGGGTTGCACTTGTTGCTGTGGTGATCAGAGGGGTTGCACTTGTTGCTGTGGTGATCAGAGAGGCTGCACTGGGTGCTGTTGTGATCAGAGGGGTTGCACTAGGTGCTGTGGTGAGCAGATGGGGTTGCACTAGTTGCTGTAGTGAGCAGAGGGGGTTGTACTAGGTGCTGTGGTGAGCAGCGGGGGTTGCACTTGGTGCTGTGGTGAGCAGAGGGGTGCACTAGGTGCTGTGGTGAGCAGAAGGTTGCACTTGGTGCTGCAGTGAGCAGAGGGAGTTGCACTAGGTGCTGTGGTGAGCAGACGGGGTTGCACTAGTTGCTGTAATGAGCAGAGGGGGTTGCACTAGATGCTGTGGTAAGCAGAGGGGGTTGCACTAGGTGCTGTGGTGAGCAGAGGGTTGCAATAGGTGCTGTGGTGAGCAGAGGGTTGCAGTAGGTGCTGTGGTGAGCAGAGGGGGTTGCACTAGTTGTTGTGGTGAGCAGAGGTAGTTGCACTAAGTGCACAAACAATAAATGTAAACTGTTGCAAATTACCATCATGATAGTCATTTGCAAGTTTAGTTTCACAAAAAGATGGAAGTATATTGAGCAGAAGACACTTCTACTCAATATACTTTCATCTTTTTGTTTTTATGCACAGGTTAAGAAATGCTAGACTGTAGAAAGCAAACTTTAGTGGTTTGAAATGAAACATTCTGATGGTGGACTTGCCCTGGCGGACTGGGGTGACCATTGTTCCTACCTGTGTCATGTTGTCTCTAACCATTCACAACTCTTTATGCTTTATTTCATAGACACTTTACTTATATTAACACTGCACATGTATCAGCCTACATAGTTTCTTTTGAATGGAAATAACTTAATGAAAAAAGGCAGTAGTATTTGTAAGTTTTTTTTCAGGAACAGAGTATGGATGGTATAGAAGTGAACAAGACCGACAATCACGAAGGGTCAGTTGCAATTTTTTTTTTTCTCTTTGCCAATTTATATATATACTGTAGTTTTTCTATTAAGTGTATGGACAACAGCTTTTTGCAAATTGCAAAATGAATGTGATTTTTTTTTAATTGACATACAACAGAACTAACACAATAACCATACAACCATGTTTAAGTGCTGGACAGTTGCAATGCAATTATCTATATGTACTCATTTTACTTAAATGATCAAATAGTTATTGCATGAATGCATCATCGTTAAATTTGTTCCCTTAATAAAACACGGGAAACGGTCCAAAAAGAAACACTTATCGAAAGAAGCCATTAGAAAAATTTAGTATAAACAAATGATGTGGAAGTCATATAGACGTACTGGAAATTACGAAGACTACAACATTTATAAAGAAGCACTAAACCAAGCTACAGCTGAAATTATAAATTCAAAGAGAAGCTGTGAACATAAATTAGCTTGTAATATAAAACATGACAGCAAGAGTTTTTATGCGTATGTTCGAAGCAAACAGAAAGTTCAGGATAAGGTCGGTCCTCTAGAAGATAGTGCTGGAAATATAATATCAGAAGGGTTCTTAATGGCAGAAGACCTGAATGAGTATTTTAGTTCAGTGTTTACCAGAGAAGACACTAGTTCACTGCCAATACCAGAGGCTAAATTCAAGGGGGCAGAATTATACTATTTAAGACAGTTAATTGTAACCCCAGAAGAAGAAGCTAAGAAAATTAGGGCTACGAAGGATAATAAATCACCTGGAGTGGATGGTATTCCACCCAAACTACTATTGGAAATTGTAGAACAAATTAGCATACCGCTTGCAACAGTTTTCAACTTGTCATTAGAAGAGGGAGTGGTTCCCTTAGAATGGAAAGAAGCAAACATTATACCGTTATTTAAAAAAGGTTCGAGAAACAAGTCAAATAATTATAGACCAGTTAGATTAACATCGGTGATTTGTAAATTATTAGAAAGACTAAGTAAAGATCACATGGTGGATTTTCTTGTTAAACGTAACTTGATAAACCCATCTCAACATGGGTTTCTAAAAGCGAGGTCATGCTTAACAAATATGTTATGTTTTTTGAAAGATATCACTAAGTGGGTAGATGATGGATCACCAGTAGATATCATCTACTTAGATTTTCAAAAAGCTTTCGACAAAGTGCCACAACAAAGATTACTGCTTAAACTAAAGACCCATGGCATAGGAAATGGTATAATTAACTGGATAGAAAAATGGCTGATTGACAGAAGACAATGGGTAGTTGTTGATGGGGAGGCTACAAACTGGAAATCAGTTTTGATTGGGGTTTCACAGGGATCAGTACTGGAACCTATATTAGTCTTAATATATATAAACGATTTGGACGATGATATAGCTAGCAAGGTGTTGAAATTTGCAGATGATACAAAAGTGTTTAGAAGGATTAAAAGTGATGGAGATAGACAGCATTTACAAGATGATCTTGACAGGTTGATCAAATGGTCTGAAAAGTGGCAAATGTTGTTAAATTTTGGGAAATGTAAATGCCTTCACACAGGACATGGGAACGAATATGTAGAATATACAATGGGGGGAACTGTACTAAGTACTACTGTAAAAGAAAAAGACTTAGGGCTGACAATTAGTGCTGACATGAAGGTTTCAGAGCAGTGTGGAATTGCAGCTTCAAAAGGAAATCAAATCCTTGGATTGATTAGGTGAAATATAGCATATAAAGAAAAAGAACTAATAATACCGCTGTACAAAACAGTAGTTAGGCCTCATTTAGAATATTGTATACAAGCGTGGAGGCCATACCGCAAGAAGAATATATACTGCAGAGGAACTATTCGAGCATCCAAATACAGGGTATGATAGTTCAGTAATAAAAATCACAACTGATACATTTTTTTTCTGCATGTAAAGGATATCATGTACCAAATTATAATTTGTATGTCAGCCATGCCATAAAAATAGAGTTCACATTGTATTATAACAACAGTTTTAGAATTGTACACAATTTGTCATCACGCTGCAGTGCAGGTTTTATGTTTGCTACAAACTGTGTTAAATCTTAATGAACGTATGCGTTCATCCATATATAGCTTATTATGTCATCTTGAACGGTCTGAAAAGCCGCATTTTGTGAATGATTTTTATACTGATATACATTTTAGAAGTCCTATGTTTAAATATTGGACTACCCAATTGTATACTTAAAGTTGAACGCACATTTTATATATATATCTTATTAACCATCTATTTTTATTTCATGTGCATCTATATCTTTGTATTTTAGTTATGTATTACTTATTTTTTATTTACTTGTATTGTATGTACTTTTGTCTGAAATAAAACATTATTATTATTATTATATAGTAAAGAATTACTTGACTAGGCACTTTTGCAAGAAATGTTAAATGTGTGTACTGTTTAAATTGACTGAACAGTTACCTGCTTTGGAAGTTCCTGGTAGGTGCAATTTACCTCAGCTGAAATTTTAAAATTGCATTATTAACTTTTTTTTGTAAATTCTGCCAACAATTCCATTTACCACCCTCTGTATTACAACATCATTGCTGGCTAAATTTAAATCTTGTACATTAAGGCCATATATGCGTATACAGGCATGCTTCGAGCTGTATATATTAATGACAATTACAAGACGAACCATATAAACATGATCATATGTATTGTCAACAACGAAATAAAGTATCAATTGCTTTTATTTCTAGTTATATTTCAAGAATTTTTTATTGGAACTGCACCAATTACACATGCTATTGCAACACTGTTTGTTGACAATATGCATGGTTACATTGAAACAAACAGGTTGTTTGTATTGATTCATAATATTTTTAATGGGCAAACGCAACATAAATAATTGATGTGGCACATGTCTACAGTACAGTGCTGTTACCTTGGGTAATAAGTTGGTATATGACTCGTATTGTTATTTAACCATTTCCACCCAGTTTGTCCTAAAAAAATTCTAATCTACCGGTAATCTTCACATATTTCATGATGAACATCATGCAGAACACAAAAATTTATGCAACATGTTGTGATAGTGGGATTTCCAGAAAGATGTTACAATATGCATCTTGTTAATCGTATCTGCACTGAGCGGAGAAGACAGAATAGATGAACAAAACATTTACTACAGCATCGTTGGGACAAAGAAGTGGCTATTTTATCCTCATCAGCAGTCAGTGTCATGTGTGTCTACCTTGATAAGTATTGCTGCATTAATTATGAAAGGTTATCTTTGGGTGGGTCACACTGATCTTTGCAAACTGTATATCGGAAACATTTGACATCATTTATGTTGGCATTCTCCATGCTATTTACCTCAATCCTTGCTGTCTTTTCTGGACAGACACATTTCCCCAAATATCAGTCATCTTCTTACTATGCTGCCGGTCTACAGAGTCTCCAATTCCATAATTGTCCACTACTTCCCTGTTGCTGTTATCACAAATCTCTATGATTGTAATGCCATTGAAATCAGTATAAGTCAAATCTTGGCAGTTTGAGAGTAATGTCCTCGTCATCTAGCTTTGTTAATGTGTTGCTGAATGTTGTGTTGTGAGTGAAGCGAGTACTTTTTCAATGCAGGACAGCCAATTGTCATGTTACCTCTAGAAAGACAATATTCCTTGACAGCAACACATTGCACAGCTGCAGTTTCCCTGGCTCTGAGGAAGAAACTGCTTTTACTGCATGTTCCATAGATGTGGTGCAGTGTTTCAAACCTTGTCACATAGTCACCTGCTTGTGTTTCTGTTTCAGTTGACTGTAGGATATGTTTGAGGGTATTATTCTTACCATGCTTGCATGACTTTGACAAACCATTCAGTATTGTTGATTACTTTGTCATGTCGTGTCGTGTCATGCCATGTCATATCATGTCAAATTATATGCTGATCGCATTTTTGATCTGCCCAATGCCATTATTAATATTTTCCCATGTCCTGCCTCGAACTAGATCCATGAAATTGGGGAAGTGAAGAGTTTTCTTGTGCTAGGATATGGCATAAATTATGCTAATATTCTTGTATTGCATTGATTAAACATGCACACATGGAATCAATATAAATCCACATCATGTGTGAGACAATGGGGATACACCAGTCAATGGAGGTAGTAAAGTTAATTTTGAGTTTAATATTATGATTAAACTGAAGGAAATCTGAACATGATGGCCATCATGAAATTTGCATTAAAAAGGGTCAGAATGTTTGAGAATCAACAGATATATGCCATTTAAAGATAACCAATAATTTTTTGGCAGGATGAGTGAGATTATGTGAAATCTTAAAATAAAATAGTTCATTATGTTGCTCAATAAAGTATATTATGTTAGCATGCTACTTTTCTAAAAACTGCAGACACAAAATGCGGTTTTTTATCAGGTTACAATTTTTTTAAATTATGGTTCTTGACACCTATTCATTTCATCATTTGAACCAAAATTACAAATGGCAACAAGCTTCTAAATTCAAAAGCCTTCTAGTGACACAAAAAGACAACTGACATTTGGATGGGTGCTCCAGTTTGACCAATCATATTTTAGGAACCAGCCATCATAGAGTAATACTGAAAACATGAGCATATATGCCATACAGCCAGCCTGACATTAGAACTATGTGGTAATATGTGTTAAAGTAATGACCATGAGACAAGAAGAAGGTGGTGAATTTGAAACAGGAACATTTTCCATGGCCTGACCCATATATGTTATATATATATATAATATATATATTCATATACTAAAGGGGTGACCCAGCGATGCCTGTGTGTATTAATGGAGTACATAGCAATATGCAGTAAACCTGTTGTGAAGTTCATATATTGTGGTGCCACAACATTTATAAGCGACGTTTAGGAATTTTTTGTGGATATATTGTTTGCAAAGGTTCTACATCTGAACACTGCAAGTCCCCTTCTTGTCACAAAGCTATTAGTAGCCAGTTTTCTATGTAATTACAGTGTTGTTCTCACACTCCATAACCTGTATTCATTTGTATGCATCATAACCGCCTCATTGCTATGTCATAAAATAGCTCAAGTGTAGGCTATGGAAGAGTTCACAAGATAATTTGAAATCATATTCAGATGTGTCTGTGAGTTAACAACAGACAGCTATGCATTAGATAAACTGGCATAAACATGTACACCAACACTCACACACATGCACACACACCCGCACACACACGTATGTGCATATGTGTGTGTGTGCATGCGTGTGTGTGCATGTGTGCAACATGCACACACACGCATGCACACTCACAAAACACACACTTTAATCCATCTCTAGATAAGAAAGAAATCATTTTGTTTGGACTTTAGATGGCAAAACTGGTCCATGGTCTTTGTAAATTTATAGTGCCACAGAGCCCATCTCCCCATCATATTGACAGGTTGAATCCATTGTGGATGGGTACATTTTTTATACATGTGTATGGACTGTCTACTAGTTTGATTTGAATGGATTCATATGGTTTATTCATATGAAATGTTCTTGTTATCAATAAAAAGATTCGTTCATTTACAACATAATTTATACTTATTGGTTTTATGTGTTCCTTCTTGTTATTTTCCAGGTCACCCAACCATCATAGAAAGTCATATACAGCAGACGTGCAAGGCACATGTTGGCAGAAATTATGTGCCTTCTTCTATGCACCTGTCATCATCTTCACTGCAAATTGTGTGAGTGCAGATGCAACTGTTTGACTTACTTGGCAACAGGTCACCCAGTCGTTGGCTGTACATCCACTCCACAGTCAGTAACACTCAGCTGTTGAAACACAGTGTCCATCAGTGCACTGACTTTGTGGTACAGCATGACTGTACAAATGACTTAGATTATATCATAAGAAGGACACTCTTGTTGTACAACATGACTGTACACATGACTTAGACTGTACAATGAGGTCACTCTTGTTGTACATCCTTTTACTCTGTCACATTGTAGTCTTCTATATGGGTCATACTGTAATGTACTACATTTGTCATCATATTGTAATATATTACAGGTGTCATGTTGAAATCTAAGTACATGTGTCATATTGTAATCTACTACAGGTGTCATATTGTAATCTACTACATGTATTCAAATCAGAAACTTTCATTTTTCATATCCAAGATGTTTAATTTACCTGGTAGAGGCTTTCGTCAATGTATCACGTCGACTTCATCAGTACTGATGACGCTGAATGGCGTACATGTGAGGCAGTTCGTAATAGCCCTCGTCTCTGTTGATGGGTGTTTTGGTTTTCCTGATCCAGACGCACACTGACCAATACCTGAACATTGCGTCCCACCACCCCAAACATCAGAAGTTGGAAGTTGTCAGAACCCTTATGAACAGGTGTGAGACAATAACTTTGGAGGACAGGGTGAAGAAAGAAGAGGTGGAACACTTGAGAGGAGCTCAAATGTAAGTGGCTATCCGTCGTGGGCCTTGAAAAAGGTGACAGATAGCAGTAAGAAGAAAAAAGACCAACAAAAAGACTAAGGACAAAAATCATCAGAGCAAAGTAGTCATCCCATACATAGAGGGGATCTCAGAGAGAGTACATCGAGTACTGAAGAAGTATGGAGTTGCATCCCCACACCACCCTCAGGCACCTGTTGGTAACTTGGTACATCCCAAGGACAAAGTACAGCTAGAAGAACAGGGCCAATTGGTGTACCAAATACCGTGCAAGAATTGTGGTGATGAGTACATGGGGGAGACAGGAAGACTACTCAAAACAAGACTGGAGGAACACAGAAAGGACGTAGACAACACGAAAAATGAGAAATACACAAGGAGCGGGAAAAAAAGATTGATGTCTACCATCAATAAATCTGCCCTTACATACCATACGACAACTGAAAACCACATCATAGGGAGTGAAAATTGTAGACAAGGAACCCAACAGAAGAATTCAACATATCAAGGAAGCCATCTGGATCAGGAAAACTAAAACACCCATGAACAGAGACGAGGGCAATTACGAACTGCCTCACGTGTACGATGACGTCATTCAGCGTCATCGGTACTGATGAAGTCGACGTGATACGTTGACGAAAGCCTCTACCAGATAAATTAAACATCTTGGATATGAAAAATGAAAGTTTCTGATTTGAAAACGAACTATCCTGAAGAATGTTCAGTAACAATACTACATGTATTGTATTATATCCTACTACCGGAGTCATATTGTATTCTACTATAGGTGTCATATTGTATTCTACTACAAGTGTCATATTGTATTCTACTACAGGAGTCGTATTGTATTCTACTACAGGTGCCATATAGTATTCTACTTCAGGTGTCATATTGTATACTACTACAGGTGTCATATTGTATTCTACTACAGGTGTCATATTGTATTCTACTACAAGTGTCATATTGTATTCTACTACAGGTGTCATATTGTATTCGACTACAGGTGTCATATTGTATTCTACAGGTCTTGGTCTTGGTTGAGTACCGGCTAACACTCCTTAGGAGTCATATGGTCAGGTGTCATATTGTATTCTAATACAGGTGTTGTATTATATTCTACTACAGGAGTCATATTGTATTCTACTATAGGTGTCATATTGTATTCTAATACAGGTGTTGTGTTATATTATACTACAGGAGTCATATTGTATTCTACTACAGGTGCCATATAGTATTCTACTACATGTATCATATTGTATTCTACTACATGTGTCATATTGTATTCTACTACAGGTGCCATATAGTATTCTACTACAGGTATCACATTGTATTCTACTACAGATATCATATTGCATTCTACTACAGATGTCATATGGTATTCTACTACAGGTGTCCTATTGTGTTATACTACAGGTGTCATACGTGATCTTCCTGGGACTGTTCAGTGTCATTCTGCTGACAGATTTCCACTACGGTTTCACAAGGAAGGAACATGTCCTTGTCTTCTGGGTCAGCACTTTGATATTGGAGGAAACTAGACAGGTAAGGCCAACACTAGGAGTGTTCCACTAACTAAAATACAGTGTTTGTAACTACAGTGTAGTTTGAATTAAATTGTTATTACATTTATACACATTACTAGTTATGTTTTCTTCAACTCGATTGTTTGGGATGATATAAATGTTATGTAGTACAAATAGCAAAGTTATGTCAGGTTTACTCTCTATAATAGTCCACTACTTAGCATTCATATTAAGTTTGTTCAAACCTATACTTCTTGACTTCCTACTGAATCCATTTTCCAGTGCATTATAAATTAGTACTATTTTTGATGTTTATTTGAATTAATTACTCTTAATTGTTTTCTTGTACAGTCTTAGACATTTGGAGATCATTTATAAACAATAATGCTACTTTGACTGCAAAACAAAACTCAAGATGATACCATAGACATTTATAAAACAATACTTTTTTGGTTTAATATGCAGAAAAAATATTCTGTTGTGCAGGTAATGAAAAGTGGCCCACGGCACTACCTCAAAGACATGTGGAACATCCTCGATATGGGCACAATGATCCTGTTCATGATTGGCTTCGTTCTGCACTGGGTGTCAGCTGCCACCTGTGGGAAGTGTCTTGATGCTGCCCGTATCATTCTTGCTCTTGATGTCATGTTGTTCTACCTGCGCACATTACATATTTTCTCGGTTCATCGCAAACTTGGACCAAAACTTGTCATGATTAAGAATATGGTAAGGACTTCTTGCAACCTGCTCCTTTGTCGATAGTAAACAATAACAAATTAAAGAGTAATGAATATTTGCATAAATTACCATTCACACCATTCAGAAATGTCTGAATCAGAGTATGAGTTTAAGAATAAGAAGTTATTGCTTACTTGTTTGGAACTCACAAGATTTTGTAAACTTTAAAATTGATAATAAACTAACCGGTACTTAGACAGCAAGAATTAAACTTACTTTGGAGCAATTTGTTGAAACATGCAATGTTTCGACCCATCTACAGCGGATCTTGTTCACACAAGATGTCAACAAATTACATTAACAAATTACATTAATGGATTACATTAACGGATTACATTAATGGATTACATTAACGGATTACATTAACGAATTACATTAATGAATTACGTTACATTACAATGTGTCAACAAATTGCTCCAAAGTAAGTTTAATTCTTGCTGTCTAATTGAATCTTGGAGCCATGAACAATGTCTTCTATAACCAGTACTTGTTATGCAACTGTTTGATTAACATAGAAAGCCAAGTGGAATTACATAAAAAATGATGACTCAATTGCACCCAGGCACCAAGGGCAGTGATATTACAGTATCGTACTAACATTCAGACATTGATGCTGTGTTTCACCTGATAGACACAATCTCTGAGTTCTACCAGTTTCATTCAGTGTTTGCTGATGACATCTAATGTTTGAATATGTAACAACTGAGAGAGTGAGTGGTTGATGATGAGTAGGGGAAGGTGGGACATGTTCGCACACCAAAGGTAAAATGTCTCATAACAATTAAACTGTGCCAAAAGGGGACAATTTGGTCTAGATAATCTTTATGGTCAGTTCTCATGAAATGTCATCAAAGTGGGTTCTGGTAGCGTCAAAATCAACCTATTTGCATAATATCATACATTTTATCATATGAAGGGAACATGTTGAGATAATCAGTACAGTACGCGGGCACTCTAAATCATAAAACTTTTCCTTTCAGAGCTCGGTGATGTAGTAAGTGCACAAGGCCTGTAACCATACGAATGCACATCATTTATTAACTAAGAAACTGCTACTATTATCAGTGATGTATATACATATCTATTTTTTATTTCCTCAAAGTATATCATGTTTGTTTTTGGAAATTAATAAATAACATCTTTCTCAGTCGTGTTATAGTATTGCCATATGGACGTTAAATATTCAGCATGCTCTTTCAATATTATATGTTTTTTTTCTAGATTCCACCTCATATCATTGTTCATTATTACACAAAAAAGGCAATCTGCATCATAAAATCACAAAACAAGTAAGTTCTTATGTAGTGCAGTATCAGAATAATAATAATAAACTTTATTTATACACTAGTATCCAGAGTATGACTTTGCAATAGTGTGTACGCTAAAATAAAACAACATCATATATATAAATAACACATAGTGATATAATCATAGATTTACCTTTAAAATACTTTTTTTTAAATAGCATTGTTAAAATTAAAACATTGTGGCTATAAGTGTTGTTTATAAAAATAAATGAAACTACATATGTATAAAAAGTGAGATTAAAATAGTAAAGTTGTAAACCAAATTAAAACTAGGTTAAAGTAAATATGCAGTGACATAGAAAGATGGCCTTAAAATAACATATTACACATTAAAAGCGAGTTTAAAATAGTGTGTTTTGAGGTGTGCTTTGAAAGCGTCCAGTGAGGTGAACAGCCACAGTTCTTCCATCAACGCATACCGCAGAAGTGATCCGTCTTGAGAAAAAGATCGCCGGCCATATCTCCAGGCGATGCATCGAGCGGTCACTGATACCATTGAGCACTGCGTTGCTGTAGTCTATTCTTGGCGTCATGAGCGAGTGCACTAGAGTCTTACACGCCGTAGTTATGAGGCTTGCGCGTATTTTGGCGATGTGGAACAGGTGGAAGTACTCGCCACGGCAAGCGTTTGATACGTGGGCCGACATGTCTAGCTGGCTGTCAAGACACACGCCAATATCACGTACAACCATCTTTACATTAATCAAAACGCCACAAACACTGATAACAGTGACAACAGTTGGCGACCATACACAGGAGGATCGAAATATAATAGCCTCAGTTTTAGCCTTGTTGAGCAGAAGTTTGTTGATGGCCACTGCCTTAACTCACGCGCACATTCATCAATGTGTAGAAATGTATATCTGTGTTGGGATGGTGGACATTCCATGTAAAATTGAGTGACATCAGCTTACATGTGGTATTGAAGGTTGTGCCGTTTGAAGATATCGGCGATTGGTAGGCAGTACAAATTAAACAGCATACGCCCGAGTACAGACCCTTGTGGAACACCGCGCTGTGTTGTTCTTCGAGCAGATGTATTTTGTTTTATCTTTATGGCATTTGTTCGACCCACCAGGTATGAAGTAAACCATTTGAACACTGTGTGACTCATTCCAATATCGCTGCAGCAAAATGGTGTGATCGAGTGTATCGAAAGCAGCACTGAGATCTAACAGCACTAGTAGCACTCCGCGCCGAGCATCAGTTTCTTGAGTCAAGTCTTTGTGGATATGCACGAGCACAGTCTCGGTACTGTGGCACTCTGAAACGTGTCATTGTAGTCATTCGCATCCATGTAACATCGTAGTTCATTTGGGAATATCATCCGATAGTCATTGACACAAAACTTATTTGTGATATCAGACGATAGTTCGTCGTACGTTAACGTCGAAACAGCGTGTCTTAAGTAATGTGTTACTAAAGCATGTTTCATATTCTGCGGTACAACGCATGACTGTAAGCATCGGTGCGAACAGGTCGATATTGTTCTTCAGCATCCCAGATAGTACACCTACAGTACACATCACTTAATACAAGAAAATCAAAAATCAAAGTGGCAATTAGTATCCATTGATTCGTGTGGCACATGACAACTCTTTTCTGCTACATCCAGCCGCATTTGTCATCCGGTGCTGTCTAAGTCAAAGGCAGTCTTGGAGTACTTTCGAATGTTCTCCTGATATTGTAGTCAGTGGCAATGTCGCCACTTCATTCTTTCTGACAGCATCTGGAATACTAACTTACAAATTTTTTATTTCTTCATAGAAGCTAGATAGCGCATTGTACAATGCATATTATCTATAAAATGTGTAAAATATTAAACATATTTTGTCTCACAATAAGGTCACATAAAATAATTTTACTTTACTTTTATAAAATAAATTCCCGGTGTCTCATCAGCACAAGAATTTAAAAATAGCTTTCACAAAACTTTATTTTGAAATATAATTGTCCTTTGATTAAATATGCATGCAATAATTCTGCACAAAAAGAGAAAACTATATTTCACATCAAACCAAAGGAATGTGCCTACTTGTAAGAAATACATTCAGTAGACATCTTAAGACTTTTAAGTTGTTAATTGTTGACGATGAGTTGCATTGATAGTTGTTAGTACCGTCATCAGGATCAACATACGCACATTTACCATAAATCGCACCCCTCATTTACATGTTAATAAAGTTCTGATGAGAAACCTGGAACTGTTTTATATAGCCCTAAAGTAAAACGACATAAATGGCAGAAATTATGTGGGCCATAAACTGACAGAATGCACCTAATGTAAGCACTTCATCCATCACACATTTACCCTGACACACTAACAGCCGCTAGGAACACGCAGCACAGGGACAGCATTTGTTGTTGACGAGACACGTTAATTCATCTTCATCAAATCATCGTCATCCATAGCCTATAGAGCGGCCACAATCATGACATCAGGTTATTCTGCCCCACATTCTATTTAATTTGTTACGCATAAATAACAAGTTTTCACACAATCAAATGTGTGCTTATAAAGTCATGCCAAAATTTATGTATTTGAATAATCTAGAAATATACAAAGATTTACAACAGAATGTCTAAAAATGTACCTTTTTCCTGGAGCTCTGCTTTTACTGTTTCCTCTGTCAGTCTGGACTCTGTTAAAAAATGGCGGTACATCGTAGTATCAAATGTCACTACACTGTACTCCAGTGCTCCAGCAGAGAGTGGCCCGACTGCTGATAAATGACTAACAGACTCTGTCACTGGGTCAACAGCCCCTACCATGTTCAATGCTCCATAACTTTGCCAATTTTTGTAGCAGTCGTAATTTGTGTAAAGCACCCTACCCAACCTTTACAAGAATGTAAGAAAAACATGTTAACATTTTTCCAACTTATCACTCATTTGGTTAGCCGGGGTCACATATAGTCCAAAGGACTTCAGGGCCTTTTGGCTCATTGTTATGTTATTAACGTTTTAAAATCCCAGACGCGTAACCCAGCTGCCTGATGCTGGTTATGTCAGTTACACGGGCGAGCGCAGGCGATTTCTGGCAAAAGGTTATCCTAACAACTAAACAAGTGATCAGATACAATTTATTAATGCAGGTAGGCTGGAAACATTTGGAATGGATTTGGGGTGTCTAGAACTCAAATGTTGGGCATTTCTGATCTCCAGAATGGTCGTTCAGCCATCATATTATTTTACTGCCTCACATTACTCCTTGCTACTTGTGAATACTGTTCTGCTTTTTACACTGTTATCATCCTTCTTCTTGGTTGCACCACCAATTCTCTGACGAGTCATTGTTGATGTAGGTAGACATCAAGCAGGAAGTACTTCCTTCACTTCCTCCAACAATGCTTTTATGAAGGCAACTGTTGTTGGTACACAATGTGTTATTATGCTTGATTTCATCGTACAACATCCCAATGTACTAATCGCTATGTTGAATGATTTATAGCAAAACATGATGCAACACTTAATACGTCCCCTTTATCATCAATATAAATTTTAACACTACAGTGTATTGTCCAGTTCCATGACTGAGCATATTATACACATGAATATCATGAAATAGCCCACTAATTGATATGAGTATTTTATTCAGGTCCATTCTGCTGACAGTGGATCATTAAAAAAAATAGTATTTAAGTCATTCAAAGATACAAACTTGCAAAACTTCTCACCTAGTAAGTTTTGAATCACTGAGTCATGTATAGACTAGTTTTGTATACATATGGTTACAAATACATGTATTCAAACGGTTTCACAGCCAATTTAAAATATCATCAAACAGATAAATTAACCAATGCATCCTGTTTTGGTTCACCACTTACCTTAAGGGTTATACTTTATTGGCATGTACTATCTTTTATTATTCTTTAAAATCTTTCCTACACACATCATGTATCTGTTATTCATATGGTTTCAACAAAAACTGATTTACGGCGTATCATGATTTATACCGGGATCACGTATATTTCGAGGTATTTTACCCTATTAACAAAGCTGAAGCTTTGTGAATAGTTGAAAATTCATATTATTTGTATCTATTTTGGGCTGCGTTTGCTTGTATATACATGCTGCACACTTACGGTTTCACTAAATTTCTGCAACACAGGAAAACCTGTGTGTTCTTCAAATAATCATTATAAAGTGGCTTATGAATACCGATATGTACACACCATTTGGAAAATATATAATACTGCTGTCTCCGACCTGTAGTTTTTTCATGGTACATGTTAAAACAAATTCTTCCTTTCAAGAATATTGAGTAGTGCCTAAAAATGACGATGGTAATGCTAAAGGTTTTAAAGATACATATGCAAAAGTATACATCCCATGAAAGCGGTCATCTAGACGGATACAATGAACATAATTCCAATCTTCTGAATGAAATCTAAAAGGAATTATAGCAATAAACACAGTTTGTCGATGTTTTGTGAGAACTGACGATATCTATATTTATATATATATATATAGTATATATATACACATGTATACATATATACACACACACACATATATATATGTAAGCACACACACATATATATACAACAGTTTACTATAGTACTTTACTACTAACAATCACTAAACTTCAACTCCACTAATGAAACTATATATTGTATTATATATTATATTTTACATTTGTATTTGAAAGTATTTAAATACATTTTTTTAAGCATTTGTAATTGAATGAAAGTATTTGTATTTAAATACTTTCATAGAGTATTTGAAATGTTCAAATACTATTTCAAATACTTTTATATGGGCATGGTTATTAATAAATGATAAGTTACATTTTGTATTCACATATCTTGTTTAACTTCTTGAAAGTCAAACATTTTGCTAGTTCAATTGACAATTCACCACATTTTCCAGTCAGAAAGAAAGCCATTATGTGGAAGTCACTGAGGTTATTATGAGAGCATACCAGTGAAGTCAGGATCAAATTGTTAGTTGTCATCTGTGACCAAGATGCAATTAGCAACAGCAGGACTTGCACTGGCATACTTGTCTTTTGATCATGGTTTTATCCCCCTGCTAAAGAATCCTGCTAGCTGCCAAAGGCCTGCTATTGTGTCAATGCTTGTGTGAACTGATAAGACATATTTGCACTATGTGGGTTGAGGGGAAGGTAGGGGCTTCCCAAGCCAGATTATTACTTGCCTACATTGTTGCAATTTTACAGCATGCCAGATATTGCCAGTCTGTAAGGAACATTGCATGTAATAGTTATACATAACATCATGGAATTATGTCGATAAACAACATAATTATCTCGTAATGTAACATTTATTATTGTTTTTGGTACAAGCTCTCTTGTAAAAAGTATTTTGAAAAGTATTTGAACTACTTCCTAATGTATTTGTATTTAAATACTTTTGCATTACAGAGTATTTGTAATTGTATTTGAACCTCTCAGGAGTATTTAAATATTTGTCAATGTATTTGACCCCATGTCTGAATACTACAGTGCAGACATGCTCTATGGATTGTTAATTTTCCCATAAATATAGTTTATGATTGTAAAGTTTATATGAACACTTCTGAACAAACAACAACATTTTTTATTGATATTTTAGTACATGATACAATAATGAAATAAAATTGTGAGTTCAGATGTATGCTATGTGTGTTAGGTGCTATTTTACAACATAATTATGATATCACAAACACCAAGGTGTGGTGAATAATGATGTGTACGGACTTGTTATAACATGCAGATATGTCCCACTTTGCCCGACTGAATACATGTAATGTATGTGTTGTTTGTAGATAGTCGACATGTCCTATTTCATCATCATCCTCATGGTGTTTGTGACAGCATATGGCATTGCTTTGCAAGCCATCCTCTACCCAAATTCAGAGCCCACGTTTTCTCTCATCGGCAACATATTCAAGAAAGCATATTTCCAGATTTATGGTGAACTCTTCCTTGAAGAATTGGATGGTAAGCATTTGGACAATTGTCACCTTGTAAGAACATCCTCAATCTATATATTAATATGCAAATTGTGGTGCATTGCAAAAATATTCTTCATAGACCAATCTCTATCCAGAAATAAGAAACTAATTCTGTACGTGCTTTTAAAGCCTCATATATGCGCAAAGCCTGTGACTAGACAACAGTGACCCGAAACACAATCAACACTTTAACAGCGGTTTTTAGTTTATCTGCTATATATTTTACAATATTCTTTGTGCAGTTCTGCTTTTTTAAATGTCATCTATTATTTTGTAATATATCGATAATGCATATACTCTTTTATATAATTAATTTGTTTAGTAGTTTTACATAATTTTACCTGTACATTTATGTTTTAAACTCATGACCCTTAGGAAGATATGTATATTTTATAAGATTATCGTGAATAAAGAATATTTATTATTATTATTAAATGCCAAGATCTACTCATCTTTTCTATCTTCATTCACTTCCTTGGACAATTGGCATCTGATTTATATTTTTAGAGTTATTTACTAATGTGTTTGCAATATGCTATATTTGAATCTTTCTCCTGCCTGAGAGAATTGAGTGGTGAACCATTCTCCTCCAGGGAGTGCCAGTGTTTGAATAAGTTTAAAAAGTCAAAATATTGTAATGGTACATGCTGCCTTTTTTTGCTCCGTAAATGGCTGTAAGCTTGTGTGTTTACATATATGGGCAAAAGTTATTTTTTGGTAAGCTGAACAAATCAAACAAAAAAATATAAATGTCTAACATTTCTTTTGTTTTCCACTAGCTAACATGGTGTAGTTCATAGGCCTAGAATATTGTGAACACCACTTCAACCACTTTTATGTGGCGTCCACCAGAGAATCGTACTTGTTTTAACACATTTTGGTGATGCTTTTTGGTGATTACAACACCTGCCACCTTTGGTAACAAAGTACACTGTTTTGTTGTGAAAATACTTAAAATGAAGTTTCAAATGCTAGCTGAATGCTACCAATACCATTACCTTTGGAAAAATCATACAACCAAATGGGCTTATTCTTGCTTTCAAGACTGATACTCAACTGCAAATGATGGCATGTTTTCTGCATGATACGTTTTCACACTACACAAACTATACCAAACGTCATTCACTATATCATTTTAATGGATATCCAAGAGGCACCTTTGCTTACCATAAGTCTTGCTTGGTGTCTATGCAAGACAGACATACAATGTTAATATCATTGGTCAATATTTGTGAAAGTGACGGTTACGTTTTTAGAACATTCCATTTCGATGTTGTAATAAACATGAACAATTTCATAGTATCAACAATACCAACATCTATATAAAAGATGTTTTCTCTTTCCATTTGGCACTATATCACCAAAATATTGTCAGCTGTGTGATGTGGCAGAATTTTCTTGTCAGTTTGTTTAACATCATCACTGGGTTTCAAAGGGTGTGGAAGTCAATAACAAATGCTTTACGATTTCTCCATAGTCTCCATTTATAGGTCACATGGTGACGTAAAATGTTGGTGAAAGAAGTCTTTGGCACTCTGAATGGCAACATATGTGTTTCTTTCTTGATGGGTAGACTCTGATTTCCATATTTATGTGGCCTGCGCCAAAACATATTACTTTCAACACCTGTGGGTGATGTTTATTATGACATCCGCTACCCTTGGTAACAACGTATGTTGTTTTTTAGTCCATTGGGCTGAAGGTCCAACAGACTATTGCCATTACTCTGCGTCCGCCGTCTGCCATTAGCTGCCATATCTCAGAAACCGTTCAGCAACTTTTTCTCTAATTTTGCATAGACGTATCTTAGGGTACTGCCACTATGCACAGAATCTGTATTTGATTCAGACATTCTAATGGCTCCAAATGTCCCCTATAATGCTAAATTTGTTAACTAAATGGTCTACTGTAGCAGGAGCTCTAGCAGGCTTCCAGTCCTTTTGTTCAACTAATCCCTTTTCCCACATTTGTCACACCTCACTGTGGCTGGCTGGTTAAAGTGTGATGGATATATATTTTTATGCAGTTGTTTTATATAAGCAGAAAGTTAATTGAAATTAGTTATTCTTAGGGCACAGAAAAATAATTTCCAGTTTCTCATCGATGCATGTATTTAAAAATATGTGCCACAACATTTTCTTTTCTATTATAATTATTCCTCTAAATGCAAGTCGTAGTGCAATAAGTGAACAGTAAACATGTCAACATTTTACTTCCATCATAACCCTTAATGATCTGTAACTATGATTCACCAAAAAAACATTTGATTAATAATTACCAACAGGGTTGTTTGATTTCTGCCGGGCAGAAACTGTTTCTGCCTGGTAGAAACAGCAACAATAGGAAATACATGCCATTGATAGGCAAACGTGTTCTTTTTATAGAAAATGTCAGTTTCTTTCTGTACCTATCTACGTATGATAACCATTTGTCTGCCATGTTCACAATAAACATAACATGAATGATAAAGGAAGATCACTGCCACTTAACTTGTAGATTATTATTATTATAAAACTGATCTGCTACTGCTTGGTGGACAGTAAGCTGCAACTGTCTTTGAGTTTGTTTACATTTTGACAAACTACTATTATATAGCACTAATTTTTGAATGAATCACATTTTGAGAATGCATGTCATTGTTTGCGGTGTAACTTTTGTATGCTTCATTTTCTGCTGCTACAGGTTGCGTTCGTCTGAAAGATTATTCAATTACCTATCCAATGATAATACATATGTTGTGGTGTTGGAAATATATAGCTTTGGTATATTGTACACGAGGGTTGTGATAGGAAACTATTGGACATTGCGACAGTCCAGAAAGACAGTATGAGATGTGTCACTCAATATATGAAGTGTGACTTTCATATACTTCATTTTGTAGTGCTATGGATTATGATGGGCCCCTCCATTAGCTCCCTATATATTTATGTAAAATATATCATTATGTCATTAAAATGTTTCAGAACAGGCTAACGCTAAGCTGCAAATGTCTTTGAGTTTGTTTACATTTTGACAAACTACTATTATATAGCTGTAATTTTTGAATTGGCACGACTAATGCTAATATATCCCACAAAATGACTTCTACAGGAAACAATGTTGGTGTAAATTATCATCCCATTATTCTTACTGACTAACACCTGTAAGTTAGGTAACACCTTCGAAGATCTGACAGCAGGACACCACCTTCAGTGAAGTCGAGACAAAAGTTTGACAAAGGCTTCAAGTTCAAATGGTCTATCACCGTCCAACTGACCCATTTTTTATTTTCTTTAGACTACCGTTTATTCTCAAATAATCTGTCCTCTTAATTGTATACATAAAGACATAATCTGGCATAACTTTATACATTTTTGTAGCAGCACATTTGTACTTCCAGTGTATCATATATTTATCACTTGTTGTGTATTACACCCAGCTGTGGAGCTAAGATTCTCTGCCTGCTATTGTTTGATGGAAACTGTGACTAATCTGTAATTGGTCACTGGCAGTAGCTTGTGTCAACAGACAGCATTAAGCCACTAGACCCCTGTTAAACTGGACAGTTGCCTGTAGGTTTTAAACTGTGTCAAACAGTGAGTCTACCTTTTGCTTTCAAATAATCTGTCCTCTTAGTTTTACACATAAAGACATAATCTGGCATAACTTGATAAGTCTTTGTAGCAGCACATTTGTACTTCCAGTGTATCATTGCAACATAACATACATATTACGTACTGTGTGCCACATTTGAATGTTCAATGCTGCACAACTTCGCCAATTTTTGTAGCAGTCATATAATTTTTGAAACCGTGTAAAGCACCTTACCAAACCTTTACAAGGATGTAAGAAAACAATGTTACAATTTTTCTGACTTATCACTCATTTGGTCAGCCGGGTTCACATATAGACGTATTAGTCCAAAGGACTTCAGTGCCACTTGGCCCATTTTTTTGTTGGAAGTAATATAGAAATAATTTTTTTATAACACAGATATAACCATACCCTTTATCATAGGAACATCAAGTCTTTCTAATATCATGGTTCTTGATGTGTTTTAATTTGTCTTGGATGTCGTAATAAACAGCAAATCTGTGGACAACATAAATTGGTCCCTCAAAATTTTTTTTCCAACATTTTCATGGATTGAATGTATACATGTCACAATTTCATGTACTTTCCGAAAAGCAGATACAGAAGAAAGGTTTTAATGTCATATATAATAGTTACCCAGAATACCCGAAATTGGTAGCTAATAAAATAAGGGCTGTGAAGGATAATATATCACCTGGAGTGGATGGGATTCCACCCAAACTACTATTGGAAAGTGTAGAACAAATTGGCATACTGCTTGCAACACTTTTCAACTTGTCATTAGAAGAGGGAGTGGTTCCTTTAGAATGGAAAGAAGCAAACATTATACCGTTATTTAAAAAAGGTTGGAGAAACAACAGACCAGTGAGTTTAACATTGGTGATTTGCAAATTATTAGAAAGACTAATTAAAGATCACATGGTGGATTTCCTTGTTAAACATAACTTGATAAACCCATCTCAACATGGGTTTCTAAATGCGAGGTCATGCTTAACAAATATGCGCTGTGTAGACGAGGGATCACTAGTAGATATCATCTACTTAGATTTTCAGAAAGCTTTCGACAAAGTGCCACATCAAAGATTACTGCTTAAACTAAATGCCCATGGCATAGGAAATGGTATAATTAACTGGATAGAAAAATGGCTAATTGACAGAAGACAACGGATAGTAGTTGATGGGAGGTTTCAAACTGGAAATAAGTTTTGAGTGGAGTACCACAGGGATCAGTACTGGAACCTACATTAGTCTTAAAGTATATCAACGATTTGGACGATGATACAACAGGCAAGGTGTTGAAATCTGCAGATGATAAAACATGTTTAGAAGGATTAAATGTGAGATGTAGATAGACAGCATTTACAAGGTTGATCAAATGGTCTGAAAAGTGGCAAATGTTGTTTGAGAAATGTAAATGCCTCCACACAGGACACTGGAATGAAGATGTACAATGTACTAAGTTCAGTTCAGTTTATCCCGAGACCTGTCAGGTCGTAGGGGAGACATGGGGGATGCAGTCGCAGTGAATGCTCTCCAGCTGGGGCGGTCTAATGCAAGTCTCAGTAAGTGTTTGGACGTCAGGGTCAGTGCACTCCCGTATGTTGTCCATCCAGGTCTTCCTTTGCCTTACTCTCTGTCTTCTGCCCTCCAGAGTGCCCTGCATGATTGTCTTGGCAAGGGAGTCGTGATGTATGACATGACCGTACCATGCCAACTTTCTCCTCTTCGCTGTTACTAGGAGTAGCTTCTGTGGGCCTGCCAAAGCAGTGATCCGTGTTCGAACAAAGTCATTGGTCTTGTGCTCAGCCCAAGATATGTGCAGCAGGCGTTTGAAGCACTTGATCTCAAACGCCTGTATTTTCTTCGTCATTGCAACCATCAGTGTCCAACTTTCACAACCTCTGTAGAGCAGGATGGAGACAACAAGGGCTCTGTACAGTCTGATCTTAGTTGGGAAGCTGATGTTAATGCTTCTCGATATCTTACTGAGTTTGGTCATTGCTGCTGTCGCAAGGGCTATTCGGATCTGGATCTCTTTGTTCGACTTTGGTGAGTGTGCAGCGGAGATATTTGAATGCATCCACTTCCTCCAGCTCTGGCCATTCATCGTGATGTCAACAGTGATGTTTTCAGTGCTGCTGGCCATCACATTGCTCTTTTCGTTGCTTACTTCCATGCCGTCAGCACCTGATCTATCTACTAGTCTATTGGTGAGATCTTGGAGCCTCCAAGAAGACCTATATCCTATGCAAATTGCAGGTTGCTGACAGCTCTGGCTCCCACAGAGATGGTGGTGTTGAAGATATGGAGGGCTTCTCTCATGATGTTCTCGAGGTAGATGTTGAAGAGAACTGGCAACAGCAAGCAACCTTGACAGACCCCGACTTTGGTCCTGAAGTACTCCCGTATTTGGCTGTTATGAAGGACCGCACTGCTGGCATTGTAATACAGTACGCTGATAATTTGAGCGATACCTTCTTCAATGTTGAAGTGCCTTAGCTCTTGCCACAGACCTTGTCTGCTCCTGGTGACTTCCCTACTGGTATACTGCGGATGGCTTCTTCCACTTTTTCCCTTAAAATAGGCAGTGTTTCTGATTCTCTCTCTGGGGCCAGTTCTATCTGCAGCACACTGTTATCAGGCTGCAGGGGGTAATTGTAGAGCTCCTGACAGTACTCCGTCCACCTCTTTAAGACTTTGCCAGTCTCTGTCAGGAGTGTTCTGTTTTGCTGTGGCTTGGTCAGGTTCTTCAGTGTATTAATGACTTGCTTACTGTTACCCTGAGCCATTCCTTTCTCAATACTGGCACACTGCTCCTCAATCCACTGTTCTTTGGCTGCTTTCATTTCCTTTTGTATTGTCCAGTTGACCTGGCAATACTTTTCCTGTGACTCTGGGCTGTACTGTCTGGTCTTCTTTAATTCTCGTCTTTCATCACAGAGGTCAAGGATGTTGTTTGTGACCCAGGGTTGCTTCCTCCTCCTGTGTCGACCTAGTACCTCCTCAGCTATATTGCAGACTGCATCATTGAAGTTGTTAGTGAGGACATTGATGTCATTGTCCAGGAGGTTGAGTGCCGCAAACTTCCCCCATCTGAGCCTGAAATACTGCAGCCACTTCGGGATCTTTCAGCATGTCGACATCAAACCTGACACAAGTCTGTGCCACGTGATATATTTTTTTCAACTTGAGTTTTCAGAGCAGTGCGGAATTGCAGCTTCAAAAGGAAATCAAATCCTTGGATTAATTAGGCGATGTATAGCATATAAGGAAAAAGAACTAATAATACCGCTGTACAAAACAATAGTTAGGCCTCATTTAGAATATTGTATACAAACGTGGAGGCAATAGAGCAAGAAGGACATAGATATGCTAGAAAGAATACAGAGGAGAGTGACTAAAATGATACAAAAACTGAGGGATCTTAGTTACAAAATACACCTAAAAGAATGTGGTTTAATAACATTAGAGATCAGGATATTGAGAGGAGATCAGATAGAAGTGTTTAAGATATTGAATGGTTATGAAAATATTGATAGAATTTTTTTTTTCTCAGTTAAGAAAGATAGAAGGACTAGATGACATGAAGTTACATTAGTAAAGGAGCAGTGTAGATTAAATGTAAGAAAGTTATCATTTTCACAAAGGACTACATGAATGGAACAGATTATCTTCAGATTGTGTGGGTGCGAGTAGCATGAAAATGTTTTAAAATAAAATTGACACATACCTCAGAAGGGTGGGATGCACATAGATAAAAATGGGCCAAGTGGCCCTGAAGTCCTTTGGACTAATACGTCTATATGTGACCCCGGCTGACCAAATGAGTGATAAGTCAGAAAAATTGTAACATTGCTTTCTTACATCCTTGTAAAGGTTTGGTAGGGTGCTTTACACGGTTTCCAAAAATATGACTGCTACAAAAATTTGTAAAGTTATGGAGCATTGAACATGGTAGGGATCAAAAAGTGAAAATGAAGAAAATGGCTGTTGAAGTTTTACATTATATATGCAAATGGATTGCATGGAAATATTACATGCACAACATTCAAATGTGGCACACACTATGTAATATGTATGTTGTAATGATACACTGGAAGTACAAATGTGCTGCTACAAAGACTTATGCCAGATTATGTCTTCATGTGTAAAACTAAGAGGACAGATTATTTGAGAGCAAAAGGTAGACTCACTGTTTGACACAGTTTAAAACCTACAGGCAACTGTCCAGTTTAACAGGGGTCTATTGGCTTAATGCTGTCTGTTGACACAAGCTACTGCCAGTGACCAATTACACATTAGTCACAGTTTCCATCAAACAATAGCAGGCAGAGAATCTTAGCTCCACAGCTGGGTGTAATACACAACCAGAGCCACCCCTGATTCATGGTCAAGTAGATTAGCTCAATGCACCAACTAAGACAATACACAACACTGTGAGTGACAGTGTCCAGAGTGAGGCCTAAGCAGTGTCCTCATTGCTGAATAGATCAATTAAACCTGCCAATTGGGTGACATTCTGCACAAGTGTTCATTAATCCTTAGTGATTGTTCAGAACACCAGACTGACCACATACTTGACAAAGCGAATGTAATAGGTGAAGAACAGGCAGTGTTCAAATAGGTGTATTGGTTGAATTGTATTTGTCTCGATGCAAAAGGCTTTATTTTGCCTTCATCGATTATAAGAAAGCATTTGATTTAGTAGACCGGTCCTCCCTGTGGTCTAAGATAATTTCATGCGGTATTAATGGTATTGTGTTGAAAATTGTATACAACATGTACAAAAATGCTAAATCATGTATAAATCTGTGTCAGCCTTCTTCTCATGTGATGTCTAGGTATGGCAAGGAGAAAACTGGTGTCCTTTGTTATTTGCTATTTACCTGAATCATTTTGAACACTGTTAGTCACAATTATAACGGACCTGACATGGCAGCTGGTGAAATTTACAACAACCTTAGGGATGATGATGTAGAAAATGTATGTTCTACTACATGCTGATCACACTAGAATGATTCAATCAAATACAGATTTCTTGCTTGTGTATAGCGGAACTATGTCAACTCTTCTAATGGTTGACAATTGGTTGTTTCAGGTGTCAACTATATTATGAATCTGTAATTATTAGTCTATATTTATAAAATTGATTTACACAGTACCATGTCTACACAAGGCATGGCAAGCGTAAACAGAACAGTAGAATGCATTTGATATCAATAAAGTGTAGGATATTTCACTCTATAGTTGTCCAGAATATAAATTTTCTATGTTTGTCACCTACAGGTGACAGAATATAAATTTTCTATGTTTGTCACCTACAGGTTTCTACAGACAATACATCTTTAACCAATAGACACCACAGTCACACCATTTTATAATAATTAAATGAACATCAAAATAAACACAACTTGCAATTATAGAAAATCAATAGTTTTGAAGATAAAAAGTGTTAGGCAACTGTTCAGTCTAACAGTGGTCAAGTGTGTCTACACTGCCTGGGTGCTGTGAACAATTAAAGATTAGTCAAGGTTTCAATGGAACAGTAGCACTAGGCTGCAGAGTTTAGTCATGGTGTTGACTTTGTGGCACATTAAACACAATCTACTGTTGGGGGTGGTCTCAAGGGCCTTTCTCAAAACCACATCACTAGATAATGTAAAACTTTTGTACTTTGGGGGCCCCTTAGGTGCCCTTAGAATGATTCAATGAAATACAGATTTCTTGTATATAGTGGCAGCACCCTAATATACATCTATGCAAAATTAGAAAAAAAGTTCCTGAGCAGTTTTGAAAAAATAGGCCAAATGTTACATTTGTACCAGTTTTGGGGTCCTTGGAGGCCCTATGGAGCCCTTAAAATGATTAAATCAAATACAGATTTATTGTGCATAGTGGCAGTGCCCTAAGATATGTCTATGTCAAATTAGAGAAAAAGTTGCTGAACGGTTTCTGAGATACGGCAGCTAACGGCAGACGGCGGACGGCAGACGGTGGACGCAGAGTGATGGCAATAGTCCCTTGGACCTTCGGCCAAAGGACTAAAAAGGGTTGGACTCTTGATAAGTCCACCTGTCATATAGAGTTAATTATCTGGGTGCAAATCTTGTTAAGTCTTAATAAAATCAGTGGTGTAAGAAGTGGGAAATCACAAAAAACACACATTTTTGGGGTACTTCTAATTTTTGAGAGGCTATAATTATCTCTAAAAGTATTGGACCATTGAAGTAGATTGAGCTGGCAGCTTACAGATAAATGGACTGCATTTCGCCAGCACTTAAAAAGATGATAGTATGGTAATTTTTGTGGCATCTAGAACATGTTCAAGTCAAAAGATACACTTTTTTGCTTTTGCCCATATATAATACATATATATATATATATTGTGGAGTGCAATAGTGCAACGGTAAGAGCTCCAGACTCTCGACAGGGTTCGAATCCTGTGTGGCGGTGTTGAACCTTGGGCAATTTCATTTACTCTACATTGTTTAAGTTCAATCAGCTGTATGAATGAGTACCTGGCTATAGACAGTGGTGGATATTTGTGTACGAATAGTCTTCATGTATTAATTGCAGCGTGGCTGAATGCTTTCCAGAGAAGTCGAGATGGTGTTCGATTGAACAGGTCTGCCAGGGAGTAAAGTGTAAAGCGCTTTGAGCAGTCCTTTGAGCAGAGGACTGGATACTGTGCTATATAAGAACTTACTTTACTTTACTTATATATATATATATATGTATATCTATATATACACATATATATATATATATAAGTAAAGTAAAGGTAAGTTCTTATATAGCACAGTATCCAGTCCTCTATATATATATATATATATATACTACAAAGGTAAAAGTAAAGGTAAATTCTTATAAAGCACAGTATCCAGTCTTTAGGACTGCTCAAAGCACTTCACACTTTACTCCCTGGCAGACCTGTTCGACCTCTATCTCGACTTCTCTGGGTAGAATTCAGCCATGCTGCAATTAATGCATGAAGACTATTCGTAAACAAATATCCTTCACTGTCTATAGCCAGGTACTCATACAGCTGAATGAACTTGGGCAATATAAAGTGAATGAACTTGCCCAAGGTTTGAACCCTGGTTCTCTCAATTAAGAGTCCGGAGCTATTGCCACTGCACCTCCATGCTCCACCTCCACAAACAAAGTACTAAACTTTACGGATGACACTCAAGTTTAGACAGTTTAATGGTGATGAGGTAAAATATTTGCAATGTGTTCAAATGGCAGAAGTTGTTAAATTTTGAGAAATATAAATGCCCATATGGGAAAATGGAGTTGGAGATGTTGGTCTAGGTATAACCATCAAAGAAAAGGACTTGAAGTAATAATTACTGTGACATGAAATTTATAAAGCAATGACATTGCTGACTCTTGTGATGTGTTTGTCATTAGGAACGTTGGCCTGTGAAACAACGCCACCACAAAACAGCTCTTTGCCAAGATGTCCTGAGAACACACAGTTTGTTCCAAGTATACTCATGGCAGTTTACATCCTCTTTACAAATGTGCTTATGCTCAATCTTCTCATTGCCATGTTCAGGTGAGCCGTTAAAACACTTCACCATCAATGCACCTCTAATACAAACATTCAAGTAAATGCAACAATGTTTGACACAAATATGTGTTACAGAATTTATATTCAAAAATGGTATATTTAGTGCACAAAGAAGAACTTTGAATAGGTACTAGCCACTAACATAAAGAAATCTTCTTACATACTTATGTACTTAATACCTTGACTAACTTAGTCGTTGGGGGAACATAAGTGAAGCTGCAGCTGTAATCTCCTTCCACTGCTGTCTGTCAATGATTGTGGTGATGAGCAGTGGCATGGAGAGGGCCATCCACTCCTTAAATTATCAAACTGGTTGGGCTTGGCCAAAAGTAGGGAAACATCTGGAAACTCATCAGCTGGTCTCTTTGAACTCTGTTCACTTTAAAGTCCTTTTTAGGGTAAAACAACAGCAAATATTTCAAAGAAATAATTCTCTAAGTTGGTTTCACTATCATAAGTATGATCAGTTGTTAAACAAATTGTTTCAGTGACACTTAAAGTTGCATTCTTAGTTAAACTACAATTTTAAACTGTTTTTAGGAAAGCGTATGTATAACATGAGCAATATTGACTTATTTTATCATATTTGCTACCATATGTGTCACTTTGGTATTTGATGTGTTATTCGATAAATTACGCTTTTGCAAAATTACTGGTTGCCAGGTCTGGCTAGCAGAATAGTAAACATTGCACAAGGATATCATTTTTGTTTTTTGCACCATTTTATCTTACAATTACAATCTAGAGTTAATTCTCTGGATGGCAATCTTGTTAAATCTTGTTAAATTGCGTATTATATGAAACAGGTTTATATGGAGTTGAGGAAAGTGATATATGGGGCATATTGATTCACTGGAAATTTGATCTTAGAATGCAACTTTAAATAAATTTTCATTAGATGCTGTTTTCAAATGTCAAATGCCAGGTAAGTATGTTACTTGTAAATACATATTTTAATTCTAAAAATATAGAATTTACTGCCTAACACTGACTTAGCCTGGCTCCGTCGTTTCACAAGGTGGAGAATATAGATGAATGGATGGTGGGGTATAGATGATGCTACCTCTAATGATCTCCTTTTGGTGGCAGAATAGACTCTGCAGCCACTATAGGTCCTAGCTGAATCATATCAGAGGAGTTGAGGGATAGGTCCTTCAGATAAAAATCTGCGAAAATGTTATGACAGTGCCAGGTACCAGCTCATAGGATCTGCTCTATGCAGGCCTGTCTGTGGAATGCAAGGGACACAGCCATAGATCGTATCTGGTGTGCCTTAACCCGATGGTACTCAAAGAGAGTAGTAGGGGATTGTGCATAACATTCCATAATGGTTTTGTGAATCCAACCAGAGATTGTGGATGGAACAATGTCTGATTTATATCCTGGTTTGAAAGAAACAAAGAGGAAACGCTTGTTCTTTCTCCATCGGATAGACCTATCCAGGTAGAATCGCAAAGCATGGACAGGGCACAACAGTCTGTCTTCAGCCATCCCCCTGCTTAAATGATTGTCCAGTGCTGGGATAATGCAAGAAAGTAACACTTGTGTTTACGACAGAAAAGACAGTACTACTCATAGTGTAACTTCTGTCCAGCCTGCAGTCTATTGTAAACAGGCATGTTCAAAGGTGTGAAGCTCGTTTCTCCATTTGCCAGAGGCAAGAGCAATTAAAAAAACTGTTTTCCAAGTAACCAGTTTATCAGAAGCTTTATGCAATGGTTCAAAGGGGGGCTTGGTTAGGACCGATAGAACCAAGGCAAGATTCCACTCTGGGAAAGTGTTTTTGCAACATCCCTGTTCTAACTCAATATTTCGAAGAAGAGACTTCACCGATGGATTCTGTCCTTCCTCAACCTCAGAAGTGGCATAAAGGGTGCTGGCAATTGCCATTTCATAGCCATCAATTGTCGAAATTGCCAAGTGCTTCTTTGTGTGAAGGTGGAGAAGAAAATATGAGACTACACTCTCAGTAGCTGAGAATGGATTAATCTGTTGTATGCAGCACCAAGTAGAGAAGATCCTCCACTTGGACTCGTAGATTGGCAGAGTAGACTCTTGCTGAGGTCTGGAGGCATGGGAGGCAACATTAACAGAAAAGCCTCTGCTGCAGAGGGCGTCCTGGATACTTTCCACGTCTATAGCTGGAAATTGGAGGGATTGTGATGGATTAGTCCCTATGGTTGTGACAGCAACTGAGGGATGTTGGGTATCTCTAGAAGAACATCCCTAGGAGAAGTGGCAACCAGATCGCCTGTGGCCAGCATGGAGCAATGAGGGTCAGTTCACATGGGTCTTATCAGACCTTCTCCAGAAGTTTTGGCAGCAGAGCTGACGTTGGGTAAGCATATGCCCACAGTGCTGTCCAGCTCATTGACAGGGCATCTCCATGGCCGATGGATTTGGAACGGGGGAAACAATAGAGGGAGCTTGTGGTTCCACCTCATTGTGAATAGATTCCATTCCAGTGTGAGTGCCCAGAAAACAAAAAGGTGTAGAGACCACTCAGACCCGACATCCAGGCTGGACGTGACAGGAATGTCTGCAAGAACATTCAATCTCCCGGGAATATGGCGTACCCATAGCACTATCCGGACTGTGAGGCTTGTGAGCTTTCTCAGCCAATGGAGTGTGGCTTTTTGTATGGCTTCCAACTAGAGCTCATTGATGTGAAGTGTGCTGGAGAGAGGTCAACGGTTATGCAATGGTCGGGCTACTTGGTGACTGAGGAGTGTGACACAGACAGTCACAATTTATGTCTCCATCCTCCTCGACTGCAAAAGGGACGCACTGAACCATGTCCTCTAGCGGCTAGAAAGGGCTGCAGGCATGAGGACGAAGGAAGCGTAGGAGGTTGATATTGCAACGCAGTTCTGATTGGCACTTTCAGAGAATGTGGAGCAGGATGCGAGGATCTAGCCACAATGAAAGGTGCCAAGATGATGTACAGGGCATTGTCTCGTTTCTGACCTACCTTTTCCCGTAACTGCAACTTGGTTGGAAGATCGTTGAACAGTGATGAAGAGCCAAATGGTGCAGGGCAGAGGCTCTCCCTTTCAATTTGTAACAAAAAGGTAGAAACACCCCATAGAGGCGTATTGCTACATCAGTCCCACTGTTGTAGCAATACACTGTATGTGATCGCGCAATCCAAAGCTGTGCCATCAGACTAAGCGGTTGCTACTGATTGTGACAACTGCAATGTAGCCCTCAGCTATTGCAACAGGGAGTCAGTAGGAACATTTCCTATGCCCACGTGATCAATCAAGACTCGAATAGAATGATTCAGGGCTGCTCCTATCCAATATCGGAAGGAGGAAACACATAGCCATCACCTTGACATGGCCACGAGATCACGGAAATAGCGTTCTTCTGTTCTCAATCACTGGTGTACTCAAAATAACGCAATATAAAATAATGTTAGAACTGACAGATATTAAGCAAAATTAATTTAATTTGTTTCCTCAAGATATGTTTTTTGTATTTTTGATTCTTGTTGAATTTACTGAATAAACCAGATAAGAATAATGTGCATTTTCTTTGTTACTGTAAACAGTGTTATTCCTGTATTTATGACAACGTTCTGTAATATGCTATGACAGTGTCTACCTATGGCACAGTGTGAGATATTATGTTTCAGTTACACTTTCAACAAGATCCAGACCAACACAGACGAGCACTGGTTCTTCCAACGTTACTTCCTCATCAAGGAGTACCATGACCGACCCCCCCTCGCACCCCCCATCATCATCTTCTATCACATCTTCCTGCTCTTTCGACGGTGCATGTGTCACAATACAGAAAGCAGCAGTGACTTCCGTAAGAGACCACACATTCATTTAGCAATATTATTCAGTTTGCTAAGTTTCTACAGGTCACCCTCTGTCAACTTATATTAGGGCTTTTATGTCAGGTGTATTATAGTCCTTGCCAAGGTGTGTTATTTAGTATTTATGTGTTATTTAGAATTGATATACTTTCCCATTAAATAGTTGGAAATTAGTACTTACCTGTGTAGTAGTGTGTTGTTTGTGTTTTGGTGTATTTCATACACAACGTTGTACTGTCGGCTGTGCTACTGATTTGAAAATGTTGGTGGGTGTCGTTTTAGAAATGGTTTATCAAGATTCTCTAAACAAAGAGTTGATCCTGTGGGAGAATATGAATGCAGACGAGTACGTGCGCCGCACACAGGCTGACAGACAACAGAGTCTCGAGAACAGAGTGAAGGAAACACTGGAGAGGTAAACATGTAGCTCAGCTTCTTGATAGCACATGTGAACAGGACATCAAATAGACACTGGCAACAATGTATAGATATGAGATAAAAACACTGAGACATTGAGAACTGTGAATATAAGAAAGAGGGTGGGTTTCTTGTAACCACCATCACCCAAAATGGGTGACATCATCTCATATTTGTCAATCATCTTCAATGTTGCAGGTTAGTGGATTTTTGAGTTTTATATGAACAAAATTATTGTTAGGAGCCTCATGCCAAATTTTATGCTTTTCTTACGCAGTACCAATAATCATGAACAATAGCGCTAAGCTACTGGACTGTTAGAATTAACTTATGTAATAACCAACACAAATGCAATGTAGTAGAGTAGAAACTTGAAATAGGCCAAACGATTATGTTAATTATTGGAAAATGGACTGCTGATCATGCAGCTATTTTGGGAATAATGATAACAATAGGACTTTGACATGCTGTAGATGCCACATAAATGACTGTACAGCCATTTTTTAAGTGCAGGTGAAATGCAGTCCATTAATCTGTAAGTCGCCAGCTCAATCTACTTCAACGGTCCAATGGTTTTAAAGAGATAGCCTGTCAAAAATGAGGAGTACCCAACTTCTTATACCACTGATTTTAACTATTATGTATGGTATTATAACCTTTCTTGTACATCTGACTTTCAGAAAATACATGAAATTGTGACATGTATACATTAAACCTATGAAAATGTTGGAAATAGTGTTCTGAGGGACCAATTTATGTTGTCCACAGATTTGCTGTTTGTTACGACATCCAAGATAAATAAAATTCAAAGACATCAAGAATCATTATATTAGAAGGACTTAATGTTCCTATGATACAGGGTATGGTTATATCTATGTGAGAAAAACCTAATTTCCATACTACAGTACTTCCAACCAAAAATCAACAGGCATGTTTAAAATCACAGAAATTGTGCGACCCTTTTAAGAAATGTTTATTACAACATCCGGTTTCTGATAAAATTATATACTACTGATATTATTTGTTACGAGTACCAGTTATTGTAATTTATACCCATTAGCTCAGCTATGTAACAAAAACACTACAATGTTTAAAACGACATCGCCGTTTATTATGACATTCGGGCCTTGTGGAAGACGTGTTTAAGTGGTAATACAGATATTATGGCGTAGTTATGTGTCTCTTGGGTGTACCAATTTACCATAGCAGTTGTGTTTAAAAATAATCATTGGTTTAGTGTCAGTGATTTTTTGAAGTAAACTATCAGTGCCTTTTCCAAAAAGATATTGTACATATAAATATTTGGTTATTATTTTAATAATATGCAAGAATGAGGTACATATAGTATCTTAATAAAATAGGTAAATACATTTAGAATATTGCTACAGTTGCTATAATGTCTCCGTCGAAACATATTTTGCTGACTCAGCGAGTGCTTAAGAGTCCTTATACTAATCATTATGCGGTGGTTGTGGAAGTACAGAGCAGTCGCAACGTCACGATCCATGGCTTCTAACACCAGTTCAGATAGATCCCCAGCTACCCGCACGTGTATGGTTGATATAATTTTTTGGGCAAGGAATATATTTCTGAGGTTTTATCAAGATTAGTTGAGATCCTATTGCATAAAATTTTGGTTGTCAGACTGATTGCCAAAATGCTACAAATCCTTAAAATCCTTAAAAATGCCATAATTTTGGAGCTAAGTGATATAGACCGAAATGCTAGAAATGGCAAGAATTTACCAAGGAAGGTGATCTTTGAGTCTAAACATAGGTGTTTGGGGTCAAGGAATCCGTTTCTGCTGTGAAGTTGATGTTTCAATGTAGTCCTGTGCAAAAAATCCAACATGGCCACCGAAATGCCAAAAATCCTTACAATTATCATAACTTAGGAACCATATGAGACAGAGTGATGGTGTTGGTGTCAAAATCATGTTTTTTCAAGATGCTGATTTAATTAGGGTATGTTTGGCGATGCTTTGAAGGCAAGGTCATGTAAACTAGGTCAAGGTCAAGGTAATTTTAGGTCCCAAAAACCTTTAAATGTTTTAGAATTTTAGTGTTAAAGTTGCAACAAAGCAAATCAAATCCTCTTTCATGGGGTTTTTGTGATGACGAATCTAAATACCTACATCATCATACCAGAATCCCTGACCACTATCATCAGTCTATATCACCTAGCTCCAAAATTATGGCATTTTTAAGGATTTGTTAAATTTTGGCAGTCATTCTGAAAACCATATTGAATTTGTATAATAAGATCTCAACTAATCTTGATTAAAACCTCAGAAATGTATTCCTTGCCCAAAAAACCTATGTCTAAACCCCAAGAGCACCTTCCTAAGACAATTCGTTCAGAAGTTATTCATTTCTAGCATTTCATCGGCCATCTTGTCAGCCATCTTGGATTTTAAAAAAGGCAAGAGGGTGTGAAGTTCACACCCAGTGGATTTTTTTACTAGATGGCATGAACTAATACAAAATACAAAGAAATTATTTGAAGGGGATATTGCAAGCTTTTAGAAAAATATGGGGTACTCTGTATTTGGGCCGAAGGAGTCATGGCTGTTATTTGAAGCAAAATTTATGTTGGACCACTACCATGTTGTCTGAGTTTTCCACAGGTAATAGTAATGGTAGTATTCAGACAGCATTAGAAACTTTCATTTTAAGTATTTTCACCACAAAACAGTATCCTTTGTTACCAAAGGTGGTAGGTGTGGCAATAAACATCACCAAAAAGTGTTAAAACAAGTACAATTTTTTGGCGGACGCCACACAAAAGTGGTTGAAGTGATGTTCACAATATTTTAGGCCTGTGAACTACACCATGTTAGCTGTCGGAAAACAAAAGAAATGTTAGAGTTAGACAACATTTTTATTTTTCGTTTTGATTTGTCCAGTTTGCCAAAAAAGACTTGCCCATATATATATATATATACCCATACATATATACATACATACTACAAAAACACTATGTAACATAACATATGCGAAGCATACAAATATTTCACCAAAACACAAATGTACCAATAAATAGGGCTACTGGTATTTTTGGCAAAACTTGCCTATGAAAACAGAATACCAAACTACCAATGGTAAAACAGAGAGCTTGTTGATACACCAGCATCCCATGAACACCCCAGATTTGGGTAGATACCTATGTTCAGTTGCAAATGCAGAAAAAAGCAAGGAAGAAATGTGGGGAGAAAGGAAGATTCTGAAGCAGGAACAATATAGCCAACTCTACACATGGTGCAAACATGAATGACTGGCTGGAACTGGTGTTATCACAACTATACCAATATGTGCAGCAGAGTCATGATTTAGCCAAATAGTTCAGAAGCTATTATTATTATTATACCGAACTTATAAAGCACTCTTTTCATACATAAAAGCCTGCTCAGAAGCGCTGTACACAATCAATAGAATAATCATAGACAGTAAAAATAAAGCATAAAAATTATAACATAATACAAAAATGAAACATTATAGAAGACTGGATATAATAAGATGAATATATATATATACTGTTTTAAAATGTAGTAAAAACTGACTAGAAAGAGTTAAGCAGAAATGTAATAAAAACTGACTAGAAAGAGTTAAGCACCAAAATGGGCCAGGAACAAATGTGTTTTTAGCAGCTTCTTGAAAGTGTTCAGTGTTTTTATTTCACGAATGTGAACCGGTAGCGCATTCCACAACTTGTCTGCTGAACACTTAAATTTTCTGTTCTAGCCCTTGGAACTTCTATATGCAGCCTAATGCATACATGTGTCAGCTAGTGCATAAAATACAGAACACAACTTGTGCATCTTCATTATTTTCTTATCATCTGTGAAATAGTTGTATGGCATGCTTAGTCCAATTTGAATACAAATACTATAACACACTTTAGATTTATGACGTTATGTTGACAATGGTGCATTATAAAAACCACTGACTTGCTGATGTGTTTTGTCAGGGTGGATGCTATAACCCGCAAGTTGGAAGAGATGACAGAAGTGATCTCTTCTTTGAATGTTTCTCACCGCACTGGATAGATTCACTGGTAGGATGGGTAAGTATCATACACTGAAGGTCATCATATTTCAATTAGTCATTCCCTTTTGTGAGTGGCCACTTGAATCCTCATCCACCACAATGCCCTCTCCATTGCGTCCTCCACAACCTCTGTCACCTCCATGTCTCTCCTCACCACGATGTCCTGTCCATTGCATCCTCATCCACAACCTCTGTCACCTCCATGTCTCTCGTCACCATGATGTCCTGTCCATTGCATCCTCATCCACAATCTCTACCACCTCCACCTCCATGTCTCTCCTTACCATGACGCCCTGTCCACTGTGTCTTCCTCCACAACCTCTGTCTTCCCCATGTCTCTCGTCACCACGACTCCCTGTCCACTGCGTCCTCCTCCACAACCTCTGTCAGCTCCATGTCTCTTGTCACCATGATGCCATGTCCATTGCATCCTCCTCCACAACCTCTGGCACCTCCATGTCTCTCCTCGCCATGATGCCCTATCCATTGCGTCCTTCTTCTCAACCTCTGTCACCTCCATGTCTCTCCTTACCACGACACCCTGTCCACTGCATCCTCATCCACAGCCTCTGTCACCTCCATGTCTCGTCTCATCATGACGCCCTGTCCACTGCATCCTGCTCCGCAACCTTTGCCACTCCCATGTCTCTCTTCAACACGATGCCCTTTTCATTGAGGTCTCCTCCACAACCTTTGCCACCTCATGTCTCTCCTCACCACAACGCCCTGTCCATTGTATTCTCCACAACCTCAGTCATCTCCATGTCTCTCCTCACCACGTGGAGCACAGTAGTACAGTGGCTAGAGCTTCAGACTCTCAACTGAGAGAACCCGGGTTCAAATCCTGTGTGGCAGTGTTGAACCTTGGGCAAGTTTGTTCACTCTACATTGCTTAATTCCACTCAGCTTTATGAATGAGTACCTGGCTATAGACAGTGGTGGATATTTATGTATGAATAGTCTTCGCACATTAATTGCATGGCTGAAAGCTTCCCAGAGAAGTCGAGATGGTGTTCGATTGAACGGGCAGGTCTGCCAGGGAGTAAAGTGTAAAGTACTTTGAGCAGTCCTGAGGATTGGATACTGCTAAATGAAATTTTTTTTTATTAAAATATATTTCCATTAGCCTAGATATTTACCATCAGAAACAATCAATTTACTGGTCAATATAATTTCTAGCTTCGATCACCCGGCTGACCGGGTGTACCAAAATGCAAAAACCCTCTTCCATCATGCATCTGATACTGCCTTGTTTCCAATTTTTGTTATTATCTAACACAGAGTGAGGTATCAGAGGTGGGGAATGTAGGGCAGGTCCTAGAAGTTCCGATGGTAAGTATCTAGGCTAATGGAAATATATTTTAATACTAAAAATTTAAATTCATTACGCCAGATAATTACCACCGGAAACAATTAATGAATCAAGAGTTAGGATGGTGGGAAGATAACTCACCTACATCAGACAAGATATCTAGCCACTTAGAAGAGTCATGTCCTTTAAATAGTATGACTTAAAGATGTTCGATGACTTCCAAGTTCCGGCAGCTAGAATCTGCTGCATGGAAGCTTGTTTAAAGGAGGCCAAGGAAATCGCCAAAGCTCGAACTGAGTGTGCTTTAGGAGTAGATTGCAATGTGGCACCCTCCAGATTATAACAACATTAAATTTAATTTCTTATCCATCTGGATAAAATACTTGGGGATATATCCCCTTGATGGTTCAGTTGAACAGATATAACAAATAATCTCTTATCATTTCGAATTTCCTTGGTTCTGGAGGTAAATTTTCACTGCCCTAACAAGGCACAGTAGAAGATCTTCTTGCATGTCCCCTCCTGATATGTTATTGAGAGCAGGAATAGAAACGGGCAGTAACGTTTTCGCACCCTTCTCTGCTAACTGGGTTTTTGTCAGAAAGGAAGGGCTAACTGAAAAATTATAGAAGACCAGTCTGGCTTCCAAGCGAAGGGAAAAAACAAAAAGGCGTGTAACTCACTCCCTCTATCGCCAAAAGCAAGTGTGACTAAAAAGGCAGTTTTCCAGGTTAAAAGCTTCAAAGAAGCAGACTCTAAGGGTCTAAGGGGCTTGTGACAGTTGCTTAAGAACCAAGAACAGGTCCCAGTCCTGCATGGGACGGCAGACTTTGGCCTGGTCAACTTCAAGATTTTTAATCAGAGCCCTGAGAGTGTCACAACAACCCACCTTCGCATCAGTAGTGGCACACAAGGTACTTGCTAAAGCTATTCTGTATCCCTCACTATTAGAAATAGCTAGTTTCTTCTCATTAAAGACGAAAAGAATTAAGTCGCCCACTAAAGCCGAAGAGGCAGAGAATGGATTAGCTTTTTTTACTACACCAATTAACAAAATTTCGCCACATTGATTCATAGATGGCGAGAGTAGACGCCCACTGTGGTTGTGATGCGCGATCAGCAACTTCTACTGAAAACCACTGTTCTAAAGGCTTCCCTGATAACAGTAGTGCATGAAGCCTCAAGTTGGAGGGGTCTATGTGGCAGATATTGCCCTGATACAGCAGATCTGATAGGTGGCAGTGACCATGGTAGATCTACCAACATAGCTAGTAGGTCTATAAACCAACATGCATCCGGCCAAAGAGGGGCAACCAGTATGATCCGACATTGGTTGTGTCGAATCTTCTGCAACACTGCTGGAATCCGTGCATGTGGAGGTTAAGCGTATCCTAACATCTGGACCCAACTCAGCGACAACCCGTCCACTGCTACTGCAGATGGATCGGGCATTGGTGAGACAAAGCGAGGAAGACGAGTGTTCTGTTCGGTTGCAAATTCGGATCCATCATTGGTACTCCCCATAACAGAGTTATGGCTCGAAACACTGATGCATTCAGACACCATTCTGTTGACCGAATTTGACCTCTCCTCGAAAGAGAATTGGCCTGAACATTCCTGATGAATATGTCTTGCGCAAAGATCGATTTCTCTCCTGACACAATAACAGAATTTGAGTAACTAGCCTTGTCAGAGAAATTGATCGTGCCCCCCCCCCCCCCCCCTGCAACGGTGTAACCTGGGAAGCCAAAACAGAAGGGCAAGGTGGACGGCTTTCAACTCTAGGAAGATGAGCACCCCAACCCAGCTCTGATGCATCTGTCAGAATATGAATGTCGGGATTCTGTGGTGTAATCCGTGAACCCCTGAATACATTTGGTTCCGACATCCACCAGGTCAGTTCCTTAAATACAGGTGTGAGAAGAGGTATGAATTGATGATTTGTGCACTGATTGAAATCCCCCTGAGTAGGAAGTGCAAAATGTGAATGTATTCGACCGAGAGGTACCGCTTTCTAGGAGGACAACAACAAACCTAGCAGGACCTGCCACAGACGGGGTGGAGCTCCCTGTTGACTGATAATGCAATTGGATAGCTCCACTATCTTGAGATATCTGTCTCTTGTCGGAGAGTAAAGGTACTTGACCAGATCGAACTGGTAGCCTAGAAAAAGAAACTTCTGAATTGGTATCAGGGAAGATTTCTGCAGACTTATGAGCAGACCCAGACTGTGACATAATGAGAGAACAGTCTGGGTGTGCAGAGTGCATAAAACCTGAGACGGCGCTTGAATTAACGAGTCGTCAAGATACTGATATAATTGAATCCCCTGCATGTGTACAATCATCTTTACTTCCTGTACAATTTTCGTGAACAGCCACTGAGCTGTCGCAAGACCGAAGGGCAGAGTCCAAAATTGAAAATACTGATCCTCAATCTGGAATCGAAGGTATTTCCGGTATGCCCGATGAATGGGTATATGGAAATAAGCATCATTCAGATCGAGAGAAATCACCCAAGCATTCTGATTCAGACAACTGCGAATCTGTTCTGCTGTTTCCATCCGGAATGTAGGAATGTCTAACTAACGATTCAGTCTTGATAAGTCAATGACTGGACACCAACTTCCATCGGTCTTCGGTACTAGAAATAGAAGGCTGTAAAATGTTGTATGTCTGTCACCGGTTCTACTGCTCCCTTCAGAAACATGTCTGCGACAAGTTAAATTCTTAATTCTTTCTTCAGAGAAAGCAGCCGACCGAAGTTGGGAGGATTCATTGTGAGAGGAGGGCAGAAGATCTAAAAATGTGAAATGATAATCTTCTGCAAGAATTTGAACAACCCAGGGTTGACACCCAATGTCTTGCCAGGCTTTGGCAAAGTGAAACAAAATGCCACCCACTTTTAGATTGGAGGGAGTAGGATTGTAAACTGGACAAGAATTTAATTTTATACCATAATCGGGTGCGTCTATTATTATGCCAGACGTAGGCAGTTCCCTGTATACAGGGAAAGGGTGATGCGTGGCGTCAGGGACATGTACGGCTAGAGCCTCTCCTCACTATCCCTCTAGATGGCGGAGGAAGACCGCGGCAGTGCCCTCGTGCAACAAGGGGTGTTTGAAGAATGTTGAAAGACCTGTTTAGGAAAGGGAATAGATTTGGCTCTGTACCGACTCTTTGTAACGCTCACTGCCATCAAATGGGGTAAGATGGTCCACGATTCGCAGTTACAGCATCAATCAGTTGATGAACGCGAAATCTCTGTGACACCTCACCAACAAACTCCTCTTTGGCTAACTCACTATTAAAGAGGGTTGAACCAAAAACTGTGATTTGTCGTAGTTGATCTTTCTTACATTCTAGCAGAAAGCCAACCTGGTTTAAAGTGACATCCCGGAAGGACTGGTGTAATTTGGCAGCAGATTGTGAATCAATGGCAATCCCATCACCCCACATCTTGCCAATGAAATTGATTTGCTGGGAGACTGAAAGCAACTAGGCTGATACCTCTGAAGAAAACCCTTCCTTTGAGCAGATGTAATCTACTGTTCTCTACAGAGCTGCCAGACCACAATCCCGAGCAGATGAGACCACTAAACGTTGCCTGGACAGTCCCGAAGGTCTCTTGGTGGTAGTCACATTACCTTTCTGCTTCAGTAGCAAGTGGTGAATTGTGTCTAAATGATCTGCAATAGTGAGAAGAATGTTCTCTGTCTCCCTACTATACAATAATTCGGAATCTGGAAGAGATCCTTCGTTGATCTCTATCACATGATGCGAGACTTCAACTGGATAAGGAGTTGATGTCTTGTCTGTCTGTGAAGACAACCTCGAGTGAGATGAACTCGAGCGAGACCATTTCGAGTGAGAAGACTCTGAATGAGTGGATCTGGGATGTGAAATCGAACAAGTACTCCCAGAACTCAAACAAGTGTCAGTACCAGTGCGTCCACCAGTGTCAGCTGACTGGCTAGTAGAGCCCTGGTCATATACATCTGGTAACCGACTAGCGGTGACCAACGTATGACCCACTGAGCAGGATCATAACCCATGTTCTCTGTCTCAAAAGAGACGGAACGAGGACTGGTATTGTTACGATGCCCATAGGCACACCGAAAACTTCCTGGGTTAATAGCCTGTGCACACAGTTGTTGCTCCAGACTACATTCAACAGGATGAGAGGAGGCAGAGAGCATACTCGACCATAGCACCTCCTCTCTCACAAACCCAAGGTGGCCACCAGTCGCACTCTGGTGAGATACCAGAGAAACAAGATTGCTTCCCAATACCCTCTGTTGTTATTCCACCTTCTTTTCTAAAGATTTGAGATGGTCAGCCATCTCGGTCATCTGACGAAGGATGGTGTCTAAGGTTGATTCCAAGGCCAAAGGTAGAGGAGGAATCAGAGGAGGTGCCAACTCTGGAGAATTTGGAGGTACCACCTGTAAATATGAAACCTTTGGAGGAGACATGGAAGAGCGAGAAATATTTATTCTTTTCTCTGCAGGTCTTATTTTACCCATAATGAAAAATGCCAACACACACACCAACAGAAACTAATAATAGCGTAGATGCGTGGCAACGAAGTGAGTGGGCAATAATACAGTGGCAAATGAACTGGAGAATTTGACCAGACAACACATCGCCAGTATAGACAACTAGTATATCAACGAACAGCAAAGAACATTTATTAACGCATCAAACAGTGCGCGTAAACATGCCGGAGAGCGAGACCAGTAACGTGACTCGCGTGAGCCGCAATCCCACAGATCTACATATATGGATATGACGATAGACTGGCGCGACCACTTTCCTTTAAGTCCTCTTCTATTCTAAGCAAATTATAGTAAGTCAACTGACTATTAATTTTGTGATAAACAATTAAACACAATGTAAAGATGCAACAATTAACACACAAACTGTTTATGAAGTGACATAGTCTTGTAAGTACTTGGGCTTGACACGTCTGCGGACAGGTCGTGGAGTGTCGGCCGGTGTGTCGATTTTAGCTACGACTTCGTCAGTTGGAGTTGGTAGGACGGGTACCTCCAGCGGAGTAGCGATCGTCAGCGGAGTCTGAGGGGCCTCGTCGAACGAGACCACCGGGGCGTCTTCATCGGACTCGATATCACTGCCAGTGTCGTGATGGGGCGGTGGGGCTACGGTAGTTGGTCTGGAATTGGGGACTAAGTAGCACTCCGAGAGTTTCACCTTGTATGATGATGCACGAAGCTGGTGGCCGCTGAATTTTCGAATGAAACACCAGCGGTCTTCGACGGAGGTGACTAAATATCTGTCCCTCGCTGATGACTTGTTGCGATCGGATGTTATGTATACCAAGTCACCAACGTGGATTGTGTGTGTAGAAGCTTCTCTACCACGGGGGGCTTTCGCGAGTTCACTGTGAGGGTGGTTCCGTTCCCGCGACTGTTGTTGTTCCGTGATGAGAATGCGGTCAGTCTTTAGTGAACTGATCTCTCTGGAACCACATTTCTCGTGCCGAAAGGCCTCGGCTGCGGATTCGCGAGTTGAGCCGCGAGGTAGCGACTGCTAACAGTAGTGGGGACACAGTGCCGCCGCCTGGCTCTTGTCGGAGTATTTCGTCCTCCACTTCCGCCACTGCCTTCTCTGCCACCGGATTTTTGTTGGCGTTTTTGATTCGACCGATTTCGATACTGATGCCCAATCGTTGTAGTGTTGGGTCATCTACGAGAGCGATGAATCCGGGTGCGGGATCCACCCGAACGACAGCTGATGGTCCGTCAATGGGGCGAAGTTCCATGCAAAGACGGGCGAGACTGTCACGCAAGGCGTCGTGACGTTCGTTCTCTATAACACACGTAGACGTGTAGCTAGTCACGGTTTCGCGTACGACGAAGATTAGTTGACGATTGCGTTTGATCACGTCGGCTGCAAACGAGATCCCAACGGCGTCGGGTGCGTCAGTTGAGGTCTGCTCAGTGAGCGTTGTAGGGACCTTTTTCAGCGATGCACACACATGGCACATGTCGGTTACGCGCTCGATTGTGCTGTCCAAATCTAGCGCGAAGAAACTGCGACGCACTACGACTTTTAGTTGATTTTTGGATGGATGACTCAACTTCAGATGTATCGCAGTGAGTAGACCATCCAGTACCTGGCGAGGTACGACAATTAGTTCTCTGGATGGTGCGAATGGCACGTCTTGTCGGACCACAACAACGCCGTCGCGAGCCGGTGTTGAGGTAGTTAGGTATCGCTTAACGTCTTTGATGTTGGTTAGTTTCTTTGATGGGCGAGTGCCTTGTTTCAAGTGGGCACGGACGCGGCGCAAGTCTGGGCATTCTGCTTGTGTTGATAACCAGGCCGACCTACTCGTGAATGGAAGGCGAGCAGAGCCGGATACGATGTCTTCGACGCTGATGCTACCGACGACGGACTCTTCGATACGTGATATGAATGCGCATATCTGGCAACGCGGCTCCATGCATTCCGGCGCGTTTCGGCTGGCAAAGTCGGACGGCACATTCGCGGCTCCCGAGAGATGGCGCAGAGTGACTTGATATCTCGAGACGATCGTCAAAAACGAAGTTACGCGTGGGCTGGAGGAGAATTCTCCGCGGCATAATTTGTCGATTGCCTGGACGCATGGCTTGCTGTCCGTGAGAAGGCACGGCTTAGACTTGGACTGGATTATGTACGGGCTGAAGTGCTTAACTGCGGCTGCAATGCCGAGCGCTTCGATCTCACATGGTAGCCAAGTCACCTGGTGCTTTTTGAGTTTAGCACTGAAGAATCCTGCAAGGAGGGTTTGACCATTGCGTGATACGTACAGAGTGGCACCGATACCGCGCTGTGTGACGGATCCGTCGGTGACGATCCACAATTGGTCATCAGGTCTTGGCAAGGTGATTGACCTGTTAGTTGACAGGGCCTTCTGGGCTGTACAGAACGCCTCGTGGAGGTTTTCGGACCAGCTTATCGGCTCCTGAGACTTCTTCCCCGCGATGTGTGATTCGAGAGGAGCGAGCACCTTGGAACTCTGCGGGATGACACGTCCCAGTACTTTGAAAGCGCCAACGAAGGAACGCAGCCCGAGAACGGTCTGTGGTGGTACACATGACGACAGTGTTGTGATACGATGGGGGCTGGCGCGTATTGTGCCTTGAGACCAAACCCAACCCAGAATGGTAGTAGATGTGGGGAAAACGCGTGTCTTCTTCGCCGACAGACGTAGATCGCATAGATCAAGGGCATCGAGAACGCGACCCCAGTTGTCTAGTAGTTCTTCGGGTGACTTTCCTCCGCAGTACAAGTCATCGGCCAGTTTGGCCACAACTCCGTCTTGCAGAAGGTCGCCTAGTACTCTGCACACCAGTTCTTCAAGTGCGGTCTCAGAACCGGGCATCCCCATAGCGCATCTGGTGTAGACACGTACTCCACGGAATGGTGTTGCCACTCCACAGAATTTCATTGACTCCTTCGCTAGGGGGATCTGATAGAAAGCACTGGTTAGATCAGACACCACTATGTATTTCCAGCACGCGATCTGGCGGAGGGTAGAGTCAACATCTGGCATGAGTGACGGTTGTGGTTTACTGTACCTCCCAACGTCTGAGAAGGCAGTAACTAGCCTCGATCCTCCATTCGGCTTGCGAACGAGGAACGATGGGTTCAGGTACTCGACGGATATTCCGGCATCTTCCGGTCGTTGGAACACGCCAACCGCCTCCAGCTCGTCGAACTTCTCCTGCAGTTCGGTCAGTTTTTCGCGCGCGTATTGAGGACATCTTCCTTTGCGCTGAGGAGGCAGGACCGGACCCATGTTGACGACTGCCGTGAAAGGCCCCGCATGTCCATTATAGCCCACGATGCTCGGGTTGAAAACGGAGTCGTGTTGTTGATGTAGACTGCGGAACTGTCCTCGTATGCTCTCGGGTAGTTGTTTGTCGCAGTCCAACTCTATAGCTTCGGAGAAGAGGTCAGTGGTGTGGGCAATGTTACGAGTCTTCACAGCGGGTTCAGATTCGGTGTCACAGGTCGGTGACGCGACAGTGTGACGCACCTGACAAAAGTGTTCGTGGCGAGACAGCTTTAGTGGTCTGGGCAACGTGTTGAGTCGTATTTTGTTGCCGACGGCCTCAATGATTCCAGGCTTTGGCCAACCTTCGTTGTGTGGAGAGCTGCGTGGCTCGACTGCCAGAGTCTGGTCGTTTAGGGCCGTGGGCAACTGGAGCTCTACGAACTCACCCGGCCAAACCGTGGTAGATGGCGAGGGTGCGTGCAGCACGTATGCGTGAGCCCTGCGTACGGTGTGATATTGCTCGTTACCTGACGTTTGGAAACCGTACTGTAGTACAGTGGTTTCACCGATTGTGATCTCGTGTCTGGCAGGACGAACGGATACGTCATTGGTAGACATGAACGGCGTGCCCGCGAGTACGTCCACGTCGAGATCTGCAACAACTAGCGCATCGAGTTGGAGGTCAGTTCCGTCGCGCGACAAGGTCAGGTGTGTTTCTCCGATAACGTTCAGCGGAGTAACACCATCAGCCTGCCTCGCTAGCTGTGAGCTTTTGCCGATTTTAGCTCCGATGCTTTTAGCGACTGCCTCTCTGATCATGTTTGTCTCCGCACCGGTGTCTAGTGTGAGTCGTAATGGATGATGTCGGTAAAATGACTTGAAAAATGGCGACTGTTTTGTGTTCACACGACATGCCACGGTCGACACGTCGCCAGTGCAGTCTCCGTCTCCAGCTGACTGTTCATCATCCGAGCCGTCGTCGCAGTCCACTCCGATTATATTGCGCGCTTTGGATAGGTACAACCGGTCGTTCTCAGGTAGGAACCTGCACTCGCTCAGGTAGTGCTCGTAGCTGGCACGACCCGCTTGCTTGCACAGTGGACACTGTTTGGCTCGCCGAGTGGTTGGGTTGCTTGCACTACGTTGATATCGACGAGATTGAGAAGAGCCAGACCGTTGGTTGGTGGTTGATTGTCGCATGACTTTTATTTCGGAGATAGCGGTTAGCTCATCAAGGAGAGAAGTTAATGCTTGCGATATCTCGGGTTTCAGACTTGCGAGTGTTCGGCTGCGTAATTCTGTCCCGTATCGTTGTTTCACTAGACGGGGTAGCTCAGGGTGGATTAGTTTGAGCCATTGGAGGACGATCATGTTCTCCAACGACGGGGATATGTCCTCGTTTGACGACGGTAACTCCAGGTGGTGAGATATGCCACCTCCCACGGCCAACAGGTTGTCCTCGACGAAAGCCATCAATCTCTGAAAGAGATCTTCATGACTTTCGTCCGCCTCCAGCTTGATTTCGGCGAAGTCGAGGAAGTGTGCGCCCGAGGATTGGAAGCCGAAATGTAAGCGTATTGCTTGCCAGATTGATTTTATAGAAACAGAGTTCTTTACGATTGTATTCCTCGATATAACGGGACAGAAATTGGCGATTTGGCCAAGCATTAGGTCAAGGTGCGTGACCTTTTGTGTGGCCGTACGCCGACTAGCCGCAGGGACGTTTTCGTCATCATCGCTTAGACCCCGCAACGGGGTGGAATTCGTCTTCTTTTTCCATTCGGATTGGTCAAGCAAAAATGTCGCGAAATTGGCGTCTAGCGATAGTGTGTATTGTATATTTTGTCGCCAGTTCTCAAACGACGTCAGAGTTTCATGCTTTGAGAGTGACCACTGCTTCGGTGCTCTCTGTGCCATGACAGTGACTGACGCTCCGGTTTATAAAGGTTCAAAGCTTTGCCAGTGTAACTTACGTACTCTGTCTCGTTGTGCCTTTTGTTTGGCTATAGTTACGAGTGTCACTTGTGAGGCGTTTCTTAGGGTACACTGCGAACAGTACCGCTGCCACCACGCCAGTATAGACAACTAGTATATCAACGAACAGCAAAGAACATTTATTAACGCATCAAACAGTGCGCGTAAACATGCCGGAGAGCGAGACCAGTAACGTGACTCGCGTGAGCCGCAATCCCACAGATCTACATATATGGATATGACGATAGACTGGCGCATTGCAAAATACCTAAAACACAATTTCCCAACTAAGCATACTTTTAAGGTAGTCAGGACACTTAAAAATGCAACAGTAACCTACTACGTCATTCCAGACTAGGAACTATGTTGAACTAAAATTTAATTGAAAATTTGTCTCAGTCTAAACAAGTCAAACTAAATACTGAACTACGTCTACGCAACGATAAATAACTGACGCTAAAATGCGTCCATACGTAGTACGAATGTAATCTTACAAATAAAATAAAACAACATTTTAAACACTCCACAGAACCAAGGAACAAATTTATATTATTACGACAAGCAAAAAAACACGTGTGTCTTGGCAAATAATTGAACGAAAATTGGAAATGAGGCAGTATCAGATGCATGATGGGAGAAGGTTTTTGTGTTTTGGTACACCCGGTCAGCCGGGTGGTATCGTGTGATCGAAGCTAGAAACGATATTGATGAGTCAATTAATTGTTTCCGATGATAATTATCTGTAATGGAATAAAAACTTATCTTTACTTTTTGACATCCCTCATTTGTATTCTTTGCTTTCCTCTGCTGCAGTTGTCCTTCACTGGCAGTCTTTACCACATGTCCAATACTGTAGTTTGATCTTTCTTAGTTCACTTGTTATTCATGCAACTCCTTTATATGTTTTTTTACAGCTTCTCTATGTCTGTTCTCTCAATTAATTGTCTTGTCAACATTCTTGCACAGGTTCCAAGTGAGGTAAATTCATTATTTAAAGTGTGAATCTATTGCTTTCGACATCACAGAATCCAATAAATACAATAGAAATTTTGTTTGAATATACTGTGAAGGTCAATGGTGCAAAGTCAAGGTCATTCAATACTATATGATGCTACAAAACACAAAGTCATTCAATACTATATGATGCTACAAAATGCAATGACCACATTTGAATGGGCTTAGTGACATGAGTTTGCAATGATCATACGTCATATTGGATACATTACTTAACAAAAGTTTCAAAGAAATTATACATTTTATTTCAGTTAGTCTTTAATATGTTGTGAAGCACCACAAATAATTTTGTGTCTGGCTCTATATTAAATCAAAAATATGATTAAGTAGTATTGTACATGGCAAGTACAAAAGCCACATTGTTTCAAAAAAGAAATCAAAATTAGCGCATCTGCTTACTGCCCAGTTAGTCCAAGATCCAGCAGTCATTTATTTGCTTGAAATGACCAGGTGTCTGGTGGTTATTTCTGAACAGCCCTACACTTGGGCTGTTCAAAACACTGGGTCTTAAGGTTCCCGTGTGGTGGACTGACATGCTAGGGGTGATGAATGCTCTTAGGTGTGAATAACAAAAGATGGTGGTAGGGGTAAATAGTAGTCCGTTTCACCAACACAAATCTTCTAAACTATAGGAAGTATGGTACCATTAGAAAGGTACTTGAATAGTCTTTCCAGCGGTGTCATAATCAATATGTAATTTTTGTGTAATGACGTCAGTATGGCATCATATGTGTACTATGCTATAAATTATTCTACATTTTAGTCTGTAGTTTTTCTAACATACAGAATTTCTGCAACAATGTTTCTCAAGACAGTCACAACATACAAATACGAAATTCAGTAGTTTTCCTTCTTGTAGTGGATGCCATTATGTAGTTTTTACTGATTTATTACAAAAAGTATGATTTGTGAAATAAAGGTGTGGGGTAGATATTAGTTCACTTCATCAATACCTATCAGTCAAGCTAAAGCCTGTAAGGTATCATAGGAAATATATTTCAATTATCATTCCAAATGTCGTAATTATTAGGTAATGGTGATATAATGATGTCACAATGATGTGATATCTGAACTATTATATATAAATCTGTTCACATTTAAGTCTGTAGTTCAGATAGATGAAATCCTCCCATCTAGGACATTTACATAACTATGTTTTTCAAGACGTCCACAACATGCACATATGATATGCAGTTATTTTCCACCTGGGAGTGAAAGCAATCAGTGGTTTTACTAATTGATTACAAGTGTGGTTAGTGAAAAAAGATGGTGGGGTGGATATTAGTCCACTTCATCAATACAGATCAGCCGAATTATAGCATATGAGGTACCTCACATGGTAAATTCAGCTATCAGAATTACGCAGTAGAAGCAGCACTGTATCCAACGAAGGTACAGAAAGCTGACTCTCTCTGGATGACATGTTGTGCTCTTCAGAAAACTACACAGATGTGGCGTGGATGCAACCTGCGATTCCATGTGGACACCCTTCCACAGTGGGCTACATGGAAAACATTGCACTTCCACCAACCAAAATGGACGTTGTTCAAGAAATTCTCAAGATATCACAGTGGATAACAAATGAATGTGGTGAGAAATGTGCGATCGTCTGCTATGACTTAGCTATTGCGAAGCCTGCCCTTCAGATCCAAGCACAAGAATCACTACATTATGACGATGTCTTAATTTGCTTTGGCCCATTTCATATTGAAATGGCGTACTTTCAATGTGTGGAAAAACACAAGACTGTCGTAAACAGCAGAATTTGGCCAAGAGGGGCATGGATGGAAACTGGATGTCAACAGCCACCAACAAACTCTATGGCTTGAAAGTAGTCAAACACCTCTAGACATCAGGATTGGCAGTACTGATGGTGTTGTAAGTGACAGCAAAGATGATGTTGATAAGGAACCGGTTTACAACAAGTCATCTGATGAGGAGGACGATTACCTAGAGTTCCAACTTGTTTCAAAATGGAACGATATGGGCATGGCTCACAACATTCCATCACTTGGTGCAAATTTTGATTGAAGGTAAATCAGGTTGTCGTACTATTTGTGTTGTAACCAGCCATCAATAAATAATGTATAATAACTGTATTCTTTAATTTGTATAGTTATTAGCCTGCAAGGTGTATTCATTATTTGTTAGTGGAAGGGTTATCCCTATATGAGCTAGTAACTAAAGTGTGGAGGGATTTACATAAAATAGTTAAAGTATGATGTCAATAAGACGTCACTACATCATAATTACCATCCAACAATACCTCACATACTATAGTTCTACTGATCTGTATTGATGAAGTGGACTGATATCTACCCCACCCCTTTATTTCACTAATCACACATTTTGTAATAAATCAGTAAAACCACACGACTGCTTTCATCCCAGGTGGAAAATAACTGGATTTGCATGTTGTGAACGTCTTGAAAAACGTAGCTGCATAAATTTGCTAGGTGGGAACGTTTCATTTATTTTAACTACAAACTAGAAATTTAACTGATTTACATATAATAGTTAAGATATGATGTCATTGTGACATCATTACTTCACCATTACCTAATAATTATGACATATGTGGAACAATAATTATAATATCTTTCCAACCATACCTCATTTTCTATAGTTAACTGATATATATTGATGAAGTGGACTGATATCTACCACCACCCCCATATTTCACTAATCACTCTAATAAATCAGTAAAAACTACATGATGGCCTCCACTACCAGGTGGAAAACAACTGGATTTCATATTTGTATGTTGTGACCATCTTGAAAAAACTTTGTTGCAGAAATTCACTAGGTAAGAAGGTTTTACCTACAGACTAAAATGTAGAGTAATTTATAGCATAGTACACGACATCATATTGACGTCATTACACCACAATATTTCATATTAATTATGATACCATTGGAAAGAGTGTTAAAATACCTTTCCAATGATACCACACGTGCTATAGTTTGGAAAATTTATGTTGATGAAATGAGCTACTATTTACCCCTATCCCCATATTTTATTATTAACACCATTGTACCCTAGCATGTCAGGTCACCGCTCGGAAACCTTGAGACACTTGGTCATTTCAAGCAAATAAATTACCACTGGCCCTAGGACTACGCATGTTTTATTTCAGAGTCAAACGACTGCAGAGCAGTGCCAGATGGGAAGAAAGCAAAACTGAATGTGAACAAGTTACATTCAATGCAAGAGTCGTCTTGAGTACAGTATGTACGTACTATATAACTATGACCAAGCTAGCTTAAGTGTGTATGTACAGGGGTATGTTAAGGTTTTACTCCTAGATGTTGTGTATCTCAGTCACCAATTTCAGGGATTCACCTATATCCCTGGAGAAAGGTAATACTTTTATATTCCCATGGGTTAAGGACTCCTACTGACTAAAGGTTTGTACCTGACATTAGACAAACGTCTGATGATTGTTTGCAACGTTATACATAATTTCTACCAGATGGGAATGTTTTACACAACTTGCAATAATCATAGAAAACATGTGCTGTGTTGTGAAATATGGTTCAAATTTGCATAACATTTGTTAAACATCAGGTACGAATACTTGAGTCTTCCGTGTGCAAGTAGGGCCACCAGGATGATGGGTAGTTACAATGAATATATGTAATCGGGCAACAGTGCATGCATATTTGTATATGCTGTATAACCTAGACATATCATAATTAAGAAAATATACTGGCATTTGTTTTCCTGCATGCAGCCATATACATTTTTTTGACAAACAAGTTATAAGGTAAACAAACTACATTAGTGGCTATTGCATTGTTTTTTGGTATCATAATTTACTGGTCTAAGTATAATAAAAAAATGTTAGAGACTATTGATAACAGCTGGAACTGGTAAACTATTTTGATCAGTATTCTAATATTTTAGTGTTGTATAATATTTACATTATCCATGTAGGTTCAAATAGAAATTATTACTTGTCATGATGTGATGTGTTAAGATATGAAGAAAGCAATACTGTCGCATTTGTCTTCCATTTACTGTTCTATGCAAGAGTTACAGTGTGACTGGTTCTATTTAACAAGGTTTGGTACACAAATGGAGTATGTCTGATGTATTGTTTAAGGTGAGAAGATAACAGAACGCAGGTGGATGAAATAATTAATGAATGCTATTGTTGACACTGTAGTCAGATACGGTTAGAATGCAATCTCTACATGACGTAACAGTCTCACTATATCACTTACCAATTTCTTTGGACATTTAGAACCGTTTTCAGTGAACATAGCATGAACAGGTCTATATGGGAAAACAGCATACATAGCATTACATACACCTTTAAGGCTGGATGTTATACGAGCCAGTAGTATTTCTGGCAACATCTTTCTATAGTATTGTATAAACGTGTGACATGACAAAACAATGATAGAATGTGTATTGATGCAGAAGTGCAGCAAATAAGAATCGTGAAGCGTTGCCAAAGACATATTAAGAATAAAACTTGTCAGTCGCAAGCCTCTCCTGTTGAATGGCAATGTCCCACTGCCGAGTGGTGATTGCGACTGGTGCCCCTAGTAGCTGGATTGCGTCTGCCTAATGTTGTATGGGCATAGTGTTAACTTGACGATGAACACGTCATAATTACAGCTTTGATACTAACTATTTTGTGCTAGGATGCAGACTAAAATGTTCAATAACACGCATATAAATATCATTGAAAATAATAATTTTATTGTATAAATAATTAATTAGGCATATTAATTATCCATTTAATTGATATCTACATCTGGATTGAACCAACGTAATAAGTTGTATATAAAGAATGAAGAGCTAGCAGGTAGAGTTCAGAAATCAACTGTTCCTATAGTTTTCATAAATCGAAAATACAGTAGTTAATTAACTGATATAATAAAATTAATTAACTAATAAAACAATATTAAATAGTTTACTTGGTCATAGTGTCTGTATATTAAATGAAAGCCAAACAAATGTGTGTGTGCATGCGCAAGTGTGTTAAGCATTGGCGCCGGAACAAAATTCATAATGGAAGGGCAGTGCTGCAGCTTCACCACCACTCCACTGTCGGACCTTAAAGGAAATAAAAACAAAGCATTAGCTAAAATCCGTTTTCCATGTGTACACAAAGTTTAACATTGTATGTAACATTCGAGAACATTAAACAAATAAAGAAAAATAAATTTGATTTTAAACCCGACTGTGTAGCGATTCCTGCGGAGAATTTTTTTTTTTATGAGCTAGGCGATCACGTGTTATCTTAACGTCACATATGACTCACACTCGCAGCAGGCCGACCCTTTCTATGCATTCGGAGCTTGTTTACATGGATAGTTTTGGGGTCGAAACGAGCGTCAGAATGAGTTATTGTGCAATATTCCGATGTAATACAAACACTAGTCATCATAGAGGAACAAGCAGTTATCTTACGGTTCCACATGAATTCAATTTTATTCAAAACAATGAATGCGAATGAGCCTACAAGTCGACTAGGTATCGCCGAGCTTGGGCTCGTTTTCAGAATGATTATATCGAATGCAACCAACCGGAGATAATGTACACCAATATACATACATAGCAAACATATATCGTACCCAGCTACAGAAAGTAACGTGTATAATCTTATAATATCACTAGAATATCGATGTATGAAGGAGGAGTTGTACACTTTACATAACAACTTAAATCAGTCAGCAAGTTTCTGTCGGTCCTGCTAGCTCATTTGGTAAAGGCGTTGCATGGTTCCTTGGCATTTATTTTGTAATCGGGCGACGCCGGTTCGGGATTTTTGCTGTACTCACAGCCCCAAACAAGAGTTACAGCTCCAATACAGGTGACAGGATGTCCAAATCAGAATATCCTAGCCCGCAAGTTGACACAAATCTGGCTTCCTTTCGCCATAAGCCTCATGATTGGTAATTCCCATATTGAGGAAGCGCTCAACGATACTACTAACGTCAGCAACACCTTAAATTTCAGCGAAAGTGTTGGCAAGTGGAGTATAGCTCTCTATATAATCTCTAAACAGAAATCCCGTTTCTGTCCCCAAATCCTGAAATTCAAAGCCAACCATTATCATCTGTTATTGATCATACTGCTCGCTGGCCAAATCGAAACAAACCCTGGACCAGTTAGTCTCCATAGCTCTGAATCTTTATATCCTTGTGGAGTATGCAGACATGAAGTAAAGGAAGATGACAGAGCACTTCTGTGCAACAAATGTGAACTCTGGTACCATACCAAATGCATAGACACCACCAAAATTGACTACAGCATCATGAAAAACATATCAAGCTTCTCATGGATCTGCTGCCAATGTGGTTTTCCAAATTTTGATTCGTCAATATCTCAAACCCAATCAATCGCCACTACAAACCCCTTTTCACTGCTCTCTGAACTTGATGACACTAATGACAATGATTGTATAAATTATGAAGATAATATGCACCCAAAAACCTCAACTCCATCCAAAGGTTCGTCTGGTACTCGCAACACGCCTACCATCAAAAACAAAAAACATGGCCTCAGGGCAATGATCATAAACTGTAACAGTATCAAAAGCGCGACTAAACAAGCAGCCTTCCGTGCAACAATCGATCAACACCAACCAGAACTCAAATTGGGTTGTGAATCCAAATTAAATAGCAATATCGATCGCAATGCAAATGGAGGAGGAGTCTTTATTGCCACCAAAGACTGCCTCATTACCTCTGATGAACCTGAATTAGGCGAAAACTGCGAAATTATCTGGGCAAGCGTGCAATTCAGAGACTCTAAACCGCTATATCTGGCCAGTTATTATAGACCACCAGGCAACAAAACTCGGTCACTAGACGCCTTAATCTCATCAGTAGCCAAGGCTATCAATAAAAACCCACGCCAGCACCCAAACTTAATAATTGGAGGGGACTTCAATCTACCAGATATGAACTGGATCGACTGGTTGACAACAAACACTAACACTAAAGCAATGCACGAGAAATTCATCGACTTCTTACTTGATAACTCGCTTTCTCAACTAGTTACCAGCACCACAAGACCTGTCTCAAATAGCATCCTGGACCTTCTGGTTACATCAAACCCTAATCTCATAGACAACATACAGGTGCTTCCAGGCATTTCTGACCATTGCATTGTACTGTTTGATATCAACATGAAACCTAAGTTACAAAAGAAACCACAAAGAAAGATATACCTCTATGACAGAATTGACTCCAAAACACTGCAAACCAAAGTACATGATTTCGTCAACAACTTTTTAGCCTCAAACCCTGAAGAACAATCAGTCGACACAAACTGGGAAACAATTAGAAATGGACTGGACAAAATTGTGGATGACACTTCCATCAAAACTCACTAAAGGAAAACGAAATCTACCTTGGATAACATCTGAAATCAAGCATAAGATGAGAAAACGTGATAAATTGTTCTCAAAAGCCCATAAAACAAACACCCCATCAGATTGGAAAGCCTACCGTGAATATCGCAACTATGTTACAAAATGTATCCGCTCAGCACACCACGATTATGTCAACAACATAATTGGCAAGAATATGACTGCAAACCCAAAATCTTTCTGGTCATACGTAAAACTCACTCGCACAGAAAACCTAGGAATCCCAACACTTAAAACTTCTGATAAAATGTGTAGCACAGATCATGATAAGGCGGAGGCATTGAACAGGCATTTCCAAAGTGTTTTTAATAAGCAGACACACACAAACGCACAGTAAAGGTCCATCTCCATATACCTCCATTCCTCACTTACACATCACAACTGCCGGCATAGCCAAACAATTATCTAGCCTAAGCCCATCAAAAGCATGCGGTCCTGATGAAATGTCACCCCGTTTCCTTAAAATTGTTGCAAATGAACTAGCTCCAGCTCTTAGATGTCTATTCCAGCAATCCTATAACCAAGCAACAGTCCCAAAACAGTGGCGCAAAGCACTAGTTACAGCAATTCATGAGAGCGGTCCAAAATCAGACGCCTCCAACTACCGACCCATATCCTTGACCTGCTTGTGCTGTAAAATCATGGAGCACATAATCCTAAGTCATGTCGCCAAACATCTTAACACTCATAACATCCTTATTAATGAACAACATGGATTCAGGAACTGCCTCTCAACTACAACACAATTCATAAACTCAACTAATGACTGGTCAGAAACACTAAATAAAAAAAGTCAGACTGATGTAATCTTACTAGACTTCAGTAAAGCGTTTGATAAAGTTGCTCATCACCACCTATCAGATAAATTAAACTACTACGGCATCCGAAACAACACTCTTGGCTGGATCAATAGCTTCTTATCCCACCGTATACAATCTGTTTCAGTCAATGGCACACATTCTTCCTGGGCTAATGTCACTTCCGGAGTTCCTCAGGGATCTGTCCTGGGGCCGGTCCTGTTCCTTCTATACATAAACGACATCAAGGAACAAATAAATTCAACAATCAAACTCTTTGCAGACGACAGCATCCTATACAGAGAAATAAACAACACAAACGATCAACATATATTACAAAACGATTTAGAAACCCTCACAACGTGGACTAAGAAGTGGTCAATGAATTTCAATGTTAAGAAATGTGCAGTCCTCACCATCACACGCAAACGAAACCCCAAACTATATCAATATACATTACTGGGAAAATCACTAAACCATGTTCAAAAGCACGACTACCTTGGAGTCACAATATCACATGACCTAAGATGGAATGACCACTGCACTAAAATAACCACCAAAGCCAGCCGCACGCTTGGACTCTTAAGAAGAACACTGTCACCTTGCTCACGAAATGTCAAAGAAACAGCTTACCAAACCCTTGTCCGACCACAAGTTGAATATGCCAGTGAAGTCTGGAATCCCAACACAGCAACAGAAATTAACCGTATAGAACAAATCCAAAGAAATGCTGCAAGATTCATCTTCTCCGACTACCGAAAGGAAACACATATTAAATCACTCATAAAACAAACTCAACTGGGACTCGCTCCACACACGCCGCCTCATTCAACAAGCATCAATGTTTTACAAAATCCACTACCACATGGTCAACATCAGCCCTCCGCCATGTTTCCAGCACGCCACACATATCTCCAACAGAATCGACCATCCACTTAAATATACCAACACAATAATTCCAACCATCAATGCATATAAATATGCATTCTACCCCAGAGCAGCATCCATATGGAACAGACTACCACCATCTGCTGTTCTACACATCACGCCATCACTGCCAGCCTTCCTGTGTGTCGCCATGCCAGCCATCAGAGAAATGCAACCCTTGCATGGCGTCCACATCCTTTAAAGCTACAAAATTATGTATATAGTGCACCACTTGTTTTTATCCGCGCTTTTGTTTGTTTTTTGTTGGTTTTCATTGTTTTTCTTTCTCTAATTTGAACAACCTTCTACACCATTTTTTCCCTTTTTGTTCGACTGCCCTGACGTTATGCACTGCACAAATCCCAGTTTAACTGTGAACAGCTGTAAAGGGATTGCTACATCAAGCATCAAGCATCCCGACACCAAACCATTGTTTTTTTAACACGTTTTCACCAAGTAATATAAACCAAATCATTTTTATACTATGATGCACTGTGTGTAAATATTTTTGTAGTAATTAATTATTCGCCACAAAAATGAAAATTTTGTAATTATATATAACGATGTTTCTAAATTGTATTTATCCAGACAGATCACCATTTGTTTTCACATATATAATTACAATATATTACCATACAATATATATATACAGTTAATACATTCTATATACATTACATTTGTTTGGATAAATACAATTTAGAAACATCGTTATATAATTCCCATATTTTAATTTTTGTGGCGAATAAATAATTACTACAAAAATATAAATAAAATTTACAAACAGTGTATCATAGTAAGCTCGGCGAAACCTAGTCGACTTGTAGGCCCATTCGCATTCATTGTTTTGAATAAAATTGGATTCATGTGGAACCGTAAGATAACTGCTTGTTCCTCTATGGTGACTAGTGTTTGTACAACATTGGAATATCGCATAATAACTCATTTTGACGTTCGTTTCGATCCGAAAGCTATCCTTGTAAACATGCTCTGAATGCATGGAAAGGGTCGGCCTGTTGCAACTATGGGTCATATGTGACATCATATCTCGGCATCCCGAAAAGCGCACCAAAAATGTCCAGATGCAGAGCATAAAATGTGGAATTTCTAATTCATAGAATTTTTGGCTTGGTGGACATGGAAATAGATAGCAGGATGTAATACAATATGAATTCAAGCCATATATGTTTTTATTCCCTTTAACATTGGAAGATGGGGGGGTGCTGTTAAGTTTTTAATTTTGATGTTCACAATTGTTGAAGCTCACCAAAAACCTCCAACTGCACTCCCATCGAGACTCATTTGAGACTGACTAAAAACTTCCTGCACCTCCCCTCGGGACTGACCAACAAAATTCCAACTGCACCCCCTTTCTAAAATATTGGGGGGCTAATCCTATCTCCAGTTTCCCACTAAAAATATTAGGAGCTGAGCCCCAAGCCTCCTGTTCCAGCTACTATGTGAAAAGATACAAAACCAGTGCAGTTCACCAATCGCTTTATTACAAATCCCAACATTTCTTTTTTATAACACACATTTTCCTAGGGAGAAAGTCAGGTAGCAGTGCATATTTATTAGATAAGCTTTGTGTTGCTCCGAACGTTTGCCTACAGGTGTTGTAATTTAAGAATTTATTAATAGTTACACTTGTAGTAACACTTGTATGCAGGTCTTTCCGCTTTTGTCATTCAAAAATGTTCAGTATTGAATTCAAAATAACTTTCAGAATGTATGTATGCAATTTAAGGAGTATAACATAATGTTCTTCCCTTGTTATTCTCATTATGATATATGATTTGTCTTAATTTGATTTGTATGTATTGAAATGAGTTACAATAAATATGATTTGATTCGAATCAGTCGATAACATAATTGTAACTTGTGCACATTATCGATCTCAAGCACAACATTTCTTCATATTTACTTTAATGACTTGTTATTAAATAACGCAAATTTAGTTCCGACAGCATGTAAAAGTTATACAAACAGTATACCTGTTATACTTGTTTGTTGGAAAACAGAAGAAAGGTAGACATGGGTTGTTCCTGTAATATCTCGAATAACCTGCTGCCGCACAGGCCGACCAAAGTTACTTTTATTTTTTCCGCCAACCTCCGTCATAACAAAGTGGTCATGTTGCCCCATCTGCCATCCTAACGCAAGAGGGTGCCACTCGGTTGCCAGGACAGAAAAGCAGCAAGTGAAATGTCTTATTATATTAATGTCTTTGGCGTCGCATCATGGACACGTGGCATCGGGCAACAGAACAAGGTACCATTGAGAATATCAGGTACCAGATAGCCTGATGAACAGCAAATTGTTTAAAATGAAAACTAGAACATGAAAGCTGTACTGTGTTGCATGTATCACGATTTATAGGCTTATTTCAGCATTGTGTGTATAATGCTTATATTTAATAAAATATGGTTTACAAGACATGTGATTGATGTTCAGCTGGTGACATATATTAAATAAAACACGAGTGGAAAAAGAAATTGGTTTACTTGCAAGTGATTGGAAGGGGTCATTACAAGAGACACACATCAACCAATGGTCTGTTGTAGATTTGGCACCATAACTTGCTTGCTCAACATGACAACACAAGCTATAGCCTATTTCTCACCTAAACAGCCAAGTATACAGCAACCACTACTTGCAACCTAGCATAATATGCGAATGCACTTGGTGATAACTTCTCAAAGAACTACCACCCAACAAGTAGCAATGTACAAATACTTCCGTGTTGTTATGATGTGTACCACTCTGTCAAGTACCAATGATAACAAGTAGTATACTGTAATGTACAACTACTTCCTGTATGTATCAATGAATGACAGCAAGCAGTATACATGTACTGTAATGTACAACTACTTCCTGCTGTGTCATTACTACTCTGTCAAGTATCAATGAATGACAGCAAGTAGTATACATGTACTGTAATGTACAACTACTTTCTGCTGTGTCATTACTACTCTGTCATGTATCAATGAATGACAGCAAGTAGTATACATGTACTGTAATGTACAGTTACTTCCAGCTGTGTCATTACAATGTGTATCACTCTGTCAAGTATCAATGACAACAAGCAGAGCTGATTAATTCATTACATTTTGATAACCAGTCAAATTTAGTTTAACACGAATACTGTTGTAGCTCCACAAATATGCAACACTGGTTACAAGCAAGTATTGACAACAAGAATGTATGCATACATCAGGAAATCAACAGACACAAAAACTAGCAACTGGATTATCTGCATTCAAACAACAGCTTTGCAGCAATTATGACAGTCTTACAACCAAAGCTTAAACGTTTCTCTGCATTTCATTTAGATCATCATGAATAATATCCGCTAGTGTTCAAATTTAAAGCTTAAGTAATGTACACAGTCTGTTTAATAAACAATATTTTTTTGAAATTGTCAAAAAATTTACTTTACTGATAATATGCATCAGTTTGAATAGCTTTATGTTTCGGTACACATGGCTGAACCACATTTCCCCTGGACCTGGTCAAACATCAGTTAGTAGTTTGTCCAATGACTTGACCAAAACAAAATCTCAAATAAACAATGTAGTACGTCAGTGGAAAGTAGGTTTATTTTTTTGCCAAAAATGCTAACAAGACAAAAAAAGGAAACAGTCTAGCAAAGAAATGCAAGCATGATTTCCATAGTACAATTGAGACTTTAGCTGCATATAGTCAGTATGAATAGTATGACAATGTCATCAAAAGCCATTTAATCAACAACTTATATGTTACAGACTACAATCAATTATGATGTTTACAAAATGGACAACACAATGTACAGTTTTTAACATGTCCTCAAACAAAGTAGTTAGTAGAGTTGATGGAGCTGCTGTAACTAGTATTTTGGTGGGCTAAGTTGGGGAAGGATGCTACTGCTGAGAATATTCAGGAGCTTACACTCTTATGAAGAATGTTTTCTATTCCTGTAGTGCACATTCCAAAGGACTATCTCAAAATTATGTTCTATATGCCAGTTTTTTATTACAGAACATATCCAACTAAATGGATGTAAAAAGTCTCCAAGTGTATCAATTTTCTCAGCATTTTATAACCACCTGTGACTGCATGCACAAGCTGACAACAGGAACTAGCAAATGTTAATGCTTGTGCTGTCAGAACATGTCCTGTTATTTAAAAAAATACTGCCCAAAAAGCAGATTTTTTGAACCTCTCACAAAAACCAGGTTTCATCTGACCATCCTACTAATAACATTTCTACAGACCAGCTAGCTGACAACAATAATGACGAAAACAACAGTGAATCAACAGTGAATGGCATCTAAGGATATAAGCAAAGGACTACAACATGAACCACAAGGCCACTGTTCTAGGGAACTGTTTCAGTCAACCATCTGGCCACTGTTCCAGTCAACCGCCAGGCCACTGTTCCAGTCAACCACCAGGCCACTGTTCCAATCAATCACCAGGCCACTGTTCTGGGGAATTGTTTCAGTCAACCACCAGGTCATTGTTCCAGTCAACCACCAGGCCACTGTTCCAGTCAACCACCAGGCAACTGTTCTCACCCCGATCAGTTGTTGCACCCAACCACATAATAACTGTCTTAGTACGTTGCAACCATAAAATAGCTGCTCTGGTGAAACTGGTGAGTTGGGACAGACATCACAAGGTAACTGGCTTGGTGAACTATCAGTTGTGACACATCACATGATAACTGTCTTGAACTGTCAGTTGTGACAGCACATGGTAATCGTCCTGGGGGGTTGTCGGTTGTCACATCATAATTTATAGTCATTGAATCATTGTTGACACATCATATGGTCACTGTCCCAGTAAACAGCAAAACACAAAGTAACTGTCTTGGTGAACTCAAGCACCCAACCATGTAATAATTGTTTGTGTAAATTCTTACAGTTAACCGCATGGTAATTGTCCATGTACTCTCACATATAACCACATGGTTAACGTCCAGCCAGATTCACTTCAATATTTAAAGGTGTAATTTCAAGTTGACTGTCAACTGCAATATTTGACACACCGATGATGCAAATGAATGTTTCGATGGACTCGAGGTTCAGGTCATTCCTGTAGGTTCTGCATATTGCAGTTCACCTTTCAGCAATGTGAATAGCATTGTAGGTGAGTATGCGAGCATCGACTCTACGACATACTGGAACAGGGACCTCGTGGTGATCCCATCTGTATGAGCACTTTGTCCAGCCATTGCAATGGCCCATTCAGATGTATCTCAATCCAGCATGGCGTGCTCGTCACAGTCTGGCGTCTGAAACAACATGCACTCTACAATTCATCAACAATCAAAGGCAGCAACTAACACTGTAATTTGAATTGCCAATGCATAAGTCATCAGTAGTCCTTTAATTTTCACTAGCAGCCTCCATTCCTCTTCAGAACCTTGAATGAACACCGAGTAAATTTTGTTCATAACGGCACCCTTTTTTGATCACAGAAAACAGCCCCCCCCCCCCATAAGACTGTCTCAGTGGAAATTCACAAGAAACATCCTGCCAAGCACATATAACAGAGCTTCAACTGTATGTGCTACATTTAAACACACACATGAATGTTTGCATATTTGTAATTGTACCTCAACCCCTGATATAGTGACACACACTTGTACTATGCACCCCAACCCCTGACACAGTGATATGTCTTCTGACACCTACCTGAACTCTGCACCCCAACCCCTGACATAGTGACATGTCATGTGACACCCCCTGTACTCTGTACCCCAACCCCTGACATAGTGACATGTCTTTTGACACCCACCTGTACTCTGCACCCCAACCCTTGACGAAGCTCATGCGAATTGTGCACATGCGTGTCAGTTGGTAGACAGACTCAAAGCCCTGGTTCACTGACTGGGCCAGCAGTGCAGCAAACTCCTGGTTGTTGAAGATCTTTAGATTGCAGCCTGCAACATGACAGTGACCTTTCTATATTTCTATAAAAAAACTAACATTAGATTACTTGACCGTCTTCATCGCAGTATCAGAAGAAATGGACTTGGCTCTATTAGTCATGTCTTACCATTGATTGTTCCCAACGCAACGTACTACTGGTTTTGTTAGTCATTTCCTATCATTGGTTGTTCTTAATACAATGTACTACTAGTTCTATTAGTCATGTTCTAGCATTAGTTGTTCCTACAGTGACATAGTACTGGTCCACCTATAGCTTTATCTAGACCTGTCCACCCTTCATTTTGATGGAGATAAATTTGAGCTGACAGTCAAAGCTCTGTTATCATTCAAGATTGTGATTTTATAGTAACATAATGAAAAACCTGTTGATATGTAAACAGGAAGCAGGCATCGGTTAATTTCAATTGTTAATTTGTCAATTCAATTCACTCAATTAACTTAATTTAATTGTTTTCAAAAACCACAAATTAATTTAATAAACTTTTAGCAATTAGTTACATCCAGGCTAGGCAACATTGCTAAAGAACAAAGGGAATATTGACCTGTGGACACTGACAGGTATTAATCTACCCTCTAAGCAAACAGTAGCAATGGACACTGGCAGGGGTTCTGCCACTGCCAGCCAAATGTCCACTCCATCAGTTTCTAGCACCAACCCAAGTACAAAGTGTATCTGCCACATGACAAAATCCCTTGGGATAAATGTGAAACTGAACAAAATCCAGCTTAAATTCTTGAAATGTGCTTTCAAGTATTAGATACATATGTACAATGTAATTATGCATTGTTACAGACATTCAAAAGATATTGGCTTCTTTTTAGTCCTTTGGACTCTGCATCCGCCATTAGCTGCCGTATCTCAGTTCAGTAACTTTTTCTTTAATTTTGTATAGACATCTTATGGTACTGCCACTATGCCCAAGAAATCTGTATTTGATTGAATCGTTCTAAGGGCCCTGTAGGGCCCCCCCAAAAATGGTAATTTTTAACATTTTGCCTATTTAAAAAAAACTCTTCAGTATCTTTTTCTCTAATTTTGCATATATATTTCATGTGGTAGAGTCACTGTACACAAGAAATCTGTATTTGATTTAATCATTCTAAGGGCACAAAAGGTCCCCTAAAATGCAAAATTTGCTACTGCAGGAGAACAGCCCCGCAGCTCTATTTATAACTGGCTGGCTATACCCCGTCACACAATTAATCCCTTTTCCTACAACATCTGTCACATGCGGAGTCTGTGTCTTGCATGGATCAGAGGTTGTCTTTTCTGTTATTTCAAAAACTGTTCAGTAACTTTTTCTCAAATTTTGCATAGACGTCTTTTAGGGTAGTGTCACTGTACACAATTTGTATTTGATTGAATCATTCTAAGGGCATCTCGGGGCCTCCCAAAAAGCTAAATGTTCACATTTTGTCTGTTTGCGAGTGCCAATTGATTGTGTATTACACCTACTCCACCCCCCCTCCCCCACCTCACTGTGGAGATAAGATTCTCTGCCTACTATTGTTTGATGGAAACTATGACTAATCTGTAATTGGTCACGGGCAGAACAGACAGCATTAACCAAGTAGACCCCTGTTATACTGGACAGTTGCATGTAGGTTTTAACCTGTGTCAAAGAGTGGGCTGTAACTAATGTGTAATGGGAATCCCAACTGCACTGGTAGAACCAGAGGAACTTTAAAACAGTAGCAGACATAATTATCAATGCAATATAAAGATATGACCTAAGATTAAAATAAACTAACTTAGGTATAAAATAATACATAAAGTAAAATAACATAGGTATACTCGAAAAGGTTAAAGCTTATTTAGCCAAAAATTATACGGAATATTATTGAGAAGTTTTACTATACATGTTGCAGCTATTCCATCACTCCAGTTATACTAGTATTATGTCGTTACTGCTGTTGTTAACTGTCATTACTACTGTGCATGCTATGCATATGTACCTGGTTAACAAATAAAGTTTTATTATAGTTCATCTCTTTCTTCTTCCTATTCTGGAGGGTGGTAGGGGCAAAATGAGAACAGATAACACGTGTGCATTTTCTTAAACAATGTTTTACTGTGCTACAAACGAGATTGCAGCTCACCAATTCTCCTACCTGGAAATTGGCCTAAATAGAAGAATATTGGGATAAAATCCGACAGTATTTTTAATAACATATTAACAAGTAATATATACAATATGCACGAAATGGTCTACTCGAATACTTTATTTCCAGGTGTATCTTCGCTGGCATGCACATAGTCTAGAGAGCTATTAAACATGTCAACACTACTTCCATCATAACTCTTAATGATCTGTAACTATGATTCACCAAGAAATATTTCATTAATAATTAAAAATTCACAATATAGTCCAAAGGACTTCAGGGCCTGTTGGCCCATTTTTTGTTTTGTATTAAAATTTATTGTTAACTGAGTTTAAGTTAAGTGTTAATTTAATTAACAAAAAGAGATGTCAGTGCTGTAACTTACTACAGGTTCTACTAGTGCCACAGTGCGCAATGTCCTCAATGTGCTGGTGATAGTGAGGATAAGACTGATGTAATATACTACTGGTTCTACAAGTGCCACTGTCCTCAATGTGCTGGTGATAGTGAGGATAAGACTGGTGTAATATACTACTGGTTCTACAAGTGTCACTGTCCTCAATGTGCTGGTGATAGTGAGGATAAGACTGGTGTAATATACTACTGGTTCTACAAGTGCCACAGTGCCCAATGTGCTGGTGATAGAGAGGATAAGACTGGTGTAATATACTACTGGTTCTACAAGTGCCACAGTGCCCAATGTGCTGGTGATAGTGAGGATAAGACTGGTGTAATATACTACTGGTTCTACAAGTGCCACTGTCCTCAATGTGCTGGTGATAGCAAGGACAAGACTGCTGTAAGCTGTGAGAAGAGTGCGATATTGTAGTGGTAGCACATCCGCTTAGCATGCCAGCACTCTGAGAAACCCGGACTGGGTAGGCATATATATTTGGCTCTCAACATTGGTGACTGTGTATCCCTCATGACTTGGAGATCATGTGAATGTCGGTCCCGTCTCAATTTGGGACGTAAAAGAACAACTGAGGACAACAAGCACCCTGGCAGTGACCACCCTCAGTGCCAGCATAGAAAGGTCGGCTTGACGATAGTATTTTGAAAAAGGCTGACTAGTCAAATGACACCTTATAAGACCATAACAATGTAACTGCAATATATATATATATATATATAGAGCAGTCAGTTAATAGAATGTTGCCGAGTGCTGGAAACACTAGAACACCTGTACATACCTGGGGGTATCTTGCAGACGGTGGCTGGATGCCAACCATAGCGCTGGTTGCAGTTAGGACTTTGCACAAAAACAGAACTCTCACTGAGGCATTCAGCAAACACTTCTCCACCGATGTAGTACAATCTCACACCTTTCCCTGGAAAAACAAATCACGCAACATATAATAATGCATTGCATGTTTGGATGTTCTTCTTGCCAAACATTCTGTGTAATTACTACCTGTTCTCTGCTGTGTGACAACAGTGGACTGTGTGTGTGCGTGCATGCGGCGTGCGTGCGTGCGTGCGTGCGTGCGTGCGTGCGTGCGTGCACACTAGTAGTTAACATAACATGGTGCTAGAGACGCATCCTGGATCTTTGTGGTGGTGGTGTCACACTACACAACAACCAGGTCTTCACATTCATGTATTAATGCATTATTTTGGTCCAAGGCATATTGTTTTGCTCAATATTTTTTTAATGCCGATACCAATTACGTTTTTTATGGAGACTAGCAAGTCAGCTGCAGTAAGCCCACTTACCAATGTGTGAGTCAATTATAGTAAACACACTAACATGTGAGTCAACTTCAGTAAATACACTTACCAATGTTATGACATCAGTGTGTGATCAAGATCTGCGGTAGACGGATCAAAACGTTGTAAGTTTCAAATACAGCTCCATGTGAGTTTTATTCTTGCTATTACAACTTACCAATGTGTTCTGTGAGTGACCTCCACAGTTCACCTGTTGTGTATAGTTGACATTTGATATTTACCAATGTGTCTGTGAGTGACCTCCATCCGTTGTTTATGGTTGAGATTTGACACCAATGTGTGTGTGTGTGTGTGTGTGTGTGTGTGTGTGTGTGTGTGTGTGTGTGTGTGTGTGTGTGTGTGTGTGTGTGTGTGTGTGTGTGTGTGTGTGTGTGAGTGTGAGTGTGTGAGTGAGTGATCTCCTCCACCTGTTGTGAATGGTTGACATTTGACACTTACCAATGTGTCTGCGAGTGACCTCCACCTGTTGAGTGCGGTTGACATTTGAGAGCAAGCCAAGACAGAAGCGTTCAGAGTTTGAAGGGTCTGTGAAGCCATCGACAGTGAGTGACGGCTGTGAGGCATGGAACGTCTCTCCAACACGTGTATTCAACTCATAGTAGGAAATGCTACACCAGAACTCTGGTTCTTTGTATGTCACAGGCTGAGAATCTGAGAATACACAACAATGAAATGCCACTGTTCAAACATTTATAGTGAATTTCAGCACAAAACATTTGACATAAAACCATTGTGACACTACCATAAATACATTGTTCAATGTGAAAGCAACTTGCCTATTGGGATCACCTATCGGCACTGTTGAGAAATGTGATGACTGAAAATTGTAATTGTGGAGGCAGCTATAAATGGATGTGCACCTGAACTGATGGAAAATCTGACATAACCCACTCTTTTAAGTTTTTGTCCATGTTCTTTGAACCTACACTTCTTTAAGATGATACAAAAAGTGTGTTGAAACAAAACAATGAAGTTGTGCTACTTACCTGCTGGAGGACTGGGTGCCATCTCAACATTGTTATCTGCAAACAAAAATAGAACATACACAAGTGAGACGGGGGAAATGCTTGTGTTAATGTGAAACATCTGCTCTTGAATGAATTGAAGGAAAGACAGGAGTGTAATCCCCACGTCTGTTCACATTAAATCTTTAAAATTATAAAAGGTAAGCAACACAAACCGTGCTAAATCTGCAGCATTGTGAGAGTGCACTACTGCTGGCTATATCAGGCACAACACCAAAGTTGAGCACTAAACCAGCAAGACTTGGATTAAATGTGCACCAAAGACAAAATGCCTCAGAAGGAACATGAGCTGCCTGGGAACAAGAATGACATTGGCTTTAGCTGACGGTATACAAGCTGGTAGTTGATGCAGTTGCTTTTGACTTGGAAAACTGGACAAGATAAAAAACAAGCAGACAGTGAATACCTTTGACAGCAGATGGCTACTGCGAATTCAATCACAGGACCTTGTTACAAATGTAGCAGTGAGAAGATGAACATAACGCAATAACTGCATGAACAAGCATATGTTTAAGGTAGGTAGAACATGTTTGGAGTGGAAATATGCCATGTAAGTATAACCTATTAAAATATAAACTTATGACTCCGTCCAAACCACTCAGGATTCATACAGTACCTATGCTTGCTACTATTGACAGTTATGTTCAGCGTACCACTCTCACCACATACCTTTTTGACCTGCTACACATATACATTCTAAGACAACTTCACAGAAGATTTTTTATTACAGTCAGTCAATAGAATTATTAAAATATGTTAATTATGCATGTTACACAAACAGTTCTTTAGTACATTATATATGAAGGTTTATACATACTGCTGTAAGTCATCTTATTACCTATCTTTTCTACCATAATGAACGCATGTAGTGAGTATGTATGTTTTGGGACACCTTTGTAAATGTAATTGTTTTTGTCCCTATGTATTGGGACACCAATTATTCGTATTTTTTATAAGCATGAACCCATTTTTTCCCCCAATGCAGATGCCAGGGTCCTTTCACTATAAGATACTAAATTCAAAGCTATTTTAAGGCTAATGAAAGGAAAAATCAAGGCTATTTAACCGGGTATGAACTGGCACCAGACCGTTGACTGCAATCTACAGCTGATCAACAAAAGATGGAGTGACATGAAAATGCTAAAAAAAATGGGCCAAGAGGCCCTGAAGTCCTTTGCACTATATTATGATTTTGTAATTATTAATGAAATGGTTTTGGGTGGATCATAGTTACAGATCATTAAGGGGTATGATGGAAGTAAAATGTTTATGTTTAGTAGTGACTATATGCATGTCAGTGAAGATACACCTGGAAAAAAATATTCGAGTAGATCGTTTTGTGAAGATTTTATATATGTGACCCATCTTAAAAAAATGAGTCGCATATCAGAAATTTTTTATATTGAGTTAGTAGTAGCATTAGAAAGAGCAGAATCTCTGCTTTCACATGGTGTATCATGTAAGACGATATATTAATTCTAACTGAAGTTATGGTTTAACAAACACATGTGGAGTAGAAACCTTCAAACCCAGAAAACGGCCGTCAAAGTTGATGCAAATTATTCGTTGTTTCATGAAATGTACCTTAGTTACCGTCTTCCAAGTTCTCTGGAGGTCACAGAATGTAGTTATTAGCATTTATGCAAGCAACATAGCAGTACTCTAAGATGTCGATGTAAAATTAGAGAAAAAGTTACCAAACGGTTTCCGAGATATGGCAGCTAACGGTGCATGGCACACGGCGGATGCAGAGTGATGGCATAAGTCTGTTGGACTTTCGGCCAAAAAATCACAAATTAAATTTACAGTTTTTTATATTTAAAGTATAAGTGGAAATATTAAATAAAGTTGGGTGAATATTCATTTTATTAATCAAAATTAACTTTGAAGATAACAACAAAGTAAGTGCATAAGTTTGATAAAATTCACATATAAAAATCCCTTGTGCTCAAGTTTAAAGTTGCAGTTCTTTGTATTTATAAAATGAGTGGAAGTATTAAATAAATTCAGGTGAATAATTGTCTTAATAATCCAAATTAACTTAAATATAACAACATTCAGTTCAAAAAAGTTTGATAAAAAATGGACCAAGGGGCCCTGAAGTTCTTTGGACTATATTGTGAGTTTGTAATTATTAATGAAATGGTTTTTGGTGAATCATAGTTACAGATCATTAAAGGTTATGATGGAAGTAAAATGTTGACATGTTTAGTGGAGACTATATGCATGCCAGTGAAGATACACCTGGAAATAAAATATTCGAGTAGATCATTTTGTGAATATTGTATATATTAGTTAATGTGTTATTAAAAAATACTGTCGGATTTTATCCCCGATACTCTGTTATTTAGGCCGATTTCCAGTGGTTGTAGAAACCTTGCAGGAGAGTTGGTGAGCTGCAATCTTGCATGTAGCACAGTAAAACACTGTTTAAGAAAATGCACACGCATTATCTGTTCTCATTTTGCCCCTACCGCCCTCCCCCAGAATAGGAAGAAGAAAGAGATGAACTATAATAAAACTTTATTTGTTAACCAGGTACATATGCATAGCATGCATTTTGACTTAAAAACAGTAGTAACGACATAATACTGATACAACTGGAGTGACGGAATAGCTGCAACATGTATAGTAAAACATCTGAATAATATTCCTTATAATTTTGGCTAAATATGCTTTAACCTATTTTATTTTATATATTAATTTATACCTAAGTTATTTTATTTTAATCCTAGGTCATACCTTTATATTGCATTGATAATTATGTCTACTGCTGCTCTCAGGTTCTACATGTGCAGTAGGGATTCCCATTACAAATAGTTACAGCCCAATTGGCACTAGCTTGCTGGCGGCCGGTGTTTAAGTTAGTTTGCCGGCATGCGTATCAGGCCAAAAGAACGTCCACCGTGGGAAAAGATATTACACAAGGTATCTGAAAGATTTAACAAGTTCCATCTATAAGATCAACATAGTATATATCAGGAACTTAACAAACATAGATAGTATACACTATATAATGCACTGCTAGGAATGAACACACGTGTGCGTTACCTAGGAATACTGAAGTCATTCCATACTGACAATGTAAAGTTATTAATTATCAACACAATAATAGGATACTTGAAGTATTGTTGGTGAAATACTTCCTTGAAGTGGACTGTTTTCAGTAATTTACCAGAGTCTCTCTTAATGGCGCAACAATTGAAAGCACTGCGTATATCATGTAGCTGTGCATTGTGGACTGGGATAGAGGGCCCAAGTGGTAGTGGGGTCATCTCAAATCTTGGAGGAACTCTTATTTAGGATGCTAAATAACTATATTGCGGACCTCTCAAATTATGTGCGTGCATAACTCATTAATGGCTATGGACAGGCTAAGTCATTGTTATGTAACAAAAGCACTGCCATACATCATCATTGGCGGTCCTTCGGAATGAAGATCACGTCCACCAGGGATCGGTTGTGGGTCCGGAGGTGACTCAGGAGCCCAATTCTAAAATTTTACATATTCATACATATGTCCTATGCTGCTTGAGTACTGTGATTGATGCTGATGTATTATACTGATGCTGTGTAAGTGCTGCATTGACACAAAGTGTCACCTACCGCCAACAGCATGCTCGTTGCCTTCCCCATCTTCACTCAGACAACCTGTCACACACACATTGCTCTCAGTTCACATTATCTCTCTGTACAAAAGTTCAAAACAAATCAAGTATCTACATTTTACAAAAGCCATTAGATCTTAAGACAATTCTGAATGTAAGTATGACTGTCACAAAAAGTAAATGGCAGAGTGAATTTGAAAACTTAAGACTATGCTAGAACTACACATGGATATATACGTATTCCAGAATGTTGAGCATCTACGCACCAGTATGTATTTCAAACAAAAAGGGTTAAATGCAAACTTCTTTGCTAATATGGTGATCTTAGACACACTAATGACAACACTTGGTGACTCACCCATTGGTGGACTGTCCACATTGTCACCATCTTCTGACATATACCGAGGAGGTGGCGTATCTGAAAACACACACAGGCACCAAATTTAATCAGTGAGTAAGTCATCAAACCTTTAATGACATGCTTTCGAGTGCAAGACATCTTTGAAATGATCAGAAATTAAATTATTCATAAACACTGTCATTGTATCAGTAAAAAAACTGAATACTGGTACAGCAAGGCAAGGAGCAAGTCTAAGGCCAATGTTGAGCATAGCATACATGCAAACTTGCATGCAACAGACATCCAGTATAATGACCGCGGATGACACAGACATCTTGTATACACTGACCACAGATGACACATACATCTCATGTATACTGACCACAGATGACACAGACATCTCATGTACACTGACCACAGATGAAACAAACATCTCATGTACACAGACCACATATGACAGACATCTCATGTACACTGACCACAGATGGCAGACATATCATGTACACTGACCACAGATGACACAGACATCTCATGTACACTGACCACAGATGAGAGACATATCATGTAAACTGATCACAGATGACACAGACATATCATGTAAACTGACCACAGATGACACAGACATCTCATGTACACTGACCACAGATGGCAGACATATCATGTACACTGACCACAGATGACACAGACATCTCATGTACACTGACTACAGATGAGAGACATATCATGTACACTGACCACAGATGACACAGACATATCATGTAAACTGACCACAGATGACACAGACATCTCATGTACACTGACCACAGATGGCAGACATATCATGTACACTGATCACAGATGACACATACATCTCATGTACACTGACCACAGATGAGAGACATATCATGTACACTGACCACAGATGACACAGACATATGTAAACTGACCACAGATGACAGACATCTCATGAACATTGACCACTGATGACAGACATCTCATGTACACTGACCACAGATGGCAGACAATATCAATACACTGACCACAGATGGCAGACATACAGGGCCTCACCCAGAGACCCGTCCACCCGTCATTTGGATGGATAAAATTTGAAAATTGCGATTTTGGACGAGGTGAAATTGATTGTGGACGGGGTGAAATTGATTGTGGACGGGTCCGCCAGGCTGGCGCTTCCATATCCGTCCATGCCATTTTTTACGACGTCATTGAAACTGCCGCGAAGCCAGTTACAAAATCTACTGAGATTGGTTTTGAAAATCGACCACCCGGATCACCTGGCCAGCTGCCCAACACACGCCAGAAACCAATTAAGGCCTTGACTTGCTAGGGTAATTGTCACCTAACCACTAATGGTGGTTGTTTAAAAAGCAGGCAACACTTACGTACACCAAATAATCAGGGCGGGGAGTTCCAATAAGCACTCATCGATTACGACGAGGCTCGGTTGGACCGTTTAGTGAACTGATTGGGTGATGTTACACAGGCACCAATTGTGTGTATTGCGGTAATTATTAGTGCCTGGGAAGAAACCGCTCTTTCCGTTCCCAAACGATTTCCTAGACGTAATTGTAACCGCATCAAAGGCACCTGCGACCACTAACAGACAACAGTGCCTATCACAGTAACTAACAAGCATTACCACATCGGCCACTGCGGCTGTTGGATCTGGTGCAAAAATATGACAAACCACCGGTCACGCAGTCCTTACATCGTTCAGTCCACATTAAATGATACATATTTAATATCATTGGAACGACAACATAGCATTCTTTACAATGGTATAAAGTATTCCTTTAGTTGACGAACTTGTCGTCCATGATTTAGTGAAAATGCGCACTAAGAATTTCATGCCGAGGGCGCGTCGCGAAGGTACAGTTTTCGCAAAAACACAGGTCACGATCGAAAACCCACACTTGTAATCGTATTGGGATCGTATGGATTTTAATCAACCAACGAGGAGATGTGTTGGTGTTCACTGTTGCAGGGCTGCCTACCATTACGGATTCTCCGTATTCATTACGGAAATTCACCTCAGATTACGGTATTACGGAAACTGCCGCCGTATTACGGGAATACAAATATCCGACTACAGAAAATGATACACATTAAAGAACTGCTAAATTTATAAATACTGCTGCTCGAGATGCCCTGAAGAAACTGTCTCATTCACTTGTTACAATTCATCAACACATATTTAATCTACTACAAGTTCTACAAAGTCAGTACGGTGACATCATCCGTTGCTGTGCCTGTGTACAATGTTACAACTTTGACTGCCACCAGCCTGCTGATGACTGCCGTTGCACGTGGCACGTGAGCATATTATTATCGGTATCATTAATGCACGTCTAGACATTAATAAAATGTACAGGTGTAGATTTAGTGAAAAAAATTAATGAAGATGACGTTAGGTAGAACCATTAAATTACATTAAATAGTTTTGTTTTTTTGAAAGTTATGGATGTAATTATAAAATGTCTTAAAATAATATAAAATGAGTATTATAATTGTTGTAATACAATATAAAACTATCAATTTTTTATTGAAAGGTTTTTATTTTAGTACAACAATTTAACTTTGTCATTGATTGTTAGTAATAATTATAATGTTCCTGCTGTGTGTTGTAAATTTAGGAGCTCGTTGGATGATTATTGGCTATTCACTGGCGCTGTCTTTTTCACGGTGATGCTCTACAGACGTAAACACTTGGACATGTCTGGCCAAGCATGGACTTTGACAGCTGTAATTAACACAATGTAACTTATTAGATGTTGTTAAACAAGCATCCCTCTGAAGTGCTAACTGAGGAACTTAACTGCCGACAGGAATTACAGTGTAGCACACAATAATTATGTTGAAACAAAGTATATCTACTTTCAATGATTAAATGAGCAACTTCCTGGATTCCCAGGCACCGTCAACAGGCTGGACGTGTCACTGTATCTACTTCAGAGAAAGATTTGATTGGCAACCTTGTGGACCAGGGAGCGGAGCGGGCCGTGATGGGGGGGGTGGTCATTATGGAAATTGTTTTTGTCAGGTAGGCAGCCCTGACTGTTGATGTTACACAAAATCGATGCCGTCAGAAAAACAAAAGTTACGATCAGTTGAAGTGTAAACATGTCGGTTTACCTATGTTATCGCCCGATATACAACTTTGTGCATCACTGATGCCATTTGTCAGTTTTCCACTATTCAAATTATGTATGCTGCGTAATTTTTGAACAGGATTGCGATAATCAGCCTGCAGTGGAGCATGCAGGATGAACGTGCGGCGACTGTGCTAGATTTAGTTACGTCTGCGCTATTTTTAGGGCATTACCATGGCGAGTCCCGTTCGTAGCGCATTGTTTGGTCGCGTGTTGGGTGGTCCAGACCTGCCTACCCCAAAAACTTCCTGTCAGTAATCCATCTTCCCATTTACACTGATTTTCAGGAATATAGGCCTGCTGTCACTAATAGTTCAGAACCGTGTCAGATATTGTCACAAAAAGAACACCACTGTCAGTATTACTTTAATACTGTGACTACGACGATAGTTGCACCCAAAACATAATTGTTTTGAAGCGTTCAGTTAACAAGGTAAGGTAGATGTTCATGACCAGCATTGATGGAAATCAAACGTGAAGAAGCGTAACTGTAATGTAAATGAATCTATACACATTGTAATTCAGATTTTATGTAAATTTCAAAAACAGCATGCTGACTAAAAAAAACTTGACAAATTATAACAATGCGTCACATCATTGTCTATTTGTTGTGTCTACTATTTGTTGCAAGCTACTATACTGTGTATAGACTACACAGTATAGTAGTTTGACTAGATCAAAGACAAACACAAAGTCATGCCGGGGGATGGCAAAACCATTACGTTACGCTAGTCATCAACATCGTCTAGTCTATTCAACTCTAGTATATAAGTCTATCCCTGTATTATAGGCTGTAAATAATACACTAAACTCAATAAATACACTAACCTAGTCTTAGTAGTCAGTTGGCCTAACGCTACAACACCCACTACTCTGTCACTAGTACTACTCTAACGACGTAGTCAGTACCTGCAATTATCCCGGCCACCACTGACCATGTCATGTGAACTCAGAACATTATTTTCACGTATCCGGCAGTATGTAAAGCCGACCCTCTGCTTTAAACTTGACAATACGGGCCATGTCTGCGTGCATGCTGTTATCAACGTTTGCAGCACACGTTTCTTCTTGGCTGGTAGTGGTGCCGTTTCGATCCCCGCCATAATTTTGTGCCACGTGAGTTCGTCTTGTTCGAGCGCCATGAGCTCGGAAATGCGAATTTGTCATAACGCTGTTTCCTATTGGTCAGATTACAACCAGAAGCAGCGAATGAAAAACCATGTCACAACAAGCAGCATATATATGCTGCCACCTGTTGAATAAAGTGAAGCTAAATTTGAGTAGCACGGAAGTGATTGATAATTATTGTGACAACGAAAGAATCCGTAAAATTTTCATCCCTCGCCATAAAACCGTAATTTGAGGTGTATTTCCGGAATGATTCCGGACAATCCAGAATGGTAGGCAGGTCTGGTGGTCCAAGGCATGGAGCTACGCTTGCTAATTAAATTAATTAATGTCTTGACTGATTTATAGTTTAACAATTGAACATTCACAGCAACATGAATACACAATGTTTTAATTAATAACTGTAACTGATTATGGCCATTGCATGGCAACTTATTTAAAAAATATTTGTCAATGTAATATTTTGTTTTAGAAATAAAAAAAAATCGAACTGTAGTATTTCTAATATTATTATATGATACTTGTACAACAAAAAATCAAATGCTTTAAAATTCCAAATATTAGCTTCCATAGCCTATCAGACCTTGTATACAATTTGTTTACACACATTTTAATTGTATATAAAAATTGGCATTCCACATTAAATATGTTTGTTAATTTGTTATAGTTTTGTTAGTAATTTTGAAAATTGTGGCAATTAAATGTGTTCTAATGAAACAACTTATATGTGCTATACTGTAAATGGCATTAAAATGTGAATCACATGCTTTGAAAAAAATATATACATACAAATTAGGAATTCTCATTCAATACGTTCGATCGCGCATCCGACCGCATGCCCAACCGCACTTTGTAGCATGTTGGAAAAAATTTGGACTGGCAAAATTTTTATCCCGGGTAAGGCCCTGCAAACATATCATGTACAATGACCACAGATGACAGACATCTCATGTACACTAACCACAGTTGACACAGACATCTCATGTACACTGACCACAAATGATAGACATATCATGTACATTGACCACAGATGATGACATCTCATGTACACTGACCACAGATGACAACATCTCGTGTACACTGACCACAGATGACAGACATCTCGTGTATGCTGACTAATATGTTCAGATGCCAGGGGCCGGTTTCATGAAGCGGCTAAGAATGTTGATTGTCTTAGTAAATGACGTGATTTTTTTAATATAAGCAAACATAGGAGTTTATGCAAATACGTGACGCTAAGTAGTTGCGTAACTTTAAGTACGCTTCATGAATTGATATGTCCACTGACCACAGATTACAAAGACATCTCTTTGTACACTCACCACAGATGACAGCCATCGCATTCACAGTGATCACAGATGACAGACATCTCATGAACACTGACCATAAATGACATACATCTCATGCACACTGACCACAGATGACACAGGCATCTCATGTACACTGACCAGAGATGACATTGATATCTCATGTACATTGACCACATGTCATTGATATATCATGTACACTGACCACAGATAACGCAGACATTTCACGTACAATAACCACTTACGACACTGACATCTTGTGTAGACTGACCACAAATGACATACATCTCATGTACACTGACAACATATGACATTGATATCTCATGTACACTGATCACAGATGACACAGCAGACATCTCACAAACACTGACCATCGATGACAGGGGCCAATTTCATGAAGCGGCTAAGAATATTGATTGTCTTAGTAAATTACGCGATTTTTTTAATATAAGCAAACATAGGAGTTTACGCAAATACGTGACGCTAGGTAGTTGCATAACTTTAAGTACGCTTCATGAAACCGGCCTCAGGAGTTTAAACTTTACGCGTAAGGAGAACAAACTGAAGACTGGTCACAAAATAAAACTTTACAGATGTGAGGAGATGAAATTGTTGTGCTACAACGAGACAAACACATATGTGACGCAGCTGTTTTGCAACATGATGCTTTGCAGCTAAATCGTAAAATAAGTTGAGCCGAGAGGTGGTCAAACCTGGCAATATGCTGAAGCCGTGATCACTGAGTCCGGTGGGCAAGTCTGTGTTTCCTGGCACCATGTTGGAGTAGTCCTCCACAGGTGGCAGCTCTGTTGGGATTTCTCCTGTCTGTCTCGGCACAAGTACTGGCGGCAACACTGCAACAAACCAATCATGCTCATTTACCCCATCACTTGACATTGGTTATAACTTAAGGGGGAACAAGTTTACACCCACCCGTGGAGCAACAAACCAAGGCAATTGCTATGTCTGCTAAGCATACTGTTATTGGGGCAGCCGTATAACTAAGAATCAGTGATAAAGGTTATAATTTGGTTACATGTAGTCTGCAGTGGCACTGTCAAATCTATCTTGCACTGGCCCACGTTCAAGTTGCGTTCATGGAGCTATGTGGGTATCATATATGGCTGAATTTTAGAAATGGCAGACTAGCATAGACCTCTTATTGGAATAATTTATATGCTGTAGTTTGAAGTTGTATTAACCAATTCATCGCTTGAAGTGCCATCTGCAAGGGGCATCAATTTGTCATTGTGATCCGGTTCGCTCAGGCCACGGGGTACGTTCTTCAATGACTAACTGGCACCGACAAAACCCACCAATTAATATTTTACCTATCAACGAAATATAAGATAAGTTTAAAACTGCTAATAGTGGCATGCTTGCTACATCTTGTAGCATTGTGAAAAATGCTGAATGCAACACTGAAAACTTTATTTACATAGCATAATTATTCCAAGAGATATCCCGTTTCCAAATGCAGAAATTTGAAGAAAAATGTTTTTGAGAAAATGGCTGTCAAAGATTGCATAATGGATTTCATTACATGATATCGACTTGCTTGATCCATGATTAAAACTCACTTAGAGGTATGTAATTGTCATAGAAGTTAACTTTATTGATAGTATGCATACAAAGGTATAATAATCTGGCAGAAAACCATTTTCAGTATTTTTTTGTCAAAAAACACCATTTCACCTGGGGTGTCTGGCCTTAAGGGGGAACAAGTTTACACCCACCCGTGGAGCAACAAACCAAGGCAATTGCTATGTCTGCTAAGCAAACTGTTATTGGGGCAGCCGTATAACTAAGAATCGGTGATAAAAGTTATAATTTGGTTACGTGTAGTCTGCAGTGGCACTGTCAAATCTATCTTGCACTGGTCCACGTTCAAGTTGCGTTCATGGAGCTACGTGGGTATCATATATGGCTGAATTTTAGAAATGGCAGACTAGCATAGACCTCTTATTGGAATAATTTATATGCTGTAGTTTGAAGTTGTATTAACCAATTCATCGCTTGAAGTGCCATCTGCAAGGGGCATCAATTTGTCATTGTGATCCGGTTCGCTCAGGCCACGGGGTACGTTCTTCAATGACTAACTGGCACCGACAAAACCCACCAATTAATATTTTACCTATCAACGAAATATAAGATAAGTTTAAAACTGCTAATAGTGGCATGCTTGCTACATCTTGTAGCATTGTGAAAAATGCTGAATGCAACACTGAAAACTTTATTTACATAGCATAATTATTCCAAGAGATATCCCGTTTCCAAATGCAGAAATTTGAAGAAAAATGTTTTTGAGAAAATGGCTGTCAAAGATTGCATAATGGATTTCATTACATGATATCGACTTGCTTGATCCATTATTAAAACTCACTTAGAGGTATGTAATTGTCATAGAAGTTAACTTTATTGATAGTATGCATACAAAGGTATAATAATCTGGCAGAAAACCATTTTCAGTATTTTTTTGTCAAAAAACACCATTTCACCTGGGTGTCTGGCCTTAAGGGGGAACAAGTTTACACCCACCTGTGGAGCAACAAACCAAGGCAATTGCTATGTCTGCTAAGCAAACTGTTATTGGGGCAGCCGTATAACTAAGAATCGGTGATAAAAGTTATAATTTGGTTACGTGTAGTCTGCAGTGGCACTGTCAAATCTATCTTGCACTGGCCCACGTTCAAGTTGCGTTCATGGAGCTACGTGGGTATCATATATGGATGAATTTTAGAAATGGCAGACTAGCATAGACCTCTTATTGGAATAATTTATATGCTGTAGTTTGAAGTTGTATTAACCAATTCATCGCCTGAAGTGCGATCTGCAAGGGGCATCAATTTGTCATTGTGATTCGGTTCGCTCAGGCCACGGGGTACGTTCTTCAATGACTAACTGGCACCGACAAAACCCACCAATTAATATTTTACCTATCAACTAAATATAAGATAAGTTTAAAACTGCTAATAGTGGCATGCTTGCTACATCTTGTAGCATTGTGAAAAATGGTGAGGAAAAGAGCAGTCTTGTATGCATCATCAATGTCATCGTAATATTCTCAACACCTTTCAACACTGCCACATTGGTATTGCTAAGATTATGATGTATGTGGTGTACACCAAGTGTCATATTGCTCACCTCCTTGTTCCCTGCTGTACTGGGTAAGGGGTAAGGACACAAAAAAAAGTGCAGTATATTTTTGAGAAATGACTTTTTACAATATTCACTTGCTCTGACATAAGTGCATTTGAGTAGTCAGATTTCTAGATGTGATTGTAGAAGCTGTTGACAGTAAAATGGTGTCTTTTAAGCTGATTTTACTAAGCGGAAGGGTATTTGGCAGCAATTTGGCTAGTTGACCCTTTAGCTGGATTACTGTTTGCATCCATTTGTAAATATTGACGGGTGTCACACATACAGGCATTTTGTAAGAGCTAGAAATATTAGATTTTGACTAAACTCGACCAGCATGTCAATGAGATGATGACAACGTCAGGTGAGAAGTTTAATACATTTTCTAGGTCACGTTTTCTTACAATCAAACAAAACGTTAACATGGTCGCCAATGGGAAAACTATCAGTGTGCTGACCCCGTAAGGGTCAGGTACAGTAAAGCTGAACCACTCTGTCTTTTCCTTCCATAGTTTTCTGTTCATTATTCCCTCTCTTCATCTTTCATCCTCCCCTGATTTTCTCATGTCTCATGTCTAACTTTAATAATCATTGCTCACATTTGCAATGTTTCTTTTCAAACGGGAGTATTTCCAAGCAAGATAAAAATAGCAAAAGTTGTTCCACTGTTTAAGTCTGATGAAAAGAATGTGTTTACAAACTATAGGCCAATATCATTATCACACTTCTCAAAAATTCTGGAGAAATGATATAATGATAGGATGGATCTGTTCCTCAATAAGTATGATGTAATCAGTTCAAGTCAATATGGTTTTAGATCTAATATGCCAACAACTCAGGCTCTTTTAGAGTTGGTAGAAGATATTACTACATGTAGTGCAATAGATAATACCAAGTATGCTACTGGAGTATTTATTACTAGTGCAATAGATAATAACAAGTATGCTACTGGAGTATTTATTGACTTAAAAAAGTCATTGAGGCTGTTGATCCTGATATACTGGCCAAAAAATTACATTTCTATGGTGTCCGTGGTGTTGCAAAAAAATGGACAATTTGTTAGTTTTAATAAATGTGATTCAGAAACACTAATTGTATCTTGTGGTGTTCCACAGGATTCCATACTGGGACTGAAATTGTTCATCATGTACATTAATGACATTTGTAACATATCAAATGTGTTTATGTTTATCCTATTTGCTGATGATACAAACCTTTTATATTGTAATACTGACGTAACTGAACTTGTTCGTATGGTAAATAGTGGCTTGGAGCAACTCCAAGTGTGGTTTTCGGTAAATCGATTATCTCTTAATATGGCTAAAACTAATTACATGTTTTTTGAAATCATAAATAAAATGTTGATATTTCTGTAAAGATAAATAAAGAAATAATCAACAGAGTAAATGCCACACAAATTTTGGGTGTAATGATTGAGAAATTAAACTGGAAAACTCACATTAACTTAGTAAAATCAAAACTGTCAGAGTTGTGCTGTTATGTGTAGAGCCAGCTTATTAATTAATAAACATGGTTTTCAGATTTTGTACTACTCGTTTTTAATACCTTATACTATGTTTTGTGCAGAAGTGTGGGGTAACACATATGCATCAAATGTTCAATGTTTAGTTGTGTTACAAAAAAAGGTTATATGGTTATTATGTGGAGCCAAAAGACCGGACCATTCAAATATGCTATTTTATAATAAATAAATTAATAAAAGTACTTATATAGTGCCCAATCAATTAAAATTGCCCTCGGGCACTTTACATACATGCACACGTATTTTACATAAAAAGAAATGCTAACGAAATAAATATGTAAAAAATATAACATTACCTTAAACAGTTACTAAAAAAAGAGAGATCATTATACAAAACGTTTAAATTAAAACATTCTTAAAAAACTACTATAAATACATTCATTTATACAAGAAGAATAACCATAAACATGTTAACTAATAAAACAAAAATATATTTATCAATAGAAAGCACATAAAATGTCCTCGTCGGTGAATTATAAAAACGCTTGTTTAAAAAGGTGAGTCTTCAAAAGTGTTTTAAACACTTGTAATGATGTTGCTGTCCTGAGTGTAGGAGGCAAATTGTTCCATAGGACCGCCGAGCAAACCGCGAAACGGTGATCACCATGAGTAAGTTTGTGAGGCCGGTACAAACAAAAGGCGAGGCTGCGAGGTAGATCGTAGAGTTCTGTTGATGGTACGGTAGCCAATTAACTCACTTATGTAGTCCGGTGCTAGACCATTCAAGGCACTATACGTAAACACCAGCACTTTGTAGGTCGGTCTCAAATGAACGGGTAGCCAGTGCAAACGCGGCAACACGGGCGTGATGTGTTCATATTTCCTTGTGCGAGTAATTAGGCGAACGGCACAGTTCTGCACCCTTTGTAGACGTTGCATCACCGTGTGTGGGAGACCATAAAGAAGTGCATTCCCATAACCTAAACGGGATGTCATTAGTGCGTGAACAAGTGTCTTGCATGATTTTTCCGTCAGATGTGGCCGAATTCGCCCAATGTTTCTAATATGATAGTAGCAGTTTTTCACAGTGTTGGCAACCTGCTGTTCCATTTTCAGGTTGCTATCAAATAGCACACCCAAACTGCGCACGCACGATGATGGTTGAATTCGATGGCCGGCTACTGTGATGTATACATTGGCAGGCAGACTGCCACGTTTCTTCGCTGGAGAAAAAACGAACGCCTCGGATTTCTCTGTGTTCAGGTTTAACTGGTTTCTAGTCAACCATGCAGCCACTTCCGCAACACACAATACCACCTTAGTCAGTGCCACCACAACTGATTCATCTCGTTCAACCGTGAGGTAGATTTGAATGTCATCAGCATAACAGTGATGCTCCATGCCATGTTTAGCAACAATATCTCCGATAGGTTTGGTGTACATGCAATACAAAGTAGGGCCCAACACTGACCCTTGGGGGACGCCACACGCCAAGATTGACTCAACCGACTCGGCACTTCCCACTGCCACTTTCTGAAACCGTTCGCTAATGTATGATTTCAGCCACGCAAGCCCCTTATTGGTGATACCGAATGAGTGTTCAAATCGAGTCATCAACCACTCATGATCGAGTGTATCAAACGCAGACGACAAATCAAGCATCACGAGAATTGTTGTACATTTCCTATCCAGTGTCGTGGCAATGTCATTCTTGACACGGAGTAGAGCTGTTTCTGTGGAGTGTCCACGACGGTACACAGACTGAAAAGGATCGTGCAGAGCATGTTCATCAACGTGCATGCCAATTTGTTTTGCAACGACTTTCTCAACCAATTTCGACACAAATGGCAAGTTCGACACTGGCCGGTAGTTGCTCAAAATGTCTTTATCCAGCGTAGTTTTTTTCAGGAGTGGTTTAACCATTGCATGCTTGAAGTCAGCAGGTACATTTGTTGAGGTGAGAGACGCATTTATTGTAGCGGTGATTAGTGGAACTAACTCATGCGAACATTGTTTTAGCAGCCACGTCGGTACTGGATCTAATTCACACTACTTAACCGGAACGGATGCAACTAATCGTTCAACCTCTGATTCAGTGACTGTCTCAAAGCAGACTACTGGCACGCCACTGAATGCCGCGTCGTTGCAGCAGCCAACGTAATGTCCGAACGATGCTCACCGCAGTCGACGATGTATTTTCTGATGTTAGAAACTTTCTCAATAAAGTGATCACCAAAGCATTGTGCCATGTCCACCGGACACACATACGATGGCATTGTCGTTATGCCACTATTGCCCATGAGGTTTCTTGTGATGCAAAATAGTTGTTTTTGGTCATTTTTGGAGTTGGCGATCTTAGCCGTGTAGTAGTTTCTCTTTGTGGTAACCAGCATGTTGTTGAAGACCACACATTGAGCGCGATAGGCCTGTCGATCAAGACGAGTTTGCAGCCATCTGCGCTCAGCTCGCCGTCGACGCTGTTTCTCGTCACGAAGCTCGTCAGTGTACCACGGACAGTCCGGTCGCAATGTTATGGTCGTCTTCCGCAGTGGGGCATGTTTGTCAACAAGCCGACGTAAGCCATTGTTGTATGTGGCAACCATGTCACTAACGGATGCCTCACTGTTTATGTCATGTAGCAAAGAGGTAATGTCACGTTTGAAATCAGGAAGAAGTATATGACGCAATCGTCGAAAAACTATCTCTTTACGCATTCGAGCAGGCTTTGTGGCATTTACACAGAACATTATGGCTATGTGATCACCGGATGGATTTCCATGTGTGTCACATAAGCACGGGTCATGCTCACTCGGTTGTGTAGTAACTATTGCACTGTTGTTTCGAACGATAACTACATCCAGGTGACCTTTATTGTGCGTAGCATCTGTAATTATTTGGTTCATGCCACGGTCAGCGAGCGTCTCAGAAAAATGCCGTGCGTCAGGATCTGATATAATGTCAAGATGGAAGTTCAGATCACCGGTAATAACGATGTCATGCGGGTCCAGCATCACGGTGTCCAAGTATGCTGACCACTGCTTAAAGAAAACAGACGTTGTAAAGGCGTTTCATTTAGACGGTAGCGGACGGTATATAACACTAATCTTAACTTGGCGCCACGTATCGTAATATAAGTCGGCATGTTCAAAATGGGTAAATTTAGGCCTATTATAACTTGATGACACATTCTCAACTTTCATGCCGGACTTATACGTTAAGCTCACTCCACCACCGTGATTCTGAGCAGGTTTTGACGCGGCATCGAACTTATAGCGAGAGGTATGTTGAAATGTGTAGCCAGATGGCACAAGTTCTTTTATCACCTGATTGTCAGTGTCTGTTCCAATCCAGGTTTCTGTCAACGCTAATACGTCGATGTCCCTGGAAATTACCAGGTCTCCCAGCGACATAGCTTTATTTCGAACTGACCGAGCGTTGAGACAACACATCGTCAGTGGAACGTCACATGCATGATGTTTAATGCAGTATAAATTTACTAGATGGGCTGCATTATTTGCTCTGGCAACATTTGCAGCTCGTGTAGCATACTCCAAATGGTCAGTAATCCGCATTGGGATCGCGCGTTGTTTGCGCGTGCCCCCTCGTTTGCCACGCAAGGTTGGACGTGTCGCAGACAGTCCTAAACGTCTTATTAAGGGGACACAACACCCTGAAATGAATTTTTCTTATTTCTTATGACAGCTTGCTGAAATTTTAGGACAGTTTTAATTATATTGCAAAAGGAATGTGGATATATTTTTTTGGACCCGCTTTTGACCCTTATCGGGGCGGCCATTTAAAATTTCAATGGTACCAGCTGAAAGCCTAGATCTACATAATGGCCTGGTAAAATTCACTGTAACTTTGTGGGCATATAACTAACATACACCTGCATGTTATAGCGTCGAGTTTTTGCCGATTGTGTTTTTTTTTTTAACGATTTTACGAAATTCTTGTTACAAATCTTCAAACAAAATATGAACATTTTGTGATGTAGAATTTTTGGAGGATTCGGTTGGGAAATAGCCGAGATCTACGAAATAAGAGAAGTCAGTTCAGTGAAATAATTGTATTGTAGAAAAACGACGTCAAAGTTTGTGAACATTTCAACAATGAATTGTATAACAACAAATAGACACAGAGTTCTGAAATTACACACGTGTCCTCCAAATGATGTTCTTTCGGAGGATGAAAAGTAAAAATGTTATCAAACATATACTTTGTGAAGCACAAATAAGAATTATATTTGAAAAACGTCGCTTGATGTAATGTTCACAGTTCATTATAATTTTGTATGCACTGTTCTGCTGAAGCCTAAAACACACCTCCACCATAGTTAGTCGGTGCAGATTCCGCCGCCCGTGTACTTGCCATATGCCTGGCTTGCCTAGCCTCCTTCGATGCTCCCATAGCCTGGCGCTTAGCCTGACTGAGGCGTTGTCGGTCGGCCTTCTCTGCAGATGCCAACAAGTGGGCACCTGTTGGCACCTGCATCACCTCACAGAGGTTCCTCATTGTCGCCTCGATGCCAGCGCTGAATACCGAGACTGCGCTGCAGGTGGCGGAGACAACGCGCTCGAGTCCAACGAAGCTCGTCTTTGGGCACTTGTGCCACACCACTGAGTGGACGCTTTCATTTGCATTCTGCGTCTTCCCCAGCGTGCAGCGCTTGAGGAGGTCTACATGAGCCAGCCGGGTGTAGACGTCCTTGACGTGCTCAGCGACGTCGGGTGCGAGCGGCGTACCCACATTCGTCCGGTGTGGGCCTGGCTCCTGCCCGGTGGCGAGTGCCTTCTGATAGGAGCACCAGCTGTCAGCTCCCACCGGGCAGCGGTCGTGCTGGGGCCTCTCGTCATTGGAGACGGCGTGGTCGAATGTCGCCAAGATCGCATCCCGCATCCCGTCGACATCATGGGGGTGGGCTCGCACTGCTTTCCCGTAGTAGGCAGTGAGCTTGTTGATTGTGGCCTGCGTCAACTTCCCGAAGCCCCGGCCTCCGAGGGTGACGCCAGCCTTCTTCCCCGATGCCGCCAACTTGCGCAGTGCTGTGCCGAGTCGTTTGGCGACGTGGTTGACGCACTCTTCCTTCTGTACTTCCACGTTGCCATATACACGCAAGCTGGTGAGGTGGTTGAAGGTCCTGGCGTCTCCGTCGGCGAGCATGGTTGTGTAACGGAAGTTCCGGATGGTGGAGCGGGTCCACAGCAGCTCCGCAGCCTTCACCTCCATGCCGCCCGACGCCCCCTCGTAGTTGCGGTTGCACTCTGGCTCGTGCGTCCTAAACCAGTCCTTGAACATTGCTGTGTTCATGCCGCCGTGTCGGGTGCTTGCGTACACACAACATTGGCAGTATAACGACATCACCTGGAGGTCAATCACCAGGCCCGTGATCACCTCGATGACACAGCCGATCCCGTAGTGCGACTTGTGACCGCAGGTCATCCATGACCCATCGTAGCTGAAGGTCAAGTCGATGACGTCATCTTCGCCGATCGACGAGTCGATGTCCCGGTAGACGCGACGGACAACGCTGGCAGCATCGTCGAGCATCTGGGTCACGACAACCTTGTTGGCGTCTCAAATGGCGTGTGTGTTTGGTGAAGGAGGTGTGTGTCAGTGGCTTTATGTCGAGAAATCTACACAACTTCACCAACCCGGCATGGCCAACTCCCATGTCCATCGATGCAGCTACTGCCTGGCGCACAACGGAGAAAGGCACGTTCCCTGCAGTTGACCCCTCGATGCGGTCAGACGTGAGGGTGGAGTTGAGCACGGTGTCACACTCTGTGCACACAGTCTCAATCGCTGCAACAAGGCCAAGTCGGTGGTCGGTGACACGGATCACCAACGACGCTGCACCACACTCCAGACACAGCAGACCTTTCACGAGTGTTGACAGCATGCTCGATCGAGTGATGACAGTCGTGATGTCACTCGCTGTCTCGGGCGCATCCTCAGTGTCGCTGCTATCATCTCGAAAAGTCGTCCTGAAGGAGAACTTCCTTTCTGTTGCCGAAGTTGATGGCTGGGGTTCAGTAACCTGCGAACAAATTATATATTATAATAACATAATGGTTGATAAATATATAATATTCAGTTCACAGTAAATACTATATTTGAAAATACATTATTTGTTTTGCAGTTTCCTCAAGTTATAAATATTCCTGCATTTTATAACAGCCTATATAACAGGTCACTGGTGTGACATAAAGCTAGTACATGGCTGTACTATAAATTACAAGAATAATTCTAGCCTAGCCTGCCTGCCAGCAAACTTGTAATTCCATTCACCATTGAAATTAGCAGTATTATTTTTATGACATGGTAAGTCAAATGTATTCATAGCCTGGGTACATTAGCCAAATATAATGTGATAAAAATGTACATGCACACGAACTGGTATTTTGTCAGCCAAAAGTAAAAATGAATAATACCTGGCTGACAGGAGACTGACGGGTGTCGCTCGCATCACTGTCCGAGTTGGATCCTATGTCTTCGACCGGAGAAACTGCTGCCGCCGCCACTGTGGCCGTCGATGGAGCCCGTGCAAGCCTAAGTTGCAGTCGCCTGCGCTTTCGACCCTTCCCGAAAGTAGCGATGTGCTTCTTCCAACCATCCGGCATGGTGTCGTGCGTAGAATATCTTTTATAACAGCGGCGAATAAATGGCGTAGAACGATGGCGATTGTAAACAAACTGAGCCGAGTTCGCGCACTTGACCGATCAGCGCATGCGTATCCAGTCACGTGCGCCATTCTATCCAATCACTGCCGTAGATGGGCGAGTTTGGGTCGGTTGATACGGTTAGATTGGGGGTCATTCTAACCGGAATATCTTGGAAACAGCCGAAGATGCTAGATAGCCATGGGAACCATGATGCAATGCGATAGTGAAGCTGTCTGGTGGTATGCGACATGTCAACAAAGGTTCAATATGGCGGAAAATACACGCGATCGAAAACAAGCGATTTTTCGATCGGCGCTGCTTCATTGCACATAAACAAAAGAAACAAGATAGTAGGGCTCTTGCTAAATCATGTTTTTATTGCATTTATCGTATTCAGTCATAGTAACAACATGCACATAATGAAAGTTAGATAACTTTATTATACGAATATCTCGAAACTGGAAATTCGCAAAAAATATATTTTTGGACCACAGAAATGGGAAATCCAGGGTGTCATGTCCCCTTAAGGAATATGTTGCATCCGGCAATCGGGGAGTGACACCCCTGGAGCCAGGCCAAAGAGCCAGAATGAAGCACATCGTCGCACAATTACAACCTGCCAAATTATATAATTCACGGGCATTGTTGACTACCAACTTCGTCAACATCACGGATGGTTGACGGCATTCATTTATAACATTTAAAAATCATAGATAACGTACACTGTCTTGACGTATAAAAAGTGTACCGTGAGAATCACTGTAGTTTCACGAACAAACAATGGTATTTGTGATCCTCAGTGCAGCGTAAATCCATTGAAAAACACGATAATTTCCAGAGAACAATTTGGCCTGCTGCCTGTTAGGCGCTTCCATCAACCATATAATCTGCCCATTCTGAAATGACTAGACTTAGTTTAATTAAAAACAGCTTTATTAGGCATTTCACAATTTGTTACCAAGGAATGTATACAAAAATTTCTGAATATATGAATCCGTTTATTTAACCCGTCACAAATGTAAGTTTAAAAAAAATTATGCATGTACCAGTCTTAAAAAGTGTGTTCATTTCTATCAAATGGGACAAACCTTTGGGATTCCCTTCTTGAAAGTCCACTAATTACTTGTAAGATTGTTCACCAATTCAAAAAGTATTATACAGCTAAATTATTTAATAGTTATAGTTAAAGTCCTAAATTATTTTTATAAAAATAGTCACATCAACAAGGTAAATAACATAACTGTAAATTTGAATGTTAACAAAATTAGATACGTTAAAGTTATTAAGTTCAGTAAAAAATTATTTTAATAGGTGTAGTTTGCAGATTTCATCTACCACGAACATACAATGACATTTGTGTTGTTGCATTTAGAATTTATTTTTCTTATTTTGCACTGTCTTTTTTAAGAATTATTATGTATTCATATGCTAGTCATTGCAGAGGATAAACATTATAAGTATTGCACTTCTTTATTACAATTTTTTCAACAAATTATATTAATAAATATTATGTACAGTATATGTGGTTTTTATTGTTGTTGAAATAAATTAATTCATAATAAAACACATTGTTAATGACCCGATTCCTGTACAATGTGAGCTTCAAGGACTGCCCTTACAAGCAAAATAACATACATTTCTATATAAAACTATTATAGTGTACATTAAACCTATTTGAATATGTAAATTATGATGGTGGAAATGTAGTTTTACTATGTGCTTTTTGCATCGAGGGAATACCATGTTTTCGCCCAATTAAATTTGAAGTTTGTTTAATTGAAAACCACAGCTATTCTTGATTATAGACTTCAGGAATAACTAATCACATCATGATCTGTAGTGTCCACTAAAACAAGAAAAAAGTGTAAATAAATGTACGTGTTTGTGTAAATTGCTTAATGCATAACAGGGTTGCCACACGCATAATACTACACAAATTACACTTTTTCCATCTCCCGAGTGAAAGGAATTACCTATGTACTAAAAGCAGTCATATAGTTTATTTGCCTGTAATACTAGAGCCTGCTGTCTATGTAGAATTTGTTGACCATTTCAGCCAATAGTTTATTCTGTAGTGATTGGTAATTGTTATGTTCTTTAGTTGTAGAAGCGGAAGCACTACAGTAATGGTTAATATAAAACTAATCAAGGTTTTTCTGAGTGATTTCAAGTTTTTCTTTATATTGAAATATATTTCTTACAAAACTCTTAATTTAAGTTGGTGTCAGACCTGCCTACCCCAAAAACTTCCTGTCAATAATCCATCTTCCAATTTACACTGATTTTCAGGAATATAGGCTTGCTGTCAGTAATAGTTCAGAACCGTGTCAGATATTGTCACGAAAAGAACACCAATGTCAGTAATACTTTGATACTGTGACTATGACGATAGTTGCACCCAAAACATAATTGTCTCTAATAAGCTATGAGGTGTTTTGAAGTGTTCTGCTAACAAGGTAAGGTAGATGCTCATAACCAGCATTGATGGAAATCAAACGTGAAGAAGCGTAACTGTAATGAAAAAATGAGTGTATCCACATTGTAATTCAGATTTTATGTAAATTTCTAAAACAGCATGCTGACTACAAAAACTTGACAAATTATAACAATGCATCACGGCATTGTCTATCTGTGGTGTCATTAGGATTACTATTAGTAGCGGGTATACCTAGGGCCAGGATATAGACTACACAGTATAGTAGCTTGACTAGATCAAAGACAGTTATGCCGGGGGACGGCAAAACCATTACATTACGCTAGTCATCGACATCGTCTAGACTCTAGTCTACTCCACTCTAGTATATAAGTCTATCCCTGTATTATAGGCTGTAAATGATAGACTAAACTCAATAAATACACTAACTTAGTCTTAGTACAGTCAGTTGGCCTAACACTACAAGTACAACACTCACTACTCTGTCACTAGTACTAGTCTAACGACGTAGTCAGTATCTGCAATTATCCCGGCCACCACGGCACCAGTGAGTGAGTGACCATGTCACTGTGAAATAGAAAAATAAATTTTGCGTATCCGGCAATATGTAAAGCCAACCCTCTTCTTTAAACTTGACAATACGGGCCATGTCTGCATGCATGCTGTTATAAACGTTTGCAGTACATGTTTCTTCTTGGCTGGTAGTGGTGCCGTTTCGATCCCCGGCATCATTTCGTGCCGCGTGAGTCGTGACTTCGTTTTGTTTGAGCGCCATGAGCGTGGAAATGTGAATTTGTTGTAATGCTGTTTCCTATTGGTCAGATTACGACCAGAATCAGCGAATGAAAAACCATATCACAACAGCAGCGTATATATGCTGCCACCTGTTGAATCAAGTGAAGCTAAATTTGAGGAGTAAGTGATTGACGCTCATTGTGACAATGAAAGAATCCGTAATATTTTTATCCCTCGCTGTAATACCGTAATTTGAGGTGTATTTCCGGAATGATTCCGGACAATCCGGAATGGTAGGCAGGTCTGTGGTGTATTTCTCTTAATTGCATCTTTTCATAGGACTAACAGTGATTTTGTCTCACACATAATGGCCATGGAATGGCCATGGGATCACTACCAGGTACCTTTCATGTCTCATAAATTCACAACTATGAGGAGCATTAAAATTCTGTTTTGGTTCCATTAATGTGACTAAAAATTTACAAAACTATCACCATTTCAGAATACTTGAATTTTTGACCTCTTGGTCTACACAAATTTCATGTTATTTTGAAACACCCTATACAGGAACAAGGGTAACAGCATCATCATTGCTCACTGGGCTCGATTATATTGCCCAGATCACAGGTAAGTGGGTCTTGCAAATGGTAACTAAAGTTTCAACTGTATTGTTATGTTCGTGTAATAAATTAGATGAACAACCCTGCTTTTACATTATTTGTAAATTTCTAAAAAGAATATTTTAAGTGGTTATTGAAACAAATATTGTTGTTAACGACTGCTGTATGCTGGATGAACCAGCAACAGTACATACCTGGCGTCTCCACGCGGGTGTAGTGATAAGGGTTGATGCACACTTCATCACGTTTGAGGGAGAATGAGAATTCACAGTTGTCCATTCCCCGCAGTTCATGGTGTGTTTGTAGATCTGGCCATCGCCACAGCCGACAGTAGACAACATGTGGCAGACACTTACGTTGGGACACCTGCAGACGACCATCCAGTGACCTGCATATACACAGACATCCAAGCCTATCAAGATCACTCCTACACATCATAAGTCCAGTCAACAACTTCAAAATGTGACATATCAGATGATTTCTCCATTTTGTCACACTACCTTGTTCTGAAGTTATAACAAACACCTACACTAAGCTATGGGCATACATCCATAAGAATCAATGTTCACAACTGCTTTTCTTAAAATACATGTTCAGTCATCCATTTATAGCAACAACATTCCTTCAAAACCAATCAAGATGTTGGTTTTAATGTAACACCAGGAAGCTTTCAGTACATTGTATATATTATATGTATTATACATTCAGTTTACAATTGCAAGAGAACATCTATCTACATTATGTACATGTAGCAAAGAACAAGGATGGTATGTTTGCATGATAAATGTGCTGACATTTGTTTCTCTAGTTGTGATTGCAATTATTATTGTAAGATAATGCAGTGAGGACTGAGGAAACTTTACAATTGAAACAACAGTCAAAAATAATATCTACACATTTTGCAATATCTACTATCGTTCATTACATTAAACCATCCACAGATTTGTTATTGTTGTTATAGACAAGTTCATAAAGAACTCATTTATATAAAAACATTAATAGCATGATCATGATAACCCCAAAACTAAACTATTATGCACTGACCTACTTAGCTTTGCGGAAAGTCCTGTTGCATTATGGGATAGCAAAGACGAGCCATTGCTCGGTTGAGGGTCGCCTTGATGATTCCAGATGAAGTGCTCGGCCCTGCAGGAAAACAATCAAACTGCAGGCCGTTGTGCACATAATGCAATTTTAATGGTGTTCTGAGACCTTTTGCTATAATAAATGCTGCACACGGACTTACAAAGAATTAGAAATGGAGTGATGTGTATTCTTTAGAGTGGTGTATATTTAGTGATGATTACCTGTACACCACCCCAAACTCCTCAAAATAAAACTAAGAGAGCTGATACTCCATGTTCTTGTAACAATTCTTACAATGACCTGATGTAAGCATCTAATCATCACATACAGGTTCAAACAAACCTGAAGTGAGTTTGTTGACACAGAATTGTATTAACCTGGTTAAAATTTTGACAGTTGTAGCTATTCCAAAATGAAAACCAAGAAGATGTAGTTGAGTGCAGTCATGTCTCGTCAAAAATGTAACTTATGTATAATCATTTATTTTCATACATGGTGCCGTGCTATTTGATCCCATAATGCTTTGGACTTTCCAGTTATGTATTGAATTTTATTACATATATCAATGTTTTGTTCCAAGTTCCATTATGATTTATAAATTCACATGCAGTATGCACATTAAAAAGTAGCCACAATAAAATACTTTTATCATCATGACAGTATGAGTATCATGTATATTGTGATCCAACAGTAGAGCACTTCTTTCATTCAGTTGTGACCCAGCTGCCTCAATAAAAACTATTACAGAACTGGATCCCGAAATCAATTACAGGTGTGTATGTCTTTAGAAATGCAAACATATTTTATTTTGATCTATATAATAATGAACACTGCTTTATAGTATCAGTTTAATTGTATGCCAACCCAGCTTTCTCAAACCTGACACATTTAACGTTAATCACTACAGTAGACATTAATAAAAAACAGTTACCTGACTTGCAAACTGCATTCGTTTATAAATAATAAATGCAGATCTATGCATAACAGTGTTTAATCAAGAAACATTTTGTGGATTTTGAGTGTAGAATGGTAGCTTTTGTATTTAACAGTGGCCAACTTCACAAAATAAAAGGGCACTTGTGGCTTGTGTAGAATTCAGACCCACCTCAATTGTTCTGTTGTAACTAAGTTTTGCTTAAATCTGCTAACTTCAATGTGTTCATTTCATCATTCTACATCATTTTAGGTATATATGTTATACAGTATTGCATTTTAGGGCACTTTTGAGGCTCAAATAGAACTCTGGTTTGTGTCAGTTTGCGTCACTGCACGTTTGCTGTGCCCGGTGCTAGAAATCGGTGATATAACAGTGCTATTGATGCAAATCGGAGCATTATTTGGGCTTCAAAACTGCCCAAAAACGCAATATTTTTAAACATTGTACACATAAATAAATGTGTGTTTTTACTGGAAAATGTCCTCATATGAACACATTGCACCAGTGTGCATTGTCGCTTGGTTTTGTTTCAGTCTAAATGTTGGATGAGAGTACTCTGGAATACCTGAAGTGATGTTACATGGTGGAATGAATGACATTTAAATATTAGGCCATGCCTATTCGTCCGGATATGGTCGAATAGCTTGGGGGACTATTTGTCTGGATACGGACAAATAGCCCATGATCGCATATGGACAGATGGCTGATGATTGCGTATACGCTATTTGACCGGATAAATGCTAGCTAATAAATATGCCATTTAATATATGCAGTTTGACCGGATGAATTAAAGGTTATTTACATAAACATGGATTATCTTTGACAAACTTGTGCGAAACACTGCTTATCAACAATCGATGACGTATCAGAGTATCTGAATCAGTCTTGATTCAAATGCTTTGGACATGTATATTTGATTACATGTGTCTGTTATTTCGTAGGATTCTGCGGGTTGCTTACAAAAACGTTTCGTTATTTCTTATGCAATACGATGTAACTGAGCACTTAAATTGTTCACCAAACAGTGTAATGTTTCTTTGTTTGAAATTGGTAACAGCTGCTGATAAAGTTTCAAAATCCCCAAACACACAACCAACTGCCACCATGTCCATCTCAGTTTGATCAAAATTTATTGTTGCACAAGACACAACTGTGTATATATATGAGTTATTCCATGCCAACTCAACAAGAGGTCCCCGGGTGACCATCTCCGATTTTTATGAAATTTCAACCATGTGTGTACCTATCTAAATGGTAACTGCATGCAAAATTTCAATATTAAATTAAATTTTGTTTACCAAGTTATGGTTGAATGTAGGGCCCGTTGTACCTTTTTCAGGTTCGCGACTAGAGCATGTGATTTTTGAATGCTAATAACTTTCTTTATTTTTAAGTTATTAAAGCACGACAAGGGTCGGGAAATAACCTGTTTATTATTTCACTTTTAAATTTAAGACAAGACAACTGAAACTTTCAGGGATTGTAAAGGGTATCCAAATTTAGTGTATTTTTTTCCAGAATTTGTCAACGCATTTTCCAAGGTTTAATTTTGGTCTTGGTAATCTTGAATTTTAAACGGAATGAGCTCCATTTGGAAACTACTTGTCATATATGCCTCAAATTTTTTATGAAGTTACCTTATACAACCCTAAGGTGTACCTATTGAGTGAATTTTCCATTATTGATCAAACTTGTTAAAAGATTTTTTATTTTGTCATAGGAAACGAGTATATCGGCCTACATTCAATGTCTATATTGTGAAAACAGGCACTATTTCCCCAAAACTGCTCTATAGGCATTGAAAAGGACAGTATCAGGGTATACTGTGAGAAATGTCAAGTGATTATATTGAAAAATAACCAAATGGAGCTCAGTTGAAGATAATAGATTCAGTACAAAACACGTTTTTTGAGAAAATCACATACAAACTTTATACACATTGTGGAACACAGTTCAACTTCTAAAAATGTATCTAGATGGACAATACTTTGCACATATGTCAGTCAAACTGTCCTCTGTCAAATGGCATAATGATCAAATCATTATACTTCACAGAAACTAACATAATGCACATCTAAGCAGTTCATTATTATAGGAAAAAAAATGTTTTCAGACATTTGACAAATCAATCACCAGTTCACTGTACACACTTGGAAAATTATTGTTTTCTGAAAACATAAAGTAAATGGTACACATAAACTGCCTATAGAAAGATGTCTGCTGTTTACTAATTTTATAGTCCATCGTGCGCTTATTGCCAATTTCATAGTCCACTGTGCACAGTAATGATAATACAGACCATTGTACATACAATCATGTATATTACACAATTTCTTCTGCCCCCCCTCACACGCACGCACGCAGCCTCTACAAGGCATCAGGCTCATAGTCGCTGTACGCCTTGCTACCATCGGTGTGGTCAGATGAGTAGGTCTTGCTCAGGACTTCCTCCCATTCCATGCAGTATGTCTCAAGGGTAGACACCACCATGCCGAGGCAGGCAGACACGGATGGTGATAGAACAGCCCCCACAGAGCGTGTATGCAAGGCCTTTCACGAGGGTAGGCAACACACAACAGCACACAAGCAGTGTTGACAGCACGTCGTAACTGCCTTCATCAGGAAGGCATGTCACCCCCATCTCTTCCAAAAGTTTGGCATAGCCAAACTTATTCTTGGTAGCAGAAGTAGATGGTATCTGGAAGCAAACAGATGACAATTTATTTCATATATAAATTATTATTATTATATATTCAGCAACATGAACAGTAAAACTGATATCCATGTTTTTCAGAACAATGTACTGTTACAAATGCACGCATACGCACACACACACACACACACACCAAAGGTAAACATGATCCTGCCCTGGATGACACCCCTGGATGTACTGTTATCGTGGTGACTAATTAGGTTGTCATCCAACTATGTCAATAGCGTTAGATAAACTTCCGGCATACAATAAAACTATACTCGGTTAGCAATACTATTTTCCATATAAGTGTACATGTAAATTACAAGGATTTAGGCGCAATAGAAGTTATCTTATTATTATTAAATGCATGGAATCTGAGCAACTGAACTTACTTCACGCTGCACTGTCACTGCTCGCACTGTGCCAGTGGATGGTATGGTTGACATCGAAGTGCCCGGTTCAACGACAGAATCCTCATGCAAGCTCTTTGCAGCGCGCGCTCTCTGCAGAATCTGACAACCTACGTTTCATTGCAGCACTACGCCCACACTTCTGTGTACGATTCACCGACAACATGATGTAGTTTTATAACAATAAAACAACTTGAAACATGAGAAAAAAATCTAGAAGGTAAACACGGCTGACGCAAGCCAACAAATGTAGTCCGACTAGTCCCGGTTGTAAGCAGTAATCAACCACGTGACACGATATAGCCAATGCTCGAGCTTTATGATAATTTCTTTGTTTTCGTGTGGACAGATGGGCTCATTAATAGTCGGGATTACTCGTCCACCTTCAGGAGTTTTTTTGAACGGTTACTACCATGATGCTCTGCGAAAACGGGGCTTTCCACCGATACCCGCCATGTTGGAATTACTTCATGCACCTGCATATAAACGATGTCTGAACATGCATCAAATAATGATTATTCATGGTTCATTTGACATAAACAAAGACTTAGACATGACAGGCATCACACAAGACATGTTTTACGACATAAATTAATTAATTTAGGCTGTACAACTCACATGAACGGCAAGTTGAATCATTTTTCTAAATGGAAATGTCAACAACTCAAAATTTATTTTAATGTCAAAATCCGATAAAAATGTGATTTTTTCGACCTGCCTCTCGCCTTAAGCTACAAGTTGGAGTATTTACCTATGTAGGTGCTTCTCGAAAAGAAAGCTTATCTGAATCAAGTATAATATTAAAGTGTGGATCCAAATATGAGAAAAAAATTAAAAAGTGCCTTCATACCATAGGTGGCTTGGCCATGTGGGAAATTACCTAGCATCATTCCGGACTGAACAAAAGCCCAACTTTAGGGGTTTCCACCTCTGAAACTATCCTAAGATGGCAACAAATTTGTTCAAAGTCAGATTCTCCAAAAATGAGATAATATAGCAAGTTGTAGCTTAACAACTTAAAAATAAAGAAAGTTATCAGCATTACAAATTCGGCCAAGTGGCCCTGAAGTCCTTTGGACTATATTGTGAGTTTGTCATTATTAATTAAATGTTTTTGGTGAATCATAGTTACAGATCATTAAGAGTTATGATGGAAGTGTTGACATGTTTAGTAGCTCTCTAGACTATATGCATGCCAGTGAAGATACACTTGCAAATAAAGTATTCGAGTAGAACATTTCGTGAATATTGTATAATATTATACAGGCCTCGACATTAACACTGGCCCAATGGCCCGGCGCCTTTTTTGAAGCTGCCAGGCCAGTTTGGGCCACCAGTTCTTATATTTTATTGGCCCGACGGGCCACTGGTTTCCGGTTCCCGAACGCCACCGAGAAGAAGCGGCGGTCACGACACGACCACATCGGTTATCAGATGCAGTTCACCAGAATTCTTAGACCCGACTCAGTTATAGGACATTGTAAACATAACGTAGATACTAATTCTGATCAATAATGAGTTCAAACTCCAACACTTATCATGCGGACGACAGCGTGCAAAGGCATAGAATAAATTTTCTAACCACCGGCAGTGCAGGTTTTTATGATGACAGATGCCATTTTTTAAGTCCCGCCACGTCCCTCGGACACACTTACAGTCCGGTGGTTGGAAGCTGCCTCAACTTTAGAGTTATGCACGCTTTTTTTTCTCTAGAAATGAATATGAAAGGAATACAGCTTTAATCCAAATTTAACTAGTGACTAAAGTGACAGAAACTAAATGTAACGATGCGTCAGCAAGGGCAAGGCCACCTATTTTGGGTGGTGCCACCTAGCGAATGAACCGTGAAATAGTCTGCCTTGATTGACTTGTACATGAAAGCAGCGTCAACTCAACTACCGACTAGGGACTGACTAGCTGTCGTCACACTGGCCACACTTTATTTAAACTTGGCAAATACTTTATATACGCATCTGAGTACACACTTAAAATGAACAATATTACAATATTGTTAGCTTTGGACATCTCACTTTGAACAATCAATATGTGTATAGTAACTTCTAACAACTTTGTTGGTAAAATTATAAAAAGACTACCGGAGGTAATAATGTTTTGCACCTCAGAATGAGCGTATTTGTGATGGTAACACAAAATCCGGGCCAGTAACTTTCACAGGCGGGCCACCAACTTTTCAAATCTACTGGCCCCCTGGGCCAGTGGATTCAAAACCATAATATCAAGGCCTGTTATATTAGTTAATGTGTTATTAAAAAATACTGTCAGATTTTTTCCCCGATACTCTGTTATTTAGGCCGATTTCCAGTGGTTGTAGAAACTTTGCAGGAGAGTTGGTGAGCTGCAATCTCACATGTAGCACAGTAAAACATTGTTTAAGAAAATGCACACGCATTGTCTGTTCTCATTTTGCCCCTACCCCTAATGGCAGTAACACAGTAGTACGGGTAACGACATAATACTAATATAACTGCAGTGAAGTAATAGCTGCAACATGTATAGTAAAACATCTGAATAATATTCCTTAAAATTTTTGGCTAAATATGCCTCAACCTTTTCGACTATACCTGTCATTTTACTTTGTATATTATTTTATACCTAAGGTATTTTAACCCTCTCGTGGTCAGAACGCCCGAATCAACCCGAGTATGCCTCACGGCCAGAACACCCGAATCAACCCGAATACAGGGGCACATTTAAACTGGTACCCCGAAACAGTGTCATCCAATAACGGCAATTTATTTCGGCAGTTAGCATATAATAATATTGAAGTTTCACTGGGAAGCATCAAAAGTGAGATATGATGGCGATTTCAGTGACTAAATAGTGCCAACCACCACGCGGTTTTGTAGTCGAACGCAGCGACACACAATTTCCGGTCCCTATTTTACGCCACGCAGTGAATATTCGAAGGGGAATGTTTTGTACTATGATTACGCATTTTAAATATAACACAAACTTAATAGTTCAGACGGGATGACGGCTATGATCACAAAGAACGCCATTTTGTATAAAATCTTGAAAATACATGCACTCTGAAAAACTGAAATTATTTCAGTTTTATTTACCATAGACATTTAATTAGTTTTCCATTCTGTAGCATAGTTATTTATTAACATTTCATACGCAGCATGTAACTGATAATTATTAATGAAAAATATTTAAAAAAATGAATTGTTGAAAATTATTTAAGTATTTTATTTTTGTCAAACTTTAGCAATTCATATTTGGGTAATAAATTGACATATATGTCACATACTTGGCTAGTTACACCAGGAATAAGTTCTTCAAATGTAGTGAAAATTTTACTTGAGTCAGATCAACAATTATTTATTTATTTGCATTCATGCAACCCAAGTATATATCATGATTCACTCACAGCACATTCTCTCGATTTAATAGGATTCAATAACAGGCACATATTTGCATTAATCTGGCCTTGAGAGGGTTAATCCTAGGTCATATCTTTATATTGCATTGATAATTATGTCTACTGCTGTTTTAAAGTTTGTCAGGTTATACCACTGCAGTAGGGAATCCCATTACATATTAGTTACAGCCTACCGTTTGACACAGCTTAAAACCTACATGCAACTGTCCAGTTTAACAGGGGTCTAGTGGGTTAATGCTGTCTGTTGACACAAGCCTCTGCTAGTGACCAACTACAGATTAGTCACAGTTTCTTAGCTCCACAGTGGGGTGGGGCTGGGTGTAATACACAATCAATTGGCACTCTGCCAACCTAGTCTAGGCAGAAACAGACAAAATGCGAACATTTAGATATTTGGGAGGCCCTGAAGTGCCCTTAGAATGATTCAATCAAATACAAATTTCTTGTGAACAGTGACACTACCCTAAGAGACGTCTATGCAAAATTAGAGAAAAAGTTACTGAACAGATTTTGAAATAACAGAAAAGGGATTAGCTATGTGATAGTCTTTAGCCAGCCAGTTATAAATAGAGCTACAATTGAGTTAGCAAATTTAGCATTTTAGGGGACCTTTGGTGCCCTTAGAATGATTCAATCAACTACAGATTTCTCGTGTATAGTGGTACTATCAAATGAAATGTCTACAAAATTTGAAAAAAAGTTACTGAAGAGTTTTTGAAATAACAGAAAAGGGATTAGCTATGTGGTAGTGTTTAGCCAGCCAGTTATAAATAGAGCTACTTTGGTGCCGTTAGAATGATTCGATCACATACAGATTTCTTGTGTATAGCAGCACTACCACATGAAATGTCTATGCAAAATGAGAGAAAAAATTACTGGAGGTTTTAAAAATATAAAAAAAATGTGAAAATTTACCAGTTTTGGGGTCGTTTTGGGGGCCATTAGGTGCCCTTAGAATGATTCAATCAAATACAGATTCTTTGTGTACAGTGGCACTACTACATGAAATGTCTGCAAAATTAGAGAAAAAGTTACTGAAGAGTTTTTGAAAAAATAGGCAAAATATAAAAAGTTAAGTTTTGGGGCTTTTGGAGGCCCTAGGGAGCCCTTAGAACTATTCAATCAAATACAGATTTCTCATGCATAGTGGCAGTGCCCTAAGATATGTTTATGCAAAATTAGAGAAAAAGTTGCTGAAGAGTTTCTGAGATACAGCAGCTAACGGTGGACATAGAATGATGGCAATAGTCCGTTGGACCTTCGGCCCAAAGGATTAAAAATCATCAAAAATCACACGCCATAGGATTCAAAACAATGATGAAAACATAGGTGTAGCTAGCCAATAAGGAGAAACATTTTAATGACGTCGAATACGAAGCCTGTATACTATTGGGGATTGTAATTCTGTATCTTAACTAAATGACCATTTCTGAATGAACAGGATGACATAATTATGTAACATACTTCGCTGTGAGCAGGGTTCGAACCAGCGCAGGAAGATCCCATTGGATTTCAAGTCCAATGCTTTAACCACTTGATCAACCCATTCTGCTGCTGACATAATAGATGATGCGCGAAAACTTTGTCCGGATAAATAGCCCATGTTGGGCCCTATATTCGGTCAAATATTTCACCAGGCTAATCGATTGTATCCGAACAATTAGTCACTCCATAAATTTAAACGCATTGAGCCTCCAAGGTGTCCAAACTGAGCAAAAATATAGTTATAACAGCGAAATGGAGGTGGACTCGGATTCTACACAACTGTCATTTAAAGGGTTACAGGCAGTGTTCTGCCTAGGTCAAATTTGCAGGGTATTATGCCCTGCCCTTTTCAGTGATGTCCTGGTACCCAAAAAAGAACGCCATGCCTTTTTTACACGACGCCCTGCAAAATTTGCGTCGTAATCCTACTTGGTTACACGATTGTAAATATTTATTTGAGTGTCATGATTTCGTAACAAAGCCCTATCCCGACCGCGCCACATGTGCGGTTAGATTGTTCAACAACCCGACTGAGCGCGTCCCGCGATCGGGAATGGGGCGCTTGCATGCAAACACTCGCCCCGATGTCGATTCCGTATCCTGATCGCACCATGTGATCAATTTGGCTGTTCAAGCGCCCCTATCTTGACTCCTATCCGAATCGCATTAAATTCTTAATCGTGTGTGCCAAAAGTACTAAAATACGTTGATTTGAGGAGGCGCCGACTTTTGAAAGTGAATAGAACGGACTTTCGCGCAGTGCCTCGACTATACATATTGCAAAGAAGTCCTTTTGTTTGTATCTTCAAAAGTTAAAGTCTGATCGCTGGGAGATTTCTACTGTTACAGTTGTTAAATTCTTAATCATGTTATGCATGCCAAAATTATTAAAATACGCTTTGATCTAAAGAGGTGCCAAACTTTGCAAGTACCGGGTAGATAGACCAGAGCCTGTTCACGACAGACTTCCGCAAAGGGCCAGCAGGACTGAAGGCGTGGGTGGCATGTATGATTACAAAAATTATGTTTTATTCATACTCTTTATTTGTTAATGTACCGATATATATAATAAGTAACAACGTTTAGTATAACATAGATCAACAACCGGTGTGAATAATTGTGTTTTGTGTATGTTAAAAGAACCTGCTCCCTTCAACAATATGCAACGACCTGCCGGCACATGACGTCGTTCATGCTAGTATCGCATAACCAACTCTTGCTCGGCTGCGTGATTCCGTCGGTTACCAGAGTCTGGCCGAGAACCCACGTTATGAATGCTCACTTCTAGTACTGCCCCTACGGTGCTCCCATCTCGTGGCACCTGGATAATCGAGGCTAGTGCTCGAGAATCCATTTTGCGTACGCTGCCAGCAGCAAACGTTTTGGGCAAGCAGCCAATCAGCGTCGTTATCGAGAATCTGAATCCAAAAATAAATTAGGATTTAACTTTTCTTTTATCACTTGTGCATCAATATAACCTAAGTTTCCAATGCGTAGCATAAACTTATATAAGTTGACTCTTATTTACCTTATAGGTTTATTGTTAGGCCGAGAGCCAATCATCATCTCTACCCGGATTCAGGGTCAACTGGGATCAGTGTCGTACTGTGAAAACCAGTTTTATCTTCCAAGCAAAAAAGGAGCCCTACGGTGCTCCCATGTCGCGGTGCCTGGATAATTGAGGCTATGTTCATGCTCATTGCAAGGCGTGCCATTTCTAGGTTACAACATCACGTGCATGTGTAGTGGACTAGCCAGGTGTGCTAAGATTGCTGGTGGCTAAGCATCTTCCTTTGCTAAAGCGTTTAGCAGTAGCTATCTGTAATAATTATTATTCAGAGGGGTACCATTAAACATTGGCTTCAAACTAGTAAGTTACTTTTTCTGTTTATTGACTGATTACTAAAAATTAGTTTGTGTATCACTGTGGATATTTTTTTCTGTAAAATGGAATTTTCCAAATTAGCTATGCATGTCTATAATTATTTCAATGTTTGACATCACATCTTTTTACTATTTGCAGTGTAATATATCTCAATTTCTGTTCAGCCTAGCCCAACAATATTTTGCATACTTACTGCTTACATAGTAGTATCTGGGAATATTAACCCTCTTGTGGTCAGAACGCCCGAATCAACCCGACTCCAACTCACGGCCAGAACGCCTGAATACGCCTGAATACAGGGGCACATTTAAACTGGTACCACGAAACAGTGTCATCCAATAACGGTAATTTATTTCAGCAGTTAGCATATAATAATATTGAAGTTTCACTGGGAAGCGTCAAAAGTGAGAAATGATGGTGATTTCCGTGGCTAAATAGTGCCAACCACCATGCGGTTTTGTAGTCAAACGCAGCGACACACAATTTCCGTTCACTCTTTTACGCCACGCAGTGAATATTTGAATGGTGATTTTCAGCCAATGAGATTAAAGTTTAACATTTGCTGCGGGCATAAACATGGAAGCACCCAGGAATTATTTCCAAACACGCGTTCGTAGGCGATTTCTACGATTAAATGCTAACTTTTGAACGGTCTATTTTGTTGTAAAGAAGTATTAATGCGCTGCGCAACGAAGCGGGTGGTGTTTTTTAGCTTTGGTGTCATTCTCGACATTGTCATTATGTCAAACTCCAGTAATTCGGACTTTGATGGGACTTTCGAATAGAGTTTATAACGAACGCTGCCATCGAAGGGGAATGTTTTGCACTATGATTACGCATTTTAAATATAACACCAACTTAATAGTTCAGACGGGATGACGGCTATGATCACAAAGAACGCCATTTTGTATAAAATCTTGAAAGTGAATACATGCACTCTGAAAAACTGAAATTATTTCAGTTTTATTTACCATAGACATTTAATTAGTTTTCCATTCTGTAGCATAGTAATTTATGAACATTACATATGCAGCATGTAACCGCTAATATTTTTTTTAATGGGCCAAATGGCCCTGAAGTCCTTTGGACTAATACGTCTATATGTGACCAAATAGGGGTATTGGTTGAATTGTATTTGTCTCGACGCAAAATACTTTATTGTGCCTTCATCAATTATAAGAAAGCATTTGATTTAGTAGACTGGTCCTCACTGTGGTCTAAGATAATTTCATGCGGTATTAATGGTAGTGTTGAAAATTGTATACAACATGTACAAAAATGCTAAATCATGTATAAATCAGGGCCAGGCTGTGTCAGCCTTCTTCTCATGTGATGTATAGGTATGGCAAGGAGAAAACTTGTGTCCTTTGTTATTTGCTATTTACCTGAATCATTTTGAACACTGTTAGTCACAATTATAATGGACTTGACATGGCGGCTGGTGAAATTTACAACAACCTTAGGGATGATGATGTAGAAAATGTATGTGCTGATGACACTAGAATGATTCAATAAAATACAGATTTCTTGCTTGTGTATAACGGAACTATGTCAACTCTTCTAATGGTTGACTTTTGGTTGTTTCAGGTGTCAACTATATTGTGAATCTGTAATTATTAGTCTATATTGATACAACTGATTTACACAGTACCATATCTACACAAGGCATGGCAAGCGTAAACAGAACAGTATTTGATATCAATAAAGTGTAGGATATTTCACTCTATAGTTGTCCAGAATATTAATTTTCTATGTTTGTCACCTACAGGTTTCTACAGACAATACATCTTTAACCAATAGACACCGCAGTCACACCATTTTATAATAATTAAATGAACATCAAAATAAATACAACTTGCAATTATAGAGAATCATTAGTTTTGAAGATAAAAAGTGTTAGGCAACTGTTCAGTCTAACAGGGGTCAAGTGTGTCTACTCTGCCTGGGCACTGTGACCAATTAAAGATTAGTCAAGGTCTCAATGGAACAGTAGCACTAGGCTGCAGAGATTAGTCATGGTGTTGACTTTGTGGCACATTAAACAAAATCTACTGTTGGGGGTGGTCTCAAGGGCCCTTCTCAAAACCACATCACTAGATAATGTAAAACTTTGCACTTTTGGGGCCCCTTAGGTGCCCTTAGAATGAGTCAATCAAATACAGATTTATTGTATATAGTGGCAGCACCCTAAGATACATCTATACAAAATTGGAAAAAAGTTGCTGAATAGTTTTAGAAAAAATAAGCCAAATGTTACATTCTTACCAGTTTTGGGGTCTTTGGAGGCCCTAGGGAGCCCTTAAAATGATTCAATCAAATAAATACAGATGTCTTGTGCATAGTGGCAGTGCCCTAAGATGTCTATGCAAAATTTGAAAAAAAAAGTTGCTGAACGGTTTCTGAGATACGGCAGCTAACAGAGGACCTTCGGCCAAAGGACTAAAAATGAATTGTTGAAAATCATTTAAGTATTTTATTTTTGTCAAACTTTAGCAATTCATATTTGGGTAATAAATTCACATATATGTCACATACTTGGCTAGTTACACCAGGAATTAGTTCTTCAGATGTAGTGAAAATTTTATTTGAATCGGATCAAAAATTATTTATTTGCATTCATGCAACCCGAGTATATCACATGATTCACTCACAGCACATTCTCTCGATTTAATAGGATTCAATAACAGGCACATGTACTTGCATTAATCTGGCCTTGAGAGGGTTAAATATGATGTGAATTTATACATAAAATGTTAAGTAGAATATTGTGTTTTGCTAAAACTTAAATAAAGACATGACAATGTAACTAAAAAAAACATGTTGTATTGGCTATTGCTAATATAATGTTCCATTTGTCCACATTTTTATTTATATCTAAATCTATTTTTTTTTCAAAATTACTGTTGCTTGTACATGTTTAGTTTTTAAAACTGAACATTACAGTATATCTCAATTTATGTTAAACCTAGCCCAAAGAAATTTGGCACACATATTTACAGGTCTGTATAATATTATCTGTGTATATTGAATATTATGCAGATTGACACAAATTAAAGTGATGTAAAGATGATTATTGTGTTTTGTTCTACAAATGTTTGCCCAAGCTTACATTATAGTACATAAATATATGTATACACTGTGTACATAATATATTATATGTAAGTTGTACAATATTAAACCACAAGCTGTGCACTGCTGCTACATTTCATGTTTTTAATTTATTTGTGTCATAAGTGCCTTTTTAACCACTGCCAAGGCCTGAGACGACTGGATTTTTCACCTGACAAGTGAAATTGCTACTACTTGTTTGTTCTCTAAAACATATGTCATACAGTAAGTTTCTTTAGGAAATGTTTTTCTCTAATGACGTTAAACAAAGACAAAATAAGCTACAAGAAATATACCTGACACCGTCTGCCATTTTGAAAATGAAAGCCATAGTCACCATGATGAGGTGCCACTGTTTGCCACAGAATCAGCCTGCGTTAGCGCAACTATGTCTATGGCGTGTAGTCTGTAGACTTCGAAACATAAGAGAATTTCTGCTTTTTATTTTGTTATTGGCAGGGCTCAAAGTTACGACTACGTAGTCGCATTTTGCGATTATAATTATTATGCCTGCGACTAGATAATTTGCTTTAGTAGCAATGTGCTACTTAGAACTTTGTCCATTAATTACTGCCCTGACAGGCCACTGACCATTTGGGCCCTTGTGTTAATATATTATAAGGTATTAGCCATCAGACAAATTGTGAATGATGACATTTTAACCCCTTTCTCTGCCCCTGCTTATCCCCATTCAGCAGCAAATATTGATATTAGACTTTTTTGCCTAAGGGTATGAGTTCATAGTCCTATGCAGGCACCCTTGTACTGTCCACCCTTATAACACTTGGTGATTTGGGCAACCAGCAGAAAGGGGAAACTCCTAACCAACTGTTTTTTGCTTGTTTGAAGTTTAAACTGAAATATAGTGTGTGCCTAAATAAAATTCAATCTAATGCTTGTCAGAATATATAGGGGATAATATTCATTGTGTTCAGACTGTATGGATATACATGTACAGTCAAAATAAATATGTATAATGTAAAAGCATTCAATCGCTTATGTAATTGTTATGGTTGTATATAGATGTAAATATCAAAACAATTACCAGGTAGCATGCATGGTTAGGTCCAATTACAAAACTGTATGTCAAATTTGTTACAAACAAAATGTTATGTATAGTACTACTAATAGTAGCAAAGATGATAATTCAGAATGCTGTACGTAGTGTTGATTATTTGGTATAAAAGTGTGTTCAATCAAATGCCATGACATGTATAGTTTTGCATTTTAATTAGTCAACGCATGTGTGGTCCTAAAAATATACATTTTGCTCCTAAATATTTCACTTTAGGAGCACAACGCTCCTAGCTCAGAATGTTAACTTTGAGGCCTGATTGGGTGGAGTTGTTTGAATAAAATAGCATTCATTATTATGGGAATCTAATCAGGGTTTTGTTAAGAACCAGGATAATTTACCTGGCTATGACGCTCATTAACGAATAACACCATCGCCAGTGCACGGTAAGCAAACAGCCCGTTTTTTGGCACAACATTTCAGCATCGAAGTCCTGTTAAGGGATTAGCGCATTGACCATGATAACAATATATATGGCAGCAAAACAGTGCTGGTCAAAGAGTATCATTTGGCAATAATAAACGGTAGTGAAAATTTTTTTGCGCGAAACTTTGCAAATCGCCTCATAGTTTATGGAAAGTCCGCCAAGCGCCTAGCGGACAGAACGGCAACTACCCCATGCATAGCGGACAAATCAGCAACTTAAGCCCTGGCACCACTGGCTTCACAGTAATAAGTGGTGTGTGCATGTGTATTTCTTATTATAATTCATGGTAGCCTGCAATAACATTATAAAGTACATGTATTTTACAACTTGTTATATATCTTATTTTCAGAATTGCAATTTTGAGCATGGATACAATACAACCACATGAACCATATTTCAAAAATAACTGTTTTGCAAGATACATTTTCAATCAGATAAGAGAAGATGAATTTTCAACTTTACTGATTCCACCTAACAATGACCTGGGGCGAGTGCATTGCCCTGAAAAGTACTGGCAATGGGGGGTTATTTGTATAATTGCTGAAAATTGAGAAACCTTAGTTGTTCATGTTGTATGACCGATTTGTTTGCCTATACTAGGCAAACTGAACAGGTCCTGTATGCATGTAAGCCAGATAAGGTTAACCACGGATAGCTGCTATCCGCAGATAGCTATTCGTGTTTAACTTCTGTTTCCATTTCATATGCACAAGTCATAAATTAATACGACCATGGATAGCTATCCAGTCGTGTTTAGCCATATAAGGAAATTTTGACAATGTCAAGGACGTGAGTAATACGTGCAAACGCCAATGTACGTTAACTGTGCGAGTGATTTATTGTTGAAAAACAGCATATTTTATTTAACTTGTCAACTATGGATGTTTTTAAAACTAACATTAAAACATGTTTTTAGATCACAGTGTACGTCACACCGAGCAACAATGTTTGGAATGGAACCCAACTGTTATGATTTTATTTGATAACATTAAATTTGATTATCTGCTCCTTGGACAAACAGTGGACATGTATTTGTGATATCAAGGTTTATTTGGTGTTGTTTTCGTCTGGCAGCTTTTACCTGTTTACCGACAACATCGTAGTAGTAAATTGTTCCGGTGACTACAGCGACACCAGTAACACACATACACCGACATTATTATATTTCATTATATCCCTTCCTCTTGCCGTTGACAAATTCATGCTCATTCTCTGACGAAGCTTGACAGTTGTATTCGAATTTGTGTTCCATTAATATGTTGGGCGCACTTACTGGATTTGTGCAAGATGCAGATGCGCTGGATTATGCACGGATCTAACATAATTGCGTTTAGATTTACACATGGCATAAACCCAATGCTTGCGGCTTTTAAAACTATGTGATACTAGTAGAGGAGTAACCAGGCGATGCCCCAGGTGTCTTGGCGAAGCTGCGCAATGCAATCAGCAGATTATTCATTGTTGACAAACAAATAATAATGCCATTAAATTAACTTGGTAACACTTTGCCATAGTCCCGACTGCTTGGTGCTGATTCGGTAGTCTGATATGTGTGGTAGACTGGTAAATCCCAATCAGTCATTCTGAAAACTGCCGCTGTCATAGTATTGCAGTGTTACGAGCACTTTTACCAAGTTGTAGCAGCGGCATCAATGATCCAAGCCTCGATCTCTTGGTATGTAATAGTTATGCCTATTGCCTACGTGAAACTTTTTTAACTAGTTGTTCGTCTTCAAACACTACATGTATTCCAGCACCATCATGGTCTAAACATCCAACTATGTGAAGACTTGTATTAAAAGAAATTGATAATCATATAGCTATCTCTCCCTGTGCTGCTTCCAGTAAAAACACACGGGAACTTCAAAAATGATGTTATAATTTATTCATAACAGTAAAAGATAAGGGCATAGGGCAGTACTGTTCTTCTCTGCTAAACATAAAAGTATAGCATGCATTGCCTTTGATAGGGTTATCAGCACACACTATTCAACTGTAAATGCTGTATGTCATTGGGAATACAAGTGTACATTTGCTATCTGTGGCAAAGTGTTACAGTATTGATTTAAAATAGCAAAAACATATATTACAGAGAAGTATCTTTTGAAAGTTAGTTGTTCATGTTCATGGGACAAGTGCATGTAAGGACAAGTGAACTTTTGGTTCTACTTATCTAGCGACAAGTAGATAATTTGACAAATTTCGAGCCCTGCATTGTTTACTGTGCTCTATGTGCCCTTTCAGTAAAATGCCACCCTGCCCTTTTAAATCTGGGCAAAACACTGTATAGCCAATAAGCCAGTAGTCGTTTAGAAATGATTAATTTCAGGTGTGGTTTTATTTACCTACACAACACAGCAAAGTACCTAGGCGTCAACAGTGTTTCCCCTGGTATATGACAAGCGAGGCGGGCTGCCTCGCCGGTTTTTATGCCGCCTCGCCCCAAATTGCTGCCTCGTAGCTATTTCGTACACCCATTTTTTTTGTTCTTTCCCGATATATTCAGTGCCGGCGAGTGGCGCAAAATGACACAACAAAGTCATTTATATTCCTGCAAAATCGCAGATTTGTAGTAATATCGTTTAGTCGTCTTAGCGATAACGTCGCTCAGAGCGGTTAGGATTTAACTCCATTGGACAACGTGAAAGATATCACTTGTCAGTTGTCCAATCACGGAATATCCCTGCGGTATCCCCAGTGTCGCCAATGGTGACACCTCGCAAAGTTTCAACATACTAGAAATCTTGACATTCATGTAAAATGATGCCCAAACGGTAACTTGCGTTTTGGTTTATGACGGTGGTGGGAGTGAAAACTGTGCAGGCTGATGGCACTATGCCACTAGTTGGCACTTGTGTCGAATCCGGACTCTTTTGAAGCCGAAATAGCAACCCGGTTTACGCTAGTCTGACGAACAGCGCACGTAAAATGAGAGCTATAGCAGTGCCAGCGTATGTTGATACAAACCGGGGCGCTATTTACGCCTCAAATGGGTGTAAGACGCAATATTCTTAAAGGTAAATATGCCTAGGATAATGTTGAATGATGGAACTATCTCACTGAGGTATCAAAGTTAACCAAAACTCAAGTTATAATGGCAAAATCAAGGTGATTCCGGATTCGACGCAAATGCCCACGGCACAAGTCTATTCAACTAATGTTCTATGCCGGTTTTTTTTTAGTAAAATAAGGAATGTGATTCGTAAGATATCTTTGTGCTAAATATATAATACATATTCCAACAAAGTTGTGCAAATAAACGTTTGAGAAAGTTGATTTGAGTGAAGTATTTACCTATAAACCACCGAAGTTCACATCTCATAAAAGATGCCTACTGCCCAAAACCGAGTATACTAACGGGTTATCAATAACTTGGGATATACTAAACAACTTATACTGTTTTATAAAAAGGACACAATTTTATTAAACGTTCTTGCGATTAATAGAAACAAACTTTTTTATCATTCCAGAAATGACTGTTTAATTAATTGCATAGCATGCTAGCAGCAAATAAGATATAATCTTTGGAACATAAACCACCAATTTACCATAATATTATGATATTATAATCATTTAAAGGTGATGATGATTCACCCAGAGACAATCGCGATTTTGGACGGGATGAAATTGATTGTGGACGGGTCCACCAGGCTGGCACTTCCATATCAGTCCATGCCATATGTTTGCGCTGGACAGCCAGTCCATGCCATTTTTACGACGTCATTGAAACTGCTGCGAAGCCGGTTACAAAATCTACTGAGATTGGTTGTGAAAATCAACCACCCGAATCGCCTGGCCAGCTGCCTGACACACACCAGAAACCAATTAAGGCCTTGACTTGCTAGGGTAATTGTCACCTAACTGCTAGCAGTGGTTGTTTGCAACACTTGATTAGACCAAATAATCAGGGTGGGGAGTTACAATAAGCACTCGTCGTCGCACGACCCCTAACAGACAACAGTGACTATCACAGTAACTAACTAGCATTACCACTTCGGCCGCTAAGGCTGTTGGATCTGGTGCAAAACTATGACAAACCACCGGTCACGCAGTCCTTACATCGTTTAGTCCGCGTAAAATTATACATATTTAATATCATTGGAACGACAACATAACATTCTTTACAATGGTATAAAGTTTTTAGAAGTATTCCTTTATTTGACGAACTTGTCGTCCGTGATTTAGCGAAAATGCGCGCTAAGAAGTTCATGCCGACGGCGTGTCGCGAAGGTACGGTTTTCGCAAAAACACAAGACGTGGCAAATCGAAAACCCACACTTGTAATCATATTGGGATCATATGGTTTTTAATCAACCAACAAGGAGATGTGTTGGTGTTCACTGTTGCAGGGCTGCCTACCATTACGGATTCTCCGTATTCATTACGGAAATTCACCTCAGATTACGGCATTACGGAAACAGCCGCCATATTACGGGAATACATATATCCACTACAGAAAATGATACACATTAAAGAATTGCTAAATCTATAAATACTGCTGCTCGAGATGCCCTGAAGAAACTGGCTCATTCACTTGTTACAATTCATCAACACATATTTAATCCACTACAAGTTCTACAAAGTCAGTATGGTGACTGACTTCATCCCTTGCTGTGCATGTGTACAATGTTACAACTTCGACTGCCACCAGCCTGCTGATGACTGCATGGCACGTGGCATGTGAGCATATTATTGTCAGTGTCATTAACGCGCGTCTAGACATTAATAAAATGTACAGGTGTAGAAGTGAAAAAAATAAATGAAGATGACGTTAGGTAGAACAATTAAATTACATTAAATAGTTATGGTTTTCTGAAAGTTATGGATATAATTATAAAATGTCTTAGAATAATATAAAATGAGTATTATAATTGTTGTAATTGCAATATAAAACTATCAATTTTTTATTGAAAGGTTTTTTATTTGAATACAATAATTTAACTTTGTCATAGATTGTTAGTAATAATTATAATGTTCCTGCTGTGTGTTATAAATGAGAAGCTCGTTGGATGATTATTGGCTATTCACTGGCGCTGTCTTTCTCATGGTGATGCTCTACAGACGTAAACACTTGGACATGTCTGGCCATGCAGGCACTTCGACAGCTGTAATTAACACAATGTAACTTATTGGATGTTGCTAAACAAGCATCCCTTTGAAGTGAAAATGGATGACCTTAACTGCTGACAGGAGTTACCGTGTAGCACACAATAATTATGTTGAAACAAAGTATATCTACTTTTAATGATTAAATGAGCAATTTCCTGGATTCCCAGGCACCGTCAACAGGCTGGACTTGTCACTGTATCTACTTCAGAGAAAGGTTTGATTGGCAACCTTGTGGACCAGGGAGCAGAGCGCGATGGCGGGGGGGGGGGTCCATTATGGAAATTGTTTTTGTCTGGTAGGCAGCCCTGACTGTTGATGTTACACGAAATCAATGCCGTCAGAGAAACAAAAGTTACGATCAGTTGAAGTGTAAATATGTCGGTTTACCTATGTTATGCGTTGTTTGGTCACGTGTTGGGTGGTCCAAGACATGGAGCTACGCTTGCTAATTAAATTAATTAATGTCTTGACTGATTTATAGTTTAACAATTTAAACATTCACAGCAACATGAATACACAACGTTTTAATTAATAACTGTAACTGATTATGGCCATTGCATGGCGACTTATTAAACAAAATATTTGTCAATCTAATATTTTGTTTTAGAAATTAAACAAAATCGAACTATAATATTTCTAATATTATGATATGATACTTGTACAACAAAAAATCGAATGCTTTAAAATTCCAAATATTAGCTTCCATAGTCTATCAGTATATAAAAATTTGCATTCCACATTAAATATGTTTGCTAATTTGTTATAGTTTTGTTAGTAATTTTGAAAATTGTGGCAATTAAATGTGTTCTAATGAAACAACTTATATGTGCTATATTGTAAGTGGCATTAAAATGTGAATCACATGCTTTGAACAAAAAATATACATACAAATTAGGAATTCTCATTCAATACATTTGATCGCGCGCTCGATCGCATGCCCGACCGTGCTTTGTAGCATGTATAAAAAAATTTAGACTGGCAAAAATTTGATCCTGGGTGACAGCGTATACACAAAGCCATCCCGTACCCACTGTGCCACAGAACTCTTAGCTGAGGGGCTCAGAGGGCATCCATTCCAATTAATGGTTCAACGTTCCCGAACACAGGTTTTCCAACATTCCTTTTTTATAGCCACAATAGTACCCTGGAATAATCTAACCTCCCAATCAGTTCAATCTTCCTCCTTGCCGACACTGCCGCAAACAAAGTCTAACTAAGAGTGACCCCTGTTTGTTTTTAACTTGTACATGATTCTATACAGTTATAACCAGCACTGCACACTTGCACTCCTGGCGCATGCAACAAACACCACACCATCCACGAAGTCGTCAGTAATGACGGTAGTGGATTACTGGAAGAAGAAGAGAAGTTGTGACTAAAGTAAAGTAATATGGCTTATTATACTCACGACCGGAAAATTTGGGACAGGTTTAAATTCGTGGCACTGAAATCTTGTGTTCTAATGCGCTTGGCCTATTTTAATACAGTGCGTGGTCTCGCACTGATTCATGTGACACGCGAACAATTTACACAGCGTAGATAGGACCCACGATTTTTTACACAGGCGTCTTTGACGAGATTTGGATTTCGTTGGTATATTTCTGTAAGTACTTCACTCAAAACAACTTTTGTAAGCTTGTTTGCAGAAATTGGAAGGAAAATGTGTTATAGATTTAGCACATAAATATCTTACGGACGAATTTGATTAGGTTTTAGGATAAAATGGCAAAACACTTGGACCAACGATTATTGCCCACACCAGTATTATGAGTATACATGTTGTGCGTTACGAAACGACTCCATCCAAAAATTTCGTGTGAAAACAGGTACGTTAATAAACACACAAGCGACACTTCTCTGATTGTATGGACCTAAATACAAACATTTATGGACATTGGCAGGTCGGATCAGCTGGAAATGTTTTGATTGTTGTCCGCCATGTTGCCAATCATTTACTCCTGTCAATCACTTGTGAGAATCGTATCTAACAATCTGATTGCGCTTACCTAGGGATTGTAATACATTTTGTATTCGCGTCCTGCGATGTAATTGCCTTTTCCAAGTCGTCCAACCCACCGCTTCTCTTGAGTTTCTTTACTAAACTTTTAACAGCTTTCTCAGACCATTTTTCTTCTTTATCGTTGTCGCTCTTTTTCCAACCGAGCAATCGCTTTACGATCGGCGGAGTGAACGGCAGCATTGACGTTGTCATCTTCTCAACGAACACTCAATTACCGCTCACGTTGTATAAGATGTCGCATGGAGTGTATTCAGAGGCCGTTAAAGTGTAACCAGTGAACAGGCATTACAACCAAAATTGCCGTAAAAACAGCTAACAGCACATATTTAACGACTCACAGACATTTTCCCAGACATCGGCCAGACAGATCCTTATCGTTAATATGCGCCACGGTCTGGCCACTGCACTTCCGCTAAAATAGTCCCTAATTGATTCGCATTTGACGTTGCTTCCAGTTTCTACATCATGCAAATTCACATTCAAATGTAAAACACTGATATATGTTGGGCCCGGTGCATAGTATGGCAGTCTTCATTACAAAATAATCAGAAAGTAAACATTAGGCAGCGCCAGGTCACTTCGTCTGGGAACTATATTGCATTGACCGAGATTAACCTATTTTGGTGTTCCTATGGGGTCAAGTAGGCTAATGGTTTAAAATTGTTAGTTTCTAGGTTTACATGTTGTAGTTGTAGTTGTTTCCAGCACTCGGCAACGTTCTATTAACTGACTAGTCTGTATATATTGTGGTTACAGTGATCTTATGAGGTCTCATTCAACTAGTCAGCCTTTTTCAGAACATTATCGCCAAGCCGACCTTTCTATGCTGAGGGTGGTCACTGCCAGGGTGCTTGTCGTCCTCAGTGGTTCTTTTACGTCCCAAATTGAGACGGGACCGACATTAACGTGATCTCCGAGTCACGAGGGATACACAGTCCCCAATGTTGAGAGCCAGGTTTTTACACCAAATATACCATACCTGCCCGGTTCGGGTTTCGAACTCGGGGCGCCGGCATGTCAGGCGGATGTGCTAACCACTACACTATCGCGCGCCCTCCTCATGTTGATGATTCGTAGCCTATATTTGTAATTTAGCAACATTACAATCAGGGCTGGGTCCAATCACACAAAATAAAATTAATTACAATTACTTTTCATTTGTCATTTCTGAGGTCTTAGGTGTTGTTTCTCCATATAGCCCCTTCTGGGGCTAACCTACCTAGGAGTTGTGCAGTGCGCATTGCGAAGTGTGCGTGAAACTGATTTTTTTTAATAATTTTAAAATAAAATAAAACAATTATGTAAAACATGTGCAATAATTTGTGCACCTTAAAAACAAAGTCTCTGTCTTTACCTATAGTCTGATAAGGTGGGCTGGAGCAACATGATGGATGTTACTCAGAGCTTGTTGAAATGGGTGTAGTGTGGGTATAGGCTTATTATTTTTCTGAGGGAGTAGATTCCAAGCTCTTATAACTCTGTATGTATGCGTGCATGTATTTGTATGTATTTGTTTGGATCGCTGTTTCGTTTACGGGAGCATGAGACTATAATATGTTGTGGTAGGGTAATGTTCAGGAGGTTGTGTTTTATTTTGTAGAAGAATTTTAATTACAACTACACTTCTACAATTTTCAGATCAATTACAGTTACATTACAATTACACCATTAAGTTTTCAATTACAATTACAGATCCATTAATGGGACCTAACAAAACGTTTATCAATGATATGTCATGCACGGGTATGTAGGGTCGAACTAGTCAGTTACGAAGTAGAATTAATTAAAAAACAAATGGACTCAATTTGGATGAAATTGATAAAAATCACAAAAACAAATTATATTGGAATTGAAGTCAATAAATTAGGTGCAAAGATAACTTAAATAACGAAATATAATTTGTTTGCACATAGATGACATTGAAACCACTAATCCGTCCCACTATGACTTCACTTCAAGGGGTTTCTACTTTCCCAGTCAGAAGACTAGGCAATAACCACAGTTGCAAGTAATTAAACAAGCCGGGAAATCCATAATAACATGCCTATAAGTTGTTGCTATCATCAGAGACAATATCAACTATTTAATGCTGCGTTCCAATCACCTCGTGAAGTCGTATTTACCACTCGTGATCACCACCGCGCCTACCAGCAGCGCGTTCCAGTGAGTGCACGTAGTGCGCATGCGCAGTTATTGTTGATATTAGTTACATTTTGTACTAGATAGTTGACAAAAATAAACATGGAAATTTATTTACGTTGTTGTGTAGTAGTCTATGCATACTATGTCCACATCTTTACAATGATGAAATATGCTACGGCTTTTATTAACGAAATCGAATGGTAGCGCAAAAGAACGAGGTATGAAACATTTATTATTGAACAAACTGTAATATCGCCCGCTTACATGTTCTTACGCCGGTCATTGACGTTGCGCGTCTTCTTTTTTCTTCAGACGCTTCATTTACAATGCAACCATTACCCACATTAGCGAAATTATAAATGTAATTAGTCTACGCATGGCGTGAGCCCTTACTTAAACATTATTTTATGTGAAATTTTGAAGAAAAACAAACACTGCATTACTGCTTGCATATTAACTACTATCCATTATTTACCTAATCCTAATTATGTTATGCGACAACCTAATTCCAAGGCAGAGCTACAACTGTATATTTTACTGTCATATTACTATTATCCCTAATTAGAACTCATATTAGTATATATTAAAATTGCAGTAAGTTTTACATGGCTGTTAATAAAATGAACACTGAATTGCACAGGATACAAATGTAAGGTAGCAGTTTGGACACCTACACATGTTCATAGTTATGTTGTAACATGCTAATTAAGAGATGGAATACATCTTAATTTTCATTCTAATGTCGCCACCAGCCACAGTATGGCAGCACCAAATGCTAAGTAGATGACGGATATTGTTACATTCTTTATTTTGTGAAACTACATTTTCATGATTTAATTGCTAAGGTGTTGATTATAATTATATTTAGGTAATTAATTACTATGAGTAACCAGTTGCTTGAATGGTACAAGATAAACCCCAGAGACACTGGTCACGTGTGTATTCACCAAGCATTGGTACAGCAGCTGTGGGCTAGGCTGGCTCAGGTTTCACACAACAAGGAGGAGACATTTATTTTTGGTGAGTGTCAACTTGTTCAATAATACTTTTAAGGTATTATTTCCCTTTTCTAATTATACCACATCATGAAGTGAAAGATTGTCCATCAATAGACCTAAACTTGCATGGATGTTTTAAAGCAATTATTTAGTTATAAGGGTTTTCACTATATGGAAAATTGCTTTGAGTGGACACCCCAGGATGCTGTGGTTGACCCCCACTGGCTGGTTGTAAACAGTAGTGGTCTTAATGAGTTTTAGAATACTTGCATCCTGCTGGTGTTATAACTTGCAGAATATACAGTTTTAATCATGTTTAATCAGGTACTGTGTTTTGTATTATGATGCTTAATCTGTGCTATTAGGTTAATATACGGCCATATTATGCATTTAGCAACAAAGTGTGTTCTATGAAGCTATGCAGTCAGTATCAGAAACTGCCCAGTGGCCACTAATGTCCTCATGATTAATCACCCTATGGGGTTGGCTGGGTAGGATGTGGAGCATATTCCCTAGAGACTAACACTTGAAAACAAGTTGGGAGCCATCCTGGATAGTGTAGCTAGATGGTAAACACTGGCCAAGTGTTTGGTTCAGTCATTTAACAAGTCATAGAATAGGTATACTCTGTAGTAAATTGGAACAGAATATGGTAACACAAAGTAGTATCGGAATATGGAATTGAAATACTTGTTTAAATAATTATCTGTGTTCTGCTATAAATGACATGTTGCACCATGCCATTGCAGGAGGGAGCCAGGCCGCCTCAAATGAATGATGTGAGATTCATTAATGAGCCTCCAGAGCAGTGTTGGGGTGGGCATGGTCATTACAGTCATGGTAGATTATGTAATTATTGCATCTGTTAGATGCTTATACTTGTGTTGTTGATTTACATACATTTGCATTCCTAGTATAACTTGTACGACAATTATAGATCTTTAGGTTACTTTACATTATACTGCGTGTGCATGCTGTGAGACATGTGTCCACGCATCATAATCATTAATATATCTACGTACGTATATTTGTATTGTTAGTACTGTATTGACAAACTGTTTACTTTGTTTAGGTTTCTTTTTGTATCCGGAAGTAAGACCACAAATAAAGAACTTGATCGAAAAGATTGGAGCCGACTTGTTGTTGTACAAATTGGCCCCGTCACACAAAACATATATGTTAATATCAGATTAATTTGATTTACCTTGATAATAAATAAAATGTTGCCCTTTACAAATGTATTACTTGTGTTACTACAATTTGAATTATTAATTTAAGTGTGTAAATCCTTTTTTCAGAAGATTGTTTGCTCTACGTCTACGAGAAGACCGGCATCCTGTGATGGTTGTCAAGACGGTTCATTCTGACCTGTTACTTGTGATGGACGAACACACCTTCAGCAGACACGTGTCTCAACAATGCCTAGTTCAAACGCTTTGTGAACTTTCCTCTCGAAACTGACTATGACATACCCGTTGAATATGGAGGAATGCCATGAATACCCATTGAGAAGAAAGCTCTCTTATTCTTTTGGTACGTGGCAAACACAAGCACTTTGCGAAATTTCGGATTAATTTAACATCTAACAGAGCACAGCACATCGAATAATAGCAAAGATACTACAGGACATTCCCCACTTTTCATATCAGCACATTCTTTGCCCGAACAGTATTCAGAAACAACACAGCACAAACATATTTTCATCTTGTGGTATCTCAAAAACCATTGGTGCAACAGCTGGATGCCGCATCAGAATTTCTCATCTGCAATGCCATGGCGATGACTGTATTAACAGAAAGGGTTATTATTCTGTTCTTCTACAAGGTATATTTGATGAAAGTCCCAAATTCATTGATGTGTTTGTTGGTCCCCCAGGTAGAGTACACGATGCAAGAACGTTTCATATGTCACCCATTTACAGTGCCAGACAGCATCGCCTGGGAGATAAATGGATAACTCCTTGGCGACAGTGCATATATTTATCATGATTTTCCTTGCATTGTTACACAGCTCAGATATAACAGAACACTGACTGATGATTAAATTCTACGAAATTCAGCTATATGTCGGGCACACTTTATTACATAGAATGCATTTGGTCGACTCAAGTGTAAATTCAGACGAATCAAGGATATTCAGAATGTGAACTTAATTATCATATTTCACATAATAACTGCTGCTTGTGCTCTACATAACATGTTAACAGAGGATATGATTCAAAGTAATGAACATCCAGATGGATGCCCAAGGTTTGATGACAATAATGAGTAAGTAGGAAGTCAGTTAACATTCTGATTATACCTCTTGTCTGAATCTACATTTGAAATGTATCACCTAGTCCACTACATATATCTTATTTCTTACTTAAAATGATCTTTGTAGTATTGTGTGCATTGTATATGACGGTTAACATTTCATAACCGGACAATCAAATAATATTATGGTTTTACCTTCAACGTATTCAATTAGTACATTATTATTTCAGTGTTTCCTAAAGCCTATCTCTCTTTGTTTCATCGTCAACTTTCACATGTCTTTCTATGTTCATTGATTTTCATGAACCACTGGCATTTCATCAACAAGATTTGAGTTGTTTTTTTTAAACAGCATTTCTTTGTATATATTTATTATCATATTTTGTTTATTTTCTTTAAGGACTTTATCTTGTTAGATAATGCAGTGGTGATGAAATCATCATATGGCACCAAAGTAAGCGATGTGTTTGAATGTTTCAAGGGTGTGTGTAAATTATTTAAATATAACTAGTTACAACTAGTGACATGTTAAGTACCTTAAATTGTCACATTTAATATTACTGTAATTCCTCCTCTGTGCATAGAATGTACTACAATTGTATACATGTTAAACAGTATTACTGTTCATGTTATGAAGTGTTTACATTTCAATGTAGTGACATGTTAACATTGTAATTTTCAAATAGACTGTACTTTTCAGACCTATTTATAATATACTGTAGTTGAGTTACAGTTCATAAATTATAATTGTTTTCTTATGAACAATAATATATATGTCTACACAATACGTAGGAACTAATTGTTTAACTTATATTGTTCATATATGAATTGTTAAATATAGCCTTGCCTAACATTACTTTCATTATTGTATTATATAGGTAACTTCAAATTTCATATGAGTACATGGTTACTATATTGATAAAGTGTAATATGTGTAAATGTGTGCTTCATAATCTTGCATGTGTAATACTACAGAACATGGATTATTTCATGTTAAGATAATTTACAAACAAGTCTGTATGTGATAGACATGTAAATGTTATGTTCACATTCCATGAACAGTGAACACGGGCTTGGCTGGTTTGCTTGTGAAGAATGCAGTGATGTATACCAGAGGTGATGGCATATCAGCGAATGTCACAATAAAATATCTGCACTAATTTGCAGACATAAATTTACCCATGTGTACTGTATCAATGTATGTCTCCGCTTCTTTAATTATGTGATATGTCATGCATGACAAGTAGTTGCCAAAGCATTGTGGCATTTGGCCAATACCAAAATATACAATTAAGGGTCTTTATAGTTGTGACAGCAGAGTCACCCGCATGCAACACTGGTAGTGTAATGTACATAACAGTCACACAAATGTTTCAGTGTAATTATAATATTTTAATTAAATGTTGACATACATCATGCAGGTATACAAATACATGCTTCACAACAGTCATATTATTGACAGAACTCAATAATTTTAACATTACTACTTTAAATTGAAAGCGAGTTGGCCTTTCATTGTAGATGGGGACATGCACATTTAATTTAATCATATACAATGTTCACAATTACGTATATATATATATATATATATGATTTATGTAATATCACATCATCCTTAATAATATATACATACCTCTGTGTGTATATATATATATATATATATATACAGAGGTATGTATATATTATTAAGGATGATGTGATATTACATAAATCAGTTATACTTATAAAAACAACCTATATTTCTGGAAACATTGATACTTGACATGACTTAAGTCATAACAACATTATAAAATATATAATGTATGATTTCATGACAAGTAACAATTTATTTTAAAAATTAAAACGTTTTCATTCTACCAGATTTTCCAAAAATAGTAATATTTTTAAAGTTTTGTTATCTGTTATTATGCTGCTCATGTTTATGACAACTACATATTCGTAATCTTTGTCTATACAGCCAATCGGGCAACGTTAAGGTCAAATATGAAGAACATTATGATATACCACACGAATTTGTTATCCATACTGTTTACATGTTGCACGTGGCAATGACATGGGCGATATTACAACAATATAAGTTGTCACACAAGAAATACAGCGAATCACAATAACTTAGCATGATCTGCATTCTTCTTGGCATCGGGTTTGCTTGTTCTGGCTTGATCATTGTTTTATTGTAATGGTTATCGTATCAATTTGTAAGATCACAAATAATTTGTACCATGGCCATGATCGATTTGACGTTCAGCAAGGTGAAGGTCGCCCACTATTTATGACTCGTGAACTCGGGCACCTTCGTTACTTTCGAGTTCACGAATACGTGTGAATACGACTTGTGTGGTGTCTGGAATGCTATTTACGAGTCGTGAAGTCGTATTCACGACTTCACGAGATGATTGGAACGCAGCATTAACAGTAGTCTTGGAGTTGGACATTGATAGCTACATGGCTTATACATTAATTAGCACTGTTAGGTGAATGACACATTTGGAATCACAACTTAGGCATTGGATTGGGTATCTTAAATGGTATGGTTTATTATTTGTAGACAATCTGTGGAAAACATGTTTCTTAATAGTTTATTAGGTCATGTGATGTTAGCAAACGGTGTAATTGATAGTAATTGATTCAACTGCACAAAATAACAATTAGAGTAACATGATATTTTCTATTACAGTAACACTTACAGCATTCGTCAGTAATAAATTACAAATACAATTACACAATTGGACCCAGCCCAGGGCTCAATTGGCAGTGAAACAAATTAAATGGATCAGAATTAATTTAACAAATGCTTATAAATAACATTGGTTTGTCGCTGAAAAAATATTCTGACCAATAATGACAGTTATTTACGTGAATTGCTTGCACGCAAGCAATTCAAATGCTAAAGGATACGATTATAATTCATTAAAGACTGGTAAAAAAAATATTATTAGCTAAGGGTCTGCAGATGACACATACTTCTTGACACAGACATTTTGATATGTACACTGACCACAAATATATGACACAAATATTTAAAGTACACTGACCACAGATGACACATACATCTTGTGTACAATGACCGTGGATGAGTCAGATATCTCATGTACACTGACCACAGATAACACAGACATCTCATGTACACTGACCACAGATGGCATACCTCTTATGTACACTGACCACAGATGACAGACACCTCACGCACACTGATCACATATGACACAGACATCACATGTATACTGACCAGAGATGACAGACATCTCATGCATACTGACCACAGATGACAGACATCTCATATACACTGACAATAGATGACCCAGACGTCTCATGTACACTGAAAACAGATACATAAATTTCACGTACACTGACCACAGATGACACACATCTTGATATGTCCACTGACCACATATTACTAAGACATCTCATGTACACTCACCGCAGATGACAGCCATCGCATTCACACTGATCACAGATGACAGACATCTCATGAACACTGACCACAGATGATACAGACATCTCATGTACTCTGACCACAGATGAAAGACTTCTCATGTACACTGACCACAGATGACAGACATCTCATGTACACTGATCACAGATGACAGACATCTCATGTACACTGATCACATATGACAGACATCTCATGAACATTGACCACAGATGACAGACATCTCATGTACACTGACCACATATGACACAGACATCTTGTGTACACTGACCATAGATGAGAGACATATCATGTAAGCTGACAACAGATTGAATGAACGTTTATTCAGAACATTGATAACAATATATACAAGACAAGACAACCAAACAAGTTTAACTATAATACAAGTGAGAATATACAATGTTTGAAGGGGGTAAATACGAAGTCATTGACTTTTGTGTAAATTTACCCCTGACATGTATTTATATATAATTATATACATGTATGTATACACACATATATACATACATATATTCACATACATACGTACATTTATATTGAGACATCAATATTATATTATTCGAATTTGCTATTCAGCTAACCATCTAGCTACAATAATTGAAAAAATGCAATGGAATATGTGCATATTAAAAATTTTAAGTATGCAATAAGTACACATCTTTACACATATTGTAATTTCCTCAATGGCATGATTATATTTGTGTTTGATTTTATTTAGGTTTCCACAACTAAATATTTCTCAAATAAAAGGTTCTTGCATTTACGCTTAAATTCAGTAATAGTATTAGTAGTTTTTAAATGATCACAGAGAATTCCATAATTGCACTCCCTTTACACAAAGAGACATTGATCACATGGTAGAACATACTCTCTGTCGTTCTAGGTCATGATTAGCTCGCATTGAGTATGCTATTTCCCGTCTAGTAAACAAACACTGAATATTTGATGGCAAACAGCTGTAGTAAGCTTTGTACATAAATAATGATGTTTTCAGTTCTATGATATCTGGAAATTTTAGAACATGTAATTGTTGGAAAAGTGAGTTTGTATGATCCAACCATCTTGCACCAAATATAATGCGGATTACTCTTTTTTGTAATAAGAAAATACAGTTAGTATTTGTTGGGTACGTGTTTCCCCATATCTCTGCACAATAATTTAAATACGGCAAAAAGAGAGAACTGTATAGAATACGTCTACTATTTCTATCAAGTAGATGACTGCATCTATGCATTATAGCTGTACTTTTTGAAAGCTTTGTACGTATTTTATATGAGCTTTCCAATTTAGTAGATCATCAATAAACACACCCAAAAACTTGGTGACCCATACTCTTTCGATATTAACATTTTGTATTTTGATATTAATTTCTTTGTTTAGCATACGATTTCCAAATAACATATAATTGGTTTTAGATATGTTCAGAGTTAATTTATTTACTGCAAACCATGTATACATTTGGTCCAGAACGTTACATACAGTTTCGTTTAGTTTATTGATGTTACTATTTGCATAAAAGATATTAGTATCGTCTGCAAAGAGAATGTATTTTACTAGATTAGATATGTTACACATATCATTAACGTATAGAATGAATAGTTTGAGGCCCAAACTGACATACATCTCATGAACATTGACCACTGATGACATACATCTCATGTACACTGACCACAGATGATAACAATCTCGTGTACACTGACCACAGATGACAGACATCTTGTGTATGCTGACTAATATGTTCAGATGCCAGGGGCCGGTTTCATGAATCGCTAAGAATGTTGATTGTCTTAGTAAATTATGTGATTTTTTAAATATAAGCAAACATAGGAGTTTATGCAAATACGTGACGCTAAGTAGTTGCGTAACTTTAAGTACGCTTCATGAATACATACACGTCTTGATATGTCCACTGACCACAGATTACAAAGACGTCTCATGTACACTCACCGCAGATGATAGCCATTGCATTCACACTGATCACAGATGACAGACAACTCATGAACACTGACCATAAATGACAGACATCTCATGCACACTGACCACAGATTACACAGACATCTCATGTACACTGACCAGAGATGACATTGATATATCATGTACACTGACTACAGATAACACAGACATTTCACGTACAATAACCACAGACGACATTGACATCTTGTGTAGACTGACCACAAATGACATACATCTCATGTACACTGACAACATATGACATTAATATATCTCATGTACACTGACCACAGATGACACAGCAGACATCTCACGAACACTAACTACCAATGACAGACATCTCACATACACTAATCATAGATGAAACAGACATTTAGTGTACACTAACCACACATGGCAGACACCTCATGTACACTGACCACATATGAGAGAAATCTCATAAACACTGACCACAAATGACAGACATCTCATGCACAATGACCACAGATGACACACATATATATCAACTACACTGACCACCCACGACAGACATCTCATTCACACTGAACACAGGTGAGAGATATATCATGCACTCTGATCACATATGACACAGATATCCCGTGTACACTAACCGCAGATGACACGAACGCTTTGGCTTCGACTCAACTGTTGAAGAAGGACGGGTACCCGCACCATTTCACAAGCTCCTCCGCCTCCCTCTTGCCCATCTTGCGACGCTGTAAAACCACCTCCACACGATAAAGTTTATCCTTTGAGACTGACAGTTTTGTAGTACCGGTTCGTAGAAGGTGCCGTCTAGTGTCGTTCCGGCGTCGTTTATCAACCACTAACCGGGCGGGTCGGACGGGTGCGCTTCTCCGACGGTGAAGAGCTCTTCGCTCCAGCTCGCTATGTATCCTTTCTTGAACTGTCTCTTTGCTTTCTCCCACTCCTAGTTTGGGTTTGCCTCGACAACCGTTGTTACACTGTCTCCTGGTTCGATACTTTGCCACTCGTGGGAGCCATACTGTACTGATGCTTCAATGACAGTTGTTGTACGACTGCACGAACCCCGGCAACACCTCTGTATATCCCATCGTCGGATGTTTTTAAATATCGCCACATGCGTCTTCAGCGTGCGGTTAAAATGTTCCACGATACTCGCTTTGGTCTCTTGTGCATGACGAAGTGGTGGAAATGGTGCTCTTTTAAGAGCTTCTGAAAATAATTGTTGAGAAACCCTTGTTGGTCTGTAGTGCTGTCGACGGCGTCTACAGCAAACCCTCGAAAGCCGTGACGAGAGCCGGATCGGATTTACTCTTCAACGGAAAGCAACACGCCCATTTTTTGAAAAGACGTCGATAAAGGTCGCAAGTAATGTCGTCCCGTCGTTGTGTTTATTCAAGTTAGCTACGTCGACGGCTTGTGAAGGGAATAAGTGTCCTTCTCCAACAACCACTGCTTCACGGCTCGTTTCGGTAGTAGGGTCGATTGATGCAAGGAATCGACTCCGCTGTAACTCCCCACTTATTTCGTGTCGAAGTAGACGCGGTTTAGTAAGCTGCGTTGTCGACTTTCCATGGCGTGTCGTTGCGTACAGTGAGACCTCCGTTGCACGAGGAGGAGGGTGACCGCTTAAACAATTGTATAATAAAACAAAATGAACCTGCTGCTGCTACGACAACTACCGCTCGATCCCGCTTAATAACACCCTATAAACCCGTCGGGCTTTTCTCTTCTGTTTAATAGCCTTCCCACCGTCGACCGAGATTTAGCATGATGAGCAGCCTTCGTTGGTGCGTATACGCCCGACGATCGACGTTGCCGACGAGTTCCATAGGGATGTTCACACGTCTCATATGACACGCGAACGCTTCCCATCCCACCGGTGGAGTCGTCTTCCTTTTTCTAAGGGCGTTATTCACGAGATCCACCACGTTACTTCCCGCAATAAATACACCGTCGTACACTAACTCCCCTGTTCGTTACATCGGGTCAGCGGGTCCGTTTTCACTTTCTCCAACATGAGGCTGGATTTTTCATACTTGTGTTGTCTACCCCGGCGGTGTCTTTCACCCGAAACTGTCCGTCTTCCAACAGCTCCGAACGCGAGCACAATTTCCGGTACCGAACCGAGTTGCTCCCGTCCGAGTGCTGCAACGCTTACATGGAAGCTTACGTGCAATGCCGACTCCCCGGACGAGCGTGGGATACTATCGAAAAGAAGTCATGTGCTTCCCGCAGGGCGTACGATAACAGAACGTCGGGACGCTTCAAGGAGGAATCGTCCTGTCGCGATATTGTTTCGCCCTGGTTCAGCTTGGGAGCAACCGAAAAATACAATACGAAGGGGTTGAACAAGCGACGGAACGACATCAACAAAGTACCTTCCTCGCCGTGATGACGGGTTTGCGGAGCGTTCTCGGTTGGAACCGCAGTTTTCTTGTGAAAGACTCGTTCGTGCTGCCATACACCCAGAAGCGAGCCAAGCGTCGTGTGGTCGACGACGGGACCAGCACGGCACCGATTCTCGTGTCAGGAAGGACAGTTGATCAAACGAGGGACTGTTGAACAATAATATGTGTGTTTGTATGTTTTGAATAACATAATTTTAAAATCACCAGTGCTTTTTAATCGTTTTCTATTAGTACAAAGCGATATATTCAAACCGGTTTTAGCCAGTCGAATACACGACAGTTGTTGTCCACCAGATAATGTCCGAAAATCATCTAGAAAGTCTTCAACGGTACACCACGGCACCAGAAGAGCAAGTAAGCGACGCAGTATTGCCCACATACGTTAGTCAGTCAGTATGAGTCGTAGTACTCGCCTTGATGGGTCGCACTACGTTGACGGCGATCCAGTGTTCGCCCGGTGCGTCTCTGTCGTCGGTTTCGGACAGGAACGCCATCGGTTAAACGGTGATCTTTTTCGGTAGCTTATCTTTATGTAGTACGCCGACGACGATCTGTTTAGTGTACGCGTCGATCGCTAGGCGGCGCATGAGCTGAAACGTGTCCATTCTTAGTAATCGTACACAACGTTGCCGTTCCTGTCGATCTCCAGCACCGTCTTGAATTCGCCGTACACGACGACGTTCACCTCCATTCTAAGGAAGGATGTTCCATTTCCTGATGGTTCTGGGCAGGAACGAGTGCTGACGGTACTGAGTGCGACACTGCGGCTGTGAGAACTGATGGCTGTGGCTGCGTCGTTGCCGTGGTGGTGGTGGCTTCAGCTTTCTCTTCTGTTGACCGGTCCCATATGAGTGGCACCGTTGATGTCCACGCCGCCCGCTTTCACCACTTTGGCTCGCACATACAGTTAAACGGTCGACAGGTCCAGGTAGTCTTCTCCCCATCCAGTTATGAGAAACTCGATAGGACCCCCCGCGTCGAGATACGTGAGCGGTTTGTCGTCGGCCCACTGACCGCTCCCGATGCTCGATTGGGTCATCGGCACGCTGAACAGACCCACTTCGCTCTTTGATCCCTCGCACGACTGCCGATGCACAAATGCCATTCTAACTGGTGAATATGTTGCTTGGCGCCGGTTCTTTACGACGGCGTTTCGAAGTACTGACCGTCGAAGCTCCGACCGTCCGTTTTATAACCCGTCGTCGCGTCACTTGCCGCCGCTACCCCGGCGTTTTCAGCAAACTGTCCACGAGACCGGCTGTCGTTTCTGACGCGCGTCGTTTGACCGCCTGTTTCAGATTCTGACCGGATGCGACGTCTTCTGCCAAGCGCATGAACGTTCAGAGCACGTTCAGAGCCAAGGCCTATCTCTTGATCAGAGTTATGGCGCGTCGAAACAGGCTCCCGAATAGGTTTCCCAAGCCATGACCTCGCTGTACTTTAGTGCCGGCGAATACAGGTACGTTGCCGCCTACCTGCCGTGTGTAGTAGTCCTCGCACACGTGGCTGTCGCTGTCGCTCTCGACATTAAACCAGTTTCGGTTTATAGGGTATCAGGTGAAGCATCACTACGAGTTTCCCCTTCTGAAATTGCAACGGTTGACCGAGATCATACCTTATATCGATCTCGATCGTGCCGAACTATTTTCGCAATAGAGGTACGTATTGTACGCGGTCGAAAGTCTGCGACATCGTGGCACCAATTAAGCCGTAGATTGGAATGCTCAGCTGTAACGGAGCGAGACAATTACCAACGATGCGTGACTCCACTTCTTCCGTGTAGATATACATAGTGTCGAGTGCTTGATGCATGTCCACCGTGGAATCGGCCTATTGTTTGAAGGTGTACTGATCGACCCGGTTGTATACGGTGGCCGAAGGCTTTACCCTTAGGGAGTCTTCACCTAGACTCTGGTGTTGGTACTATGGTGTTCGTACTCACACTGTGGTTCCCATGGCGCTCTGAACACGTGTGCTAAATTCGACGCCCGGTGCCACGTGCAACGTCTTGTGTTTGGAGATTTAGCTGCAGCTCAGTTTTGTCTTGAACGCGGCAGTTCCCAGGCTCGTCAGCACCGTGTTGTTCATGTACATCAAAGTGGTCGGAAAGTATTAATAACCGTGCTGGATGCTACCCCGTGGTAAATATTGTTTTGATCCACCCCGTTGAGATAGAAGGTGGTGTCCTCTCCTCCGACAGTAGTAAAGGCGGTCCCTTACGCCGTATGGTATGCGCTGCGCGGAGGAAGAGGAATGCGCGGAGGGAGAGGAAAGTACCCGGATGTAGGTCAAGGACCCGGATGTAGGTCCCATTGCGCCGGTGGCGCCACCTATCGGATAGGTCATGAACTAAAACATCGCAACATAGCGGATTTTTTTCGAACTAAATTGGTTTGGCCAGTAGCGCCACCTAGCGGATTTTCCCCAAAGCTAAATGTTCGAGTAATGCCCAAATTCGTGCGTCTTGGTTTGGTCGTTAGCGCCACCTGGCGGATTTTTGTGTGAACTGAATGACCTCCTAGCGGATAGGTCATGAACTACACGTGGTGCCACCTGACGGACAAGTTGTAAACTAAATATAGGAGTACTGCTCAAATTCGCCCACGTGAACTTTATGTTCTGTTTAACATTTTGGAAGATGAACAACATGACTAGTGATAACGGCCGACAAGAGATTTTGCTACCGAAGGTACTCTCGTGTGATGTGTCATCCGAAGTCTCGTGACACATCTCGTTCATAGTCTCGTCTCTTGTCTCGTGTCATCCGAAGTCTCGTGACACATCTCGTTCATAGTCTCGTCTCTTGTCTCGTATCATCCGAAGTCTCGTGACACATATCGGTCATAGTCTCGTCTATTGTCTCGTGTCATCCGAAGTCTCGTGATACATCTCGGTCATAGTCTCGTGACATAACGTGTGATGTGTCATTCGTAATCTTATGTCTCTTGTCTCTTTACTTGTGATAAAATGCTGAACGAGTATTGTTGGTCTCTAGGCACAGATGAGACGTACATGTAGATGAGCCTCGAACAAGGAATACCTCTTCAAAACAGTTTGACACCAGTTTGTGTACAGGCTATCAACTGCTATAATAACTTCAAAAAGTTCGGTAAGTACAAATTTCGTATGACGAATACTGTTACATGACAACCAGTTTGACCAAAATATTACACAGATAGCTGGTAGTTTGAATGTTTTAGCAGATAAGTTCGTATAATCCCCTATGGCAATGCCTTAACACGGGACAAATACACGGATGTTTTTTCAACACAGAACCTTGAGGCTTGATTTATACCAGTTTATACCGGTTAACAGGGAGATTTTTCACTCGCTATAGAATGTCAGTGTTTTTGAGTTGTTTGTCATTGGTTATGAGCTGTTTGTCAGTGTTTGTAAGTTGTTTGTCCGTGTTTGTAAGTTGGTTGTCAGTGTTTGTAAGTTGGTTGTCAGTGTTTGTAAGTTGTTTGTCAGTGGTTATGAGCTGTTTGTCAGTGTTTGTAAGTTGTTTGTCAGTGGTGGTTATGAGCTGTTTGTCAGTGTTTGTAAGGTGTTTGTCCGTGGTTATGAGCTGTTTGTCAGTGTTTGAAAGTTGTTTGTCAGTGGTTATGAGCTGTTTGTCAGTGTTTGTAAGTTGTTTGTCAGTGGTTATGAGCTGTTTGTCAGTGTTTGTAAGGTGTCTGTCCGTGGTTATGCGCTGTAGGCCAGATAGCCTTTAGCCTCTATGCCTATGCCTATGGTTATGCTTTATCGGGTTTGGACCTATGTTAAAGTTGTAAATGTATAGACTAGGAGCGTCCTACACCTAATCAAAGGGTCGACAACCTACGACATATATAAGAATATCCACTATTGCGCATGCGCAATTACTTATTTAATTGACGTCACATGAAGGGATTACATTACATACGCGCAAGTTCAACACAAGGTCTAACCAAAGCACTATCTGCTTGAACAACTCACTTCGTGTACAAAATTACAGCGCGTACCATACGTCATACAGGGTGCGCGTGCTTGCGACAAACAAACGTGTCCAGACACGTCTCAAGTACGGGTTTTTGTAACAGACACCAAATGGCTGATATAACATAGTCCTATATGTAATCTACATTTCGTATACATTATTTCAGACAAAACAGTCTCCGTTGAATTTATAAGCCTTTTGTTATACATAACGCCTTACTAAGCGTCAGGTTGATGGTTGGGTTGATTGCCGGAGCTGATGACAGAGACGAAATTGTTTTGATCGTCAAACTGGTCATCGGACTGGTCGTTGAACTGGTCGTTGAACTGGTCGTTGGCTGATGGTACGGGTTTATTGTCTGGGTCGAGAGGTCGAGTGGTCCCATAGCCGGAGAAGGCTGCGCCTTCGGTTGCAAAATCCCTTGTCGGCCGTTATCACTAGTCATGTTGTTCATCTTCCAAAATGTTAAACAGAACATAAAGTTCACGTGGGCGTGCCGAAAGATCACAGATTGTAGAGTAGAAAATTCAAAAGCACAGACTGCAGAGTTTTAACGGTGTCACTGCATCATGACGACACATAAAGGGATTACATTACATACATACGCGCTATGGTGAAAAATCCCTATCCTTTACATGGTGAAAATGTCCTGTGCTTTAACATGGTGAAAATTCCCTAAGCTTTAAGCTGGGGTCCGCTCACTTGTCCACTAGGGGATGATACCTACATCGAGGTACTTTTCCTCTTCCTCTACTCAAACTCATTCCCTATGCTTTAACATGGGGAAAATCCCTATGCTTTAACATGGGGAAAATCCCTATGCTTTATCATGGGGAAAATTCCCTATGCTTTAACATGGGGAAAATCCCTATGCTTTAACATGGGGAAAATTCCCTATGCTCTAAGATGGGGTTCGGTCACTTGTCCACTAGGGGATGGTGTTTGTGGTTCATGAAGTATCCGTCAGGGGGCTCTATTGCACGCAAGCGTGCAAGATAATTTGAGCAGTACTCCTACATTAATTTACAACTTGTCCGTCAGGTGGCACCACGTGTAGTTCATGACCTATCCGCTTGGACGTAATTTACATCATAAAAAATCCGCCAGGTGGCGCTAACGGCCAAACCAAGACGCACGAATTTGGGCAGTACTCGAACATTTAACTTTGGGTGGAAATCCGCTAGGTGGCGCTACTGGTCAGATTTTTGGAGTCCCGAAAAATTCCTCTAGGTGGCGCTAATGGTCAAACCAATTTAGTTATATAAAGATCCGCTAGGTGACTATTTTTAGTTCGTGTCCTATCCGATAGGTGGCGCCATCGTGCGACACGTGACCTACATCCGGGTACTTGACCTTGACCTACATCCGGGTACTTGACCTTGACCTACATCCGGGTACTTTCCTCTCCCTCCGCGCATTCCTCTTCCTCCGCGCAGCGCATACCATACGGCGTAAGGGACCGCCTTTACTACTTCCGACGTTTTACCAAATGTACTGTATCTCCACTAGGCCGCACTCCCACTGGCCCAAAAGGTTGACGCGTTGCTATAGCGTCGTGATCTAGTGGATCAGCGTGTAGTCGGGGTGCGTTTGCTTAGAAGCGTTGCCGGGCAACGACAGGTAAAAGTCATAGGATCCCATCGCGTTTCATTGACGGGTTCGGCAGCAGGTAGCCGAGACAGCTACTCAACAGCCCCGTCCGCAGGTTCGAATCTTTTCGACCTCGCGTCAATTTGTAAACCGCCGACACCACCGTACAACTGCTGCCACATGGTCTCGTGGTTCGAGACGTTGACACTCGCGGAAGCCATACCGAAGCTTCGATGACTGGTGTTGTTGAACAATCGCACGAACCCCGGAAACGTCTCGATGCATCTCAACGTCTGTTGTTTTTTGAAGTACCGATACATGCGAGTCTTCAGCGTGCGGTTAAAACGTTCCAAACGTACTCATTTTGGCGTCCTCGTTGTGAGTGACGAAGTGGTGGATACCGTGCTACTTCAAGAGCTTCTGAAAGGGACGGTTGATAAACCCTTGTTGGCCTGTAATGCGGTCGGCGGCGGCTAGAGCAAAGGCTCAAAAGCCGTCTCGAGAGCCGGACCGGATTTATTCTTCAACGGAAAGCACCACGCCCGTTTCGAAAAGGCGTCGATGAATGTCAAAAGGAATGTCGTCCCGTTGTGTTTAGCTGCGTCGACGAGATCGGCATGCTCCTGCTGGTGTCGATCGCCTACAACGACGCAGTGCCGCTTGAAACAGAGTTTCACCGGTTTGTGAAGGGTATTGATTTCCTTCTCCGACAACCACTGTTTGACGGCTCGTTTCGATATTAGGGTCGTTCGGTGCAAGGTGTCGACGCCGGTGTAACTCCCGACGTATTTTGGGTCGAAGTAGAAGCGGTTTAGTAGGTTTCGTTGATGAAATCACATGACGTGTCGTTGCATACGACGAGACCTCCGTTGCACCAGGATGACCGCTTAAGAAATTGTATAATAACGTACAAAAAGAACCCGACTGCTGCTGCTATTACATATGCAACGACGACTACCGCTCGACCTCGCTTTATAGCACCCAATAATACCGCCGAGCGGTTCTTCTCTCTTTAATAGTTGTCCCATTGACATCAAAAAGAGTGAGCTCCACGAGGCGCCTTCGCTTCCTCACGGGTAGTAGGTATTTGCTATCGCAAGTACGCCCGACGGTCGACGTTGCCGACGAGTTCCATAGAAATGTTCAGACGTCTCATCCGTTCGTTTCACCGGGTCAACGGATCTGCCTTGAGTTTCAAAAGGAGGTTGGCGTTTTTGTTATACTTGTATGCCCTACATGTGTACCCCGGCGGTTTCTATCACCCCAAACCGTTCGTCTTCCAACAGCTGGAATGCACAAAACCATCTGATGAAAATAGTTTTTAGAGCAACTTGCTGATGCGCCACGGTCTTTGATCGACATGACGGACGACGTTTAAATAAAACTGGACCTGTTTGAACAAACAAACATTTCTGTGTTGAATGAACATGCGCCGATTATAGTAAAGCGTGTCAAATCTATTAAGCAACCACCCTGGTTTAACGCCTAACTGGCTAAATTGATAGCGGCCAGAGAATGACTGTTCGACGCCTCAAAACACTCAAGGGACCCTCGAAAACTGGCTATGTATAAACCTGCTAAGAACCGTGTGAATCATGACATCCGAAAAGCTAAGCGAGACTTCTACATCTAATCACTGGAACAACAAACACCAAATCCACGCGTGATATGGAGTCACATCAAATTATCTTTGGCTACGAGTGCGGTTCAACCGAGACAAACCAACCAGAACAGTCAGCCACACCCACACAATCGAAAATGATGGTTGATCAATTCGACGAACATTTTGCCAACATTGCATCGAAATATGGTACAACGACAACCACTGTGTCGAACTACTCAAAACTAAAGTCATTTATCGGGCGAAGCAAACCAGAAAATGTGTCTTTTAAATCACCGAATATGACGATTGAATTTGTTCTTAAACAGCTACGAAAGATGTCAGCGATAAAAGCAACAGGACTGGATGGCATCAGTTGTAAACTAATAAAACTGAGTGCTGAAATCATTGCACCGCACATAGTCAACATTTGCAATGCTATTATAAAAAGGCGCACTTTCCACGATCATGGAAGCAGGCCAGAGTGGTCCCTCAGTACAAAAGCGGAGACTCAAACGACGTCATGAATTAAATACCTATATCGGTCTTGCCAATTTTGTCTAAACTTCTGGAGCAACACGTGCACAACCATCTTACAGAGTTAAAATTACTGCTAGACGAGCAATTCGGCTTTTGAGAGAATCGGTCATGTGAAACCGTATTGCTTAAGCTGACCGACTATTTTCTAAGAAACATTGACAAAGGCAACTTGTGTGGCATGTCGATCTGAGAAAGGCTTTTGTCTTGGTTGACCATGATCTGATTTTACCCAAACTGGAGGTGTATGGTTGCCATGAAAATGAGCTAGCCTGGTTCCGAGCGGACGCTACCAAAGCGTGAAATATGACAGCGTTTTGTCAGACCCTCGTACGGTAACGATAGGTGTGCCGCAAGGCTCAATACTTGGACCCTTGCTTTTTATTATTTTCATGAACGATGCCATTCTCGAAGTAGCAAACACGCGGATTGACATGTATGCCGATGACTCGACACTACGGCCGACAAATGTGTTGCAGACATAAATCGGTAGTAGTATATAAGGCCTTCTGGAGGGGTATCCAGTGGTGTTTTATGGTCATTTTTGAGTGATATTACGATGAGGTTTCGAAAGCCTCCCCCTGAGTGACGTGAGTAGTCACGTGACCGTATGTGTAACGAGAGGCGCCATCTGGCGGTTGCGTCAGAGGTGAAATAGTAGGTGACGCCCCCTGACGGGAAGCGTAGAGAGGGTGTGATTAGTTGTGTATGAATGTGCGTGTATGAGAGGGGAGCGTAGAGAGGGTGTGATTAGTGTGTATGAATGCGCGTGTATGAAAGAACTAACGAAACACAAGAGTATACGAGTGCACACGTATTTTATTGATGAAAGATACAAGCGTATAACATGAAACCCTGTTTTATTAAGCAAAGCGCACGAACATCAAGACTTGTGGGTGAGTGAACACCGCGACAGAGGTCGTGAGCTTAGGGGTCAATACGACCACGCCAGTGGCTCGTGTAAGTCTGCCTATGTTGTATCGTGTATAACGAGCATGTTGGAAGGTGGACCATGAGAGATAATGAAGTATACTGAAAGGTGTGTGAATAATGTTTATAAATATATATATATATGAAACTTTAAAATATGTGAGTATGTATGTATGAAAGAAGGATTATATATAAGGTAATAACCAACAAACACCACAGTTTGAAAGTTGAATAGTTTTATTAACATCAGCGATCGATTACATCAACGAAACCATCATCATCATCATCTGTCTCCGGACACCAATTTTCGACATCCCCCGTGTCCAGGGGGGCAACAGGGTCGGGGTCAACCCAAGGGTTTGGAGGATCAAACCGGTCCCGTGTCCTCAGCAGTTCAGCCATGACGACACAGAAAGCACATTCGTGGTAGTCGCGGAGTTCTTCTTCTCTGGAACATATATGAAACCTTTGAAAATATCGTCTCTGAAACAGATATGAAAACTTTGAAAATGATAGTATATATTGTGCAAAGTACAACCGGTGGGAATAGACCAGCGATGTAACCAGACACCGCGTAGGTAGCCAACACGATAAAAGGGCAAGCTAGGGCAACAGACGAGAGAGATAAGAATGGACTATGACACAATATGTAGACGTCGGCTGACGTGATCGGTAACCAGACACCGCGTAGCTAGCCGAAATGACAAGAGGGCAGGAAGGCAGAGAAGGCGAGGAAATAGAGGAGAGGGAGAGAGAGGAGGATAGGAAGGCAGAGGAGGCGAAGAAAGAGAGGAAAGGGAGACAGAGGAGGATAGGAAGGCAGAGGAGGCGAGGAAAGAGAGGAGAGGAAGACAGAGGAGGATAGGAAGGCAAGGAAAGAGAGGAGAGGGAGACGGAGGAGGATAGGAAGGCAGAGTAGGAGAGGGAAGAGAGGAGAGGGAGACAGAGGAGGATAGGAAGGCAGAGAAGGCGAGGAAAGAGAGGAGAGGGAGACAGAGGAGGACAGGAAGGCAGAGAAGACGAGGAAAGAGAGGAGAGGGAGACAGAGGAAGGCAGAAGAGGCGAGGAAAGAGAGGAGATGGAGACACAGGGGAGGATAGGAAGGCAGAGGAGGCGAGGGAAGAGAGGAGAGGGAGGAAGACAGGAAGGCAGAGAAGGCGAGGGAAGAGAGGAGAGGGAGACAGAGGAGGATAGGAAGGCAGAGAAAAGAGAGGAGAGGGAGACAGAGGAGGATAGGAAGACAGAGAAGGGAGGAAAGAGAGGAGAGGGAGACAGGGGAGGATAGGAAGGCAGAGGAGGCGAGGGAAGAGAGGAGAGGGAGACAGAGGAGGATAGGAAGGCAGAGAAGGCGAGGAAAGAGAGGAGAGGGAGACAGAGGGGGATAGGAAGGAAGAGAAGACGAGGAAAGACAGGAGGGGAGACAGAGGAGGATAGGAAGGGAGAGGAGGCGAAGAAAGAGAGGAGAGGGAGACAGAGGAGGATAGGAAGGCAGAGAAGGCGAGGGAAGTGAGGAGAGGGAGACGGGGAGGATATGAAGGCAGAGAAGGCGAGGGAAGAGAGGAGAGGTAGACAGAGGAGGATAGGAAGGGAGAGGAGGCGAAGAAAGAGAGGAGAGGGAGACAGAGGAGGATAGGAAGGCAGAGAAGGCGAGGGAAGTGAGGAGAGGGAGACGGGGAGGATAGGAAGGCAGAGAAGGCGAGGGAAGATAGGAGAGGTAGACAGAGGAGGATAGGAAGGCAGAGAAGGCGAGGAAAGAGAGGAGTGAGAGATAGGGGAGGATAGGAAGGCAGAGAAGGCGAGGGAAGAGAGGAGAGGGATACAGAGGAGGATAGGAAGAGAGAGAAGGCGAGGAAATACTTGGGAGGTCAAGCGTATGTCAAGCGATAAAATACAAAGTTTGCAGCACTTACTTACTAGAGACGTATAATATTCATCTTGTCCTCGGGACATGCCTTGTCGTGAGCGCTCGCCATCTTCAGCAGTCGGAGTGAAGTTGCGTTGTTCGAAGTCGGTAGAAAGTAATATGCTCCACTAGAGTTTTGTTAGGTTTATATACGCAAACCCAATAGAGGCGTTATGTCTTTTCAATCACGAGACAGTACAGACAATGGAGTCACGAGTTGAACTCCGCTCTCTGCCCGTGCTCGTTAGCGGGTGCATGGGTGCGTGCATGCGTGTAAGGCTAGGACACCACAGTAGAACTCAAAAAATTTCACTCTTTTGACAGTAGAACTCACAAAATACGTACATACACATACATACATACATGATGTAGTGATGTGATGAGATGATGTGATGTAGTGATGAGACGATATGATGTAGTGATGTGATGAGATGATATGATGTTGTGATGTGATGTAGTGATGTAATCAGATGATATGATGTAGTGATGTGATGCACTGATGTAATGAGTTGATGTGATGAGATGATATGATGTAGTGATGCGATGATATGATGTAGTGAATGTGATGAGATGATATGATGTAGTGATGCGATGAGATGATATGCTATGTTGTGATGCTGTATTGTGATGTAATCATGTATTGATGTGATGTAGTGGTAATGTGATGCTGTGGTATTGTACTGGAGGATGTGATGTGGTGTTGTGATGTGATGCTGTGTTGTGATGTAGTGCCTTGGTGTTGCAGTAGAGGATGCGGAGGACGTAGAGGAGGAGGACACCCTCAAGAGCCTCGCCTTCCTTCTCGAGAAGGTCGAAGGTTGCTCGGTGAGTCGTGTCATGTGATGGTTCTTATACACAGGGGGCAGCCATAAAGTATGTCACACTGGTGATGTGACGAAGTGTTACATGGGAATGGGGGTCTTGTGACAAAGTGTTACGTGGGAGTGGGGGTCTTGTGACAAAGTGTTACATGGGAGTGGGGGTCTTGTGACAAAGTGTTACATGGAATTGGGGGTCTTTGAGCAATAGTGACATAGTGGTACATGGGAGTGGGGGTCTTGTGACAAAGTGTTACATGGGAGTGCGACGCCATTCCACCACCACCACTAAAGAAAGAGAGGACTCCGTGGCACATATTCGGCACCGCGTGTCCCAAAGAGGAGATCGTCTTTCTGTGTCAGGTCGTCGTCTTGTATACGGTCATCTTGGTCAGCATCTACAACCTGACGTTCGGACACCACGCGAATCCGACTCTGTGGACGGCCCTGTTGAGTAGTTCGTTGGGTTACCTGCTACCCAGTCCGACGTTGAAACATGGCGACGAGTGATTTCTATCTCACGTTGCCCAGCAATGCTTCCATGGACACGCCCCCGACAACACGCTGACCCACTACGTCACGACGCTACCGAAACGTATCCTACTACGAGGACAATGGGAGTGCGGACTGGTGGAGGTACAGTACCCGTACAGTTGGTACAACGTCGTAGGCGACGACGCGGGGTTCGCTGTAACGATACCGATAGACGAAGACACGGAGGAGGGGAACCCGTGGCCCATGCACACGAAGATTACCCGAATCGGGACCGGACACTATAAAGATCTGTGGTCACTGATCCTCGTCATTAACGCCGCTCTACGTCGCGTGGTGGGAGAGGGACGGGTGAAACTGAGCTACAGCATCATCACGCGTAAGGTAACGGTGCACATGACACCGAATACCGTCTTCCGTGCCGCTATGCTGACCACCCTTCTCGGCTTTCGCACCTCTACGCTGGCGGCTCTCCCAAAGGATCCCGTGTATCCCGAGTTCAAGGTATGTATCGTGGAAGCCGACACCGTGGTCACCATGGAACGAGAATCGCTCTACATCTACACGGATGTCGTGGAACCGCGAATTGTCGGTGACAGTCTCGTACCGCTGCTGCGCATCGTTCCTGTGAGCGGTCGCCATGGCGACATCGTGTCGAAGACATTCGACAAGACTCACTACGTACCCGTGCTCTGCAAAGAGTTTGGCACGATCGAGATAGATATAAGAGACGACACCGGACAACGCGTGCCATTCGAGGTCGACAAGGTGACGGTGACACTTCATTTCCAACGGCAACGGACGGCATTGTGAATTACACCGACTACTACAGTCGTCAAGCGGGCGGTGCGCTTCCTTATTTCGCGGGTGCCCGACACCAACGAGGACACGGACTGGGAAGTCTATTCGGAGGTCTACTGCGTAGCGTCATGCCGCTCGTCAAGAGAGGCGCCGTGGCGTTGGGAAGGAGAGCTCTGTCGACCGACGCACGCATAGCCGACGACGCCCTGTCGGGGCAGAACATCAGAACGGCCGCCAAATTTAGTGTCACCGCTGCAGGTAGAGAAATGATGAGCGACCTCTTGACCCCTGGCGTGCAACCGCGTAAGCGTATAAGACGCACACCCACTGCGAAACGAGTCAGTACACCCGCGAGACGTCGGAGGAAGCAGCAGAGACCGAGGGCACGTCGTGAACCAGATATATTCGACGATGGCGTTCGTTCATAAACTATCGTGCGAGGGACTCAAGAGCGAACTCGACCTCTTCACCGTGCCTCCGACTCAGACCAGCATCATCGACAGTCGCACGGTCCACTACCAACCGATGTCCTCGCTCGACTCGGGTGGCCCGATCGAATTCGTCGTACCCGGTTCGGGAGACGATTACCAGGATCTCGCCAGCACGATGCTACACGTTCAGGCGAAGGTGGCGCGTGCCGACGGAACCGATCTCGACGCCGCCGATCCCGTCGCTCCCGTGAATAACTGGCTCCATTCGCTGTTCAGTCAGGTCGACGTCTACATGAACGTAACGCTCGTGACTCCCTCGACCAACACGTACCCGTACCGCGCCTACATAGAGACGCTGCTCAGTTACGGCAACGATGCCAAGGAGACGCACCTGACGAGTCAGATGTGGTACAAGGACACGGCCGCTCGTATGAACGCCGTCGTCATTGACGGCGCCGATCCAGCAGCCAACGCGGGGTTCGTCGCCAGACGCAACATGATCGCTCAGAGTCGCGTGGTCGACATGATGGGTCGTCTCCACGTCGACCTCTTCCATCAGGATAAACTCCTCGTCAACGGCGTCGAGGTCAAGATACGTCTGGTGCGCAGCAAGGATGCGTTCGCGCTCATAGCCGGCGGAGCCAACCCCGGCTACAAGATACAGATTGTCAACGCTACACTGTTCGTCAGGAAAGTCACCCTGAATCCGAACGTGCAGATGGCACATATCAAAGCCCTCGAAAAGGCCACCGCCAAGTATCCGCTGCGACCCGTCGAATGCAAGGTCTACTCCATTCCCACAGGTACCCGCTCGCACACGCACGAGAACCTCTTTCTTGGCGTTCTTCCAAAACGTCTCGTGCTGTGCTACATCGATAACGACGCCTACAACGGACGCTACGACAGAAGTCCCTTTCGCGCTAAACCCAACCACATCAACTTCTTCGCCGTGTACGTCGACGGACGACAGATACCCGCCAAACCTTTCCAGCCCGACTTCGACAACGACCTCTTTGTCAGGTCCTACCATAACCTGTTCACCTCGACGGGTAAGGCGTGGCAGGACGAAGGCAACGGCTTGTCTCGCTACGACTTCCGACACGGCTACACCTTCTTCGCCGTGGACCTCACCCCCGATGCGTGCGACGACTGCTGCTTCCATCTGGTACATAAGGGCAACGTGCGCATCGAGGTTCATTTCCGCGACGCGCTGGCAACCACTGAGAACGTCGTCGCCTACGCCGAATTCGAGAAGGTGCTGGAAATCGACAGGAGTCGTAACGTCATCTACGACAACTGATGGAAACCATACAGCTCGTCTGCCTACTCACCCGCGATACGCACGCCCGTGTCGTCATGCGCGGGATCGTACCCAAAGACGTACTCCTCAAACTCCGGATAGACGCTTACCCCGTCGCCTTCGTGTGCAACACGCACGACGCGGGTAAACCCGGCGAACATTGGATAGCGATCTACGTAGACGACAACGGTCGCGGCGAATACTTCTGCTCGTACGGCTTGCCGCCGCAGCACGTCGAGTTTTGTCGCTTCTTGAATAAACATTGTGTAACGTGGACTCATAATTCTAAGAGACTGCAGAGTCCCGTGTCTAACGTTTGTGGACAATACTGTGTTGCTTATCTCATGTTTCGATGTCGTGGACTTGTCATGAAGGATTTCGTAAAAGGTTTCGGCACTGATCTGGTAGCAAACGATTGCTGCGTATTCGATTGGCTTAAACAACTGCAATAACCGTGTTTCATTAACGAACATATATCATCATCATCATCGTCGTCATTATACTACTACGATTCGAGCCTATGGCGCGGTGGTCACACACCCGTAAGCTCACGGCCTCTGGCGCTGTGTTCACTCACCCGTAAGTCGTACCGTCATCATCCCACGAGCCACTGGCGTGGTCGTATCGACACCTAAGCTCACGACCTCTGTCGCGGTGTTCACTCACCCACAAGTCTTGATGTTCGTGCGCTTCGCTTAATAAAACACGGTTTCATGTTATACGCTTGTATCTTTCATCAATAAAATACGTGTGCACTCGTATACTCTTGTGTTTCGTTAGTTCTTTCATACACGCGCATTCATACACAACTAATCACACCCTCTCTACGCCCCCTCTCTACGCTCTCCTCTCATACACGCATATTCATAATCACACCCTCTCTACGCTTCCCGTCAGGGGGCGTCACCTACTATTTAACCTCTGACGTAACCGCCAGGTGGCGCCTCTCGTTACACATACGGTCACGTGACTACTCACTTCACTCAGGGGGGCGGCTTTCGAAACCTCTCTAATATCACTAAAAAATTACCAGAAAACGCCGCAGGATACCCCTTCAGATGGCCTTACATACTACTACCGGTCACTAACAACTCACTCAAAACCAATGTCCAACTGGATAAACGAAAATCGAATGATTCTAAACGCCGATAAGACAGAGTGCATGCTACTTGGCACCAGGCAGAAATTACAACGTGCAAGTCCGAACTTCTGCGTACATGGTAACAACTGTATCGTGACACCCGTTCAGACCCACAAATTACTTGGCTTGTACGTTGACAGTGGCCTAACTTGGAATGCACATGTGACAAAGCTATGCTCCAAGCTGCGGAGCCGGTTGTATTTGTTTAACTAAGTGAAAGGCTTAATGCCGCTACGTGCAAGAAAACTGTATTTCTCAGGGATGGTGCAACCGTTGATTGACTACGGCTGCGTCATATGGGGTAGTTGCGGACACGTTTTGCTGTCGAGCGTTCATAAGATGATGAAGCAGTATGCACGTGTAATTTTGAATGTGAAAGACCGGCGACAAGTTTCAACAGTGACTCTATTTCGCTGTCTAGGATGGTTGCCAATCGATGTTCGCATACGTTACTTCACTGCCATAATAATGTATAATATCATGCATGGGCAAGCCCCGGCCTACCTTATAGACCTATTTATATTAAACAGTAGTGTACATGATCATCAGACCCGCGGCTGCACAAACATTCGTGTTCACAAGTACAACCTGGCCATAGGCCAGCGCACATTTGCTTAGAGGGGTGCAATACTATGGCACGCTATCCCGGAATCTATACAGAATGCCAATAGTGTAGAGATTTTTTAAGCAGTCTTTTTTTTATTTCTCAGGAAGGATGTACACAATTGTTTGCACTTTTCAATTGATATGCCTGAATGACTGAATGATGAATTGTTTTAATTAATTCATCTTGATCTTATTTACTATTATTGACTTTAATCTTTCTAGAACTGGTAAATTTATTGATGATGTTGTTTTATTTGTAGTGTAATATTAGTTATTATTTAATTAATCTATTATTATTTATAGTTTTATTGTTGTGAATTGTATATTTTATAAAAGCTTTGTAAATATTGATGTAAGAATGTAGTGTGAGATGGCCCATTGAAAATCACGATATAACGTGAAATGGTCACCATCATTAAATAAAGCTTTTATACTACTACCACTACCCGTACAGAACAACGGTCGATTTCTAGTGGTACTTCAAAGAAGATCGACTACCCTCGGGCAATACCAAACTTCAGTGGCTAGCCAAGCACGAGCTTCTCAGTGTGAGTCTTGCCTCAAATGTCCTTGTGTATGAGTCGGCGCAGGGAACCGAACGACTTCGCGAAGCTCATAAAGACGGCCATGGAAGAGTTTAGCGAGGCAGCGCGCAAGGCATTGGAACCCACATATCAGCCTACCTTCGAAGAACTCACCTTAATCCACACAGAGTGGAAAGAGAATTGTCAAGAGGAGGAGGAAGAGGGGCGTCTTACAACTCCGTACACTGCACTGATAGATCGTCTGCACGCTTACGTACGTCAACTCTCCATCCTCAGTTTCAACTCGGGGAAGTACGATCTGAATGTTGTCAAGAAATACCTTGCCCCCCTTCTTACGTGCGACGAGCATTAGTCATCAAGAGGAATGACAATTTGGTGTGTATGTTGACGGATACTCTCAAGTTCTTGTGCATCACCAACTACCTCGCTCCCGGGTTTAGTTACGAGAAGTTCCTGAAAGCCTACGGATGTAAGGTGAGAAAATATAACTTTCCCTACGCGTATCTGAACGAAATTGGATAACACCGAGCTTCCTCCGAAAGAGGCTTTCTACGGTCACCTGAAACGTGAGGGTATTTCCAACGAGGAATACGAGCAAGGGCGGGCGGTGTGGCGCGATGAAGGCATGACGATGCTGCGAGATTTTCTGGTCTGGTACAACATAAACTTGACCCCGTTCTTGGAGGCAATATATAAGCAGTTCGCCTTCATCGCAATATCATCTTGCCGGATGATCTGGGAGATAAAATCGCCGAGACGCAACCTGTTTTCAAGAAAATGTACGTCATTCGAGACGAGCTCAAGTCCGTTCAAGCGTCGCTACGCTGACCCTGACAAGGTCATCATCGCCGATATGTTTAAACTGCTGGAAAATCGTAATTACGGGAATTCGATCACACGGCTGGACCGTCACCGAGACTTCAAATACTGCACGACTTACGGTGTCTCGAATCTGATTATCGATCGACGTTTCTCGACGTCGTCGTTCCCGACAGCATTTACGAGGTGGCGCTGTACAAGAGAACTGTTACCTACAGTCTCCCCATCCAGATCGGGTACTTCGTGTATGTAGCATTTCTGCTATTTCTCTATGTTTAAATCTACTTTTCTGAGGTTTAATTTGGGAAATGAGGAAGGTCAAGCCAGTAGATAGACATATTGTTGACCAACCGCCTTAGTTACGTAATTACAGCGACTCGGTTGCAAATGCGCTCAGTGTGGCGTGGTATTCTGTTGCTAGCGTTTCTAGGCAAGCAGGTGGTTTCACTGTAATCTTAGAGGGTGTTCCACAATGCCTAGTTTGAATTGTATATTGTTTAGTCAATAGAAATGATGGAAACCTCTCATATGATGTGTAACAATTTCCGCTTGTATAAACACCTATTGTACGCGTTTCGCCATATGTGCGCTGGCGAAGGACTGGGACAGATCCAGGGTTGAACGAGACAGGTTGTCCTGCTGCCAAGAGAATGGCAAGTGAAGTCATGAAGCATGGTGGGAATCGTTAACATGGGTTATGTTCCGAAGCTTTTATGTGTGTATGTAATATTCAGTGTCCAGAGTGACTGTTCGAGCTTCGAAGAAGCCATACCGCCACGTCAGCGGTATATTGAGACAACGTTCCGGTCGACCCCAACGTATTTGCGTCGATGAGCGATAATCGCGACGCGCTCACCCAGCACGGGCCATCCTCGAACAGCGGTCTCACAGCGACAACGTCAGAAAGCTTGACCGAATGCGACTCGCAGCGCCCGGCGGTAAACGTATACTGCCAGGCGTCGTCATTCGCGCGAACCCGTTCATCCGACTTCTCGATCGTTTGCGACAGGGCAAGACCTCTTGATCAAATTCGTAGCGGCCGGCGGTAAGCTTTTACTGCCCGGCTTCGTCTTTCAGTTGAACATATTCAACTGACATCGCAATCGTTTGCGACCGTGCGATAATTGAACGGACGCGACTCGCAATCGTGAATTGCCCGGCATCATCACTCTTGCGGCCGAGATACACCGTTCTAATTGTATTCTGAGCTTGGCGTGTTGACTTCAACAAACGTTCGTATATATCCGAGATGGAACTAACCCAGTATAAATGTCTATTTTCTGATTGAACGTATATATTATTTGCTATATTATGATTGGTAGTTATCTGTGGTTTTGAAGTGAGGTATTATTACCCTTGAAGTATTCACATATATGTGTGTGTGTGTGTGTGTGTGTGTGTGTGTGTGTGTGTGTGTGTGTGTGTGTGTGTGTGTGTGTGTATGTGTGTGTGTTGTAACAGAGTACTTTAATGAGAGTTCGCGAGGACTAGCTATATTCTGTGTATTTATATTATGGGAGTTATTCTTAGATAACACTTGGCGCCTAGTGTTTGGTCGTGTAGCGGTATAATCCACCTGAGAAAGGGAGTGGAATTTGATCATTGAAAGATTCAGTGTTATTGTTTATTATGTTCTATTAAGATTTGGTTACGGGATTTCTTTATTCTGTTTATTTTTGTTAATCGAGATATATACCAAAAGGAAGACATCTTATAATAAAGTTTATTAAATTTTCCTCGTTCTTTGTTGCTTGTTCACGATAACCGTTCTTTCTCATATGCGTTGACCTTGATATATAAGAACCCTACTAGACTGAGCCATCTAGTGTACGGAGACCTCGCTAATCCGTAACAGTGTACCAGTACACCAGGCTGCATATATTGCAGTTCTACTATGATTGCTATAAATACTTCGTTGACCCCTCCGAACGCAAGCACTATTTCCGGCACCGAGCCGAGTCGCTCCCGTTCGAGTGCTGCCACGTTCACATGGAAGCCTACGTGCAGTGCCGACTCTCAGGATGAGCACGGGATACCGCAGACAAGAAGTGCTGTGCTTCCCGCAGGGCGTATGACAAGAGAACGCCGGGATTCTTCAAGGAGGAATGGTCTGTTCGCGGTAATGTGTCTGCAGCAAGACCTACTACTGCTTCGGAGCAACCGACAATTTTGTACGAATGGGATGAACAAGCGACAGAACGACATCAATAAAGTACCTTCCTCGCCATGCTGACAGGTCGACGGAGCGGTCGCGGGTGGATCCGCGGTTTTCAAATGAATGACTCGTCTGCCCTGACGTACATCCAGGAACGAACCGCGCTGACATATTTGTGTGCGCGACGACGGGGACAGCACGGCACCGATACTCGTGTATGGAGGGACAGTTGGACAAAGGATGGACTGTTAGACAATATGTGTGTGTATGTGTTTTGAATAAAAGAAGTGAACAAACACTTTTTCCATTGTTTTTTATTAGTACAAAGCTATATATTCAAAGCGATTTTAGCCAGCCGAATACACGACAGTCGTTGTCCACTAGGTAGTATCCGAACATCCCCTCGAAGGTCTTCAACGGTATAACACGCCAACGGAACAACAGGTAAGCGACCCAGTATTGCCCACATACGTTAGACACGCCGCTTTGCAGTCTCTGATCGTTGTGCGTCCAGTACTCGAACTTACGACGCAGGAAGACGCGGAAGGTGGCGTGTTGCGGCGACAGTCTGTACTAGTCGTAGTACTCGCCTTGACGGGTTGCGCTACGTAGACGGCGATCCAGTGTTCGCCCGATTGGTCTCTGTCGTCGGTGTTGGGTAAGTGGTGATCTTTCTCTGTAGCTTATCTTTAGGTAGTACACCGACGACGACCTGTTTAGTGTACGCGTCGATCCCCATGCGGTACATCAGCTGGAATGTGTCCATCCTCAGTAGTCGTACACGACGCGGCGGTTCCTGTCAATATCGAGCACCGTCTTGAATTCGCTGTACACGACGACGTTCACCGTCCGTGGTATTGCCGTGGCGAAGTGTTCTCCAGTCGCAAGGTTGCCCTTGCGCATGACGCTGAAATGGTCACCATCGCAACAATCCGGTGACAGGTCGAAACCGAACAAGGTGTAGCCAGCACCAAAATCAGCACGTGAAAGGTCCACTGCCTTCGTCTCCTTACGCCTTGCCTGTCGACGCAAACAGGTTTAGGTAGTTTCTAACGTAAACTCCCTCTATGAACTTTGGATGTAGCTGCTTACTCAGTATCTGACATCCTTCCACGTAGAGGCCGAAGAAGTTGATATCATTTTGCTCGCGTTTAACAGGTTTTTATTGTAGGTCCCGTTGTAGGCATCGTTGTCGATGATGTACAGGACCACCCGTTTTGGCAGCACATCCGCAAAGCTCAGCGAGACTTCTACTTCAAATCACTGGAACAACGAACACCAAATCCACGCGTGATATGGAATCATATCAAATCATCTTTGGCTGTAACGGGTGCGGTTCAACCGAGACAAACCAGCTAAAACAGTCAGCCACACCCACACGTGAACATGATGGCTGATCAATTGAACGAACGTTTTGTTAATATTGCATCGAAATATCGCACAACAAGAAACACTGTGTCCAACTACTTAAAACTGAAGACATTTATCCGACGAAACAAACCAGAAAATGTGTCTTTTAAATTGCCGAATGTGACGATTGAATTTGTTCTTAAAAAGGTACGAAAGATGTCAGCGATAAAAACAGCAGAACTGGATGGCATCAGTCGTAAACTAAAAGAACTGAGTGCTGAAATAATTGCTCCGCACATAGGCAACATTTGCAAAGCAAGTATCGATAAAGCGCACTTTCCACGATCACGGAAGAAGGCCAGAGTGGTTCCATTGGACAGAAGCGGAGACTCGAACGACATAATTAATAATAGACCTATATTGGTCTTGCCAATTATGTGTAAACGTCTGGAGCGACACGTACACAACCATTTATATGTTAACCTTACAGAGTTTTAAATACTGCTGTACGAGGAAATCGGCTTTAGAGAGAATCGGTCATGTGAAACCGTATTACTTAAGCTGACCGACTATTTTCTGAGCAACACTGACAAAAGCAACTTGTGTGGCACGGTATTAGTCAATCTGAGAGAGGCTTTTGACTTGGTTGACTATGATCTGATTTTACTCATACTGGAGTTGTATGGTTGTCATGAAAACGAGGTAGCCTGGTTCCAATCCTATCTTAGCGAACGCTAACAATGCATCAAATATGACAGCGTGTTGGCAAACCCTCTTCCGGTAACAATAGGTATGCTGCAAGGCTCAATACTTGAACCTTTGCTTTTAATTATTTTCATGAACGATGCCGTTCTCGAAGTAGTAAACACGCGGATTGACTTGTATGCCGATGACTCGACAACAACGCCTCCTGGTGGAAATAAGGTGAACTACAAAAATAGGTCAATATTTTGATTAAATGATGAACTATGTATCTAGGTCGATGACGCCATGAAATTGGTCAATGGTGTCATGGAACAGGTCATTGCGTGTGCGCAATAGTGGTTTTCTTACGAAGGAGCTTAAGTTCGCTATACTAATGTATTAAATAAAAAATAGGTCGATCACGTATTGATGCCTGTTTCCGACGGCGGCAAGATGGTGAACTACGAAATCGGGTCAATCAAGCACCACCTTTTGATTAAACGATGAACTATATAAATTGGTCGATGACGTCATGACATAGATCATTGCGTATTCGCAATGGTGGTTTGTTATTTTCTTACGATGGCGCATAAATTCGCTACCCTAATGTGGTGAATTATTAAAATAGATCGATGACTTCATGGAATATACCGTTATTTCCATTTATATTTCCTATTTTAATCAATTAGCTAACTAACTTCCTAACATTTTAGAGTTTCAACTTGTTAGCGGAATAAACATCCCTATTTTAGTATTTGAGCGTCATAAATTCGAGCCTGTTTAATACATCACCGACGTAATTCCTTGTAATTTGTTACACCGACACTGTATACAATTTCTCAAGAAATGACGCAGTAAAACGTTCTCAAAACCCTACGGCTACGTATGGGAAAACTGCGAGAAGGAAAGCGTTTGCACCGCGCAGTTCAACAAATGCGCAATGGTGGTAGAGAGGGGAGGATGGCTGGGTGAATTGGATCTTCCTATATGCTGACAATTTTTATGTCAAGCATATTCGAAATTTCAACACAAAGGGAATGAATCAAACCTTTGATCGAATTCGCCTCGTTTCGAGTACGTAGAGGTTACGTACCAAGGGCCGTTCACGGACTACTGTCGAATATAGACAATTCAAGAAAAGTTCGCATCACATTGTATAAATACTATTTTGACATGTATAAAAAATATTCATTTATACCCTATATTCATTAATGGCAGAACCCTGAGCTCGTTTGCTATATGAATTACACAAGCGTAATTGTTGGTAAAGGTCAGTTAATAATTGTACCAACATGAATTAAATCACATATCGATCGATGAGATATAGACAAACATACTCATCGGGATAATTTATAAACACAATTGTTAAATAACAAGATTAGCAAAGGTGGGGCGGTAATTTGTTACCACCTGGCCTCCTGTTGTAGAGGTCCAACTTTTGCTAGTGTGTTAAATTGCTACAGATTTGTGAAGAGTACCAGTAAACCATTAAATTACTGATTATAAATTCAGAATGTCCGATTTTCAGTCATACTGCAACACTTATATAATACCACGTCTATACTAACACGGCCATGTATTCACCTATATTCACGCAGTTTTGACAACATGAAAATGTGTACCAGAGTGGTTTTAGTCGTGCTCCCCACTGTCATGCTGCATACAATAGATGCCAGTCATACTGCATCATCCACTGCCTACAGCACTAATCATGAGAAGAATTATCTCAAATTAACGAAAAAGGTGGCTTTGCATGGAAATATCATTGCACACGATGGATGACAATCATACTGAATCATCCACCACTTACAGTGATCACCCAGACATTTTGTGAGGCAAGGATGACTGCAGCATAGGGATAGCATTTACTAGGGTCTAGTCCCGCACATTGTAAAGCCACCTTATGACTGTAGCATAGGGATAGCATTTACTAGGGTCTAGTCCCGCACATTGTAAAGCAACCTTATGACTGCAGCATAGGGATAGCATTTACTAGGGTCTAGTCCCGCACATTGTAAAGCAACCTTATGACTGTAGCATAGGGATAGCATTTACTAGGGTCTAGTCCCGCACATTGTAAAGCAACCTTATGACTGTAGCATAGGGATAGCATTTACTAGGGTCTAGTCCCGCACATTGTAAAGCAACCTTATCGGCCAATTTTTGTATATATGTAGAGAATTTAGAATGATAACGCACATAGTATAAATCTTCTTAATTGCTGAATGTTGTACAGGCTCTGAAAAGCCAATTTATATGCAAATGACTATAGCTGGGGTGGGGGATTTGTTTACATTTGAGGCCATCTGGTTTTGGGAAGGCTAGAACCCTATACATAGGACCTTTGTTGAAGAGGTTACAATAAGTTCACTGGCACCCTGGCAAGATTTATAGAGACCCGTATACTTTGGAAATGACATAACTAAAGGGTCAGCGTCTCACGCAAGGCTATGGTTTTAGCAGTATAAATAAGGGGGTTTTGTGGATAATCGGGGCGACTACTGGGGCACACTGCCGTAGGAACGTTTCTCGTGAAGCACTGTCACCGAGCGCCCTGCGAGAAGTACTAAAAGACTCTCGCAGTACACCCGTGGCAATCAGTTATTCGCAGACTCGGTGAGTAACTCGGTTGCTGTATAATAAGCACCCGCCTTCTGACTTATCGTTCTGACACCTAGAATTCGGTTGCTGTATATAAGCCGCCGCCGTCTGACTTATCGTTCTAACACCTAGAATTCGGTTGCTGTATATAGGCCGCCGCCGTCTGACTTATTGTTCGGACATTTAGAATATATCGGTTATAATTCGGTTGCTGTAATAGCCGCCGCCGTCTGAACCTATTGTTCGGACATTTAGAATATATCGGTTATAATTCGGTTGCTGCAATAGCCGCCGCCGTCTGAACCTATTGTTCGGACTTTTAGGATATATCGGTTACAATTCGGTTGCTGTATAAGCCGCCGCCGTCTGAACCTATTGTTCTGACCTTTATAACTGGGTAGTACATGTATTTAGCAGACATAGCCGTATACTGTGTATTAGATCTTGTATTGGTAGGGTTTTCCTCATATAATAAACTGTGAAAACGTATAACCTGACTTATAATTAGTACGACTGAGTGAGTGAACGTGTGCCCGTATGCTTCCCTGCCGACCGCTCGCCGCAAACGCTACAACTGGTGGAAGCCGGGGTGGGATTTCAATTTAGCTATACCCGACCGTACTCCTCTACGTTTCGTAGTATCGGTTTCGGATATTCTATTTTGGACATCCTATTTAAAAAGAACACACACGGGCTACGTTAATTCGCTTCAGATAGAATAAAGTAGGATAGATTAGTGAGAAGGTAAATCTCTGGTGGCAGCGAAATATTGGCGAAATGTCAACACAGGGTGACAATTCCTCAGTGACTGATGTTCAGCTTCGGGACACTGAGCAGACTCGGGATCAAGACTGCGAGGTTCTGTTACGATTCCTCCCTAGGGAGCAGGTGCAGTCGTCTACCAGGTCAGAAGTAGACAGGTCTATTCAGGAGGCTAATGCTGCAGAGAAGCAACATGCGTTAGTGACTCTGAGGGATAGAAAGGCTAGTCTGGAAGAGAGATTGTCAAAGATGAAATGGCAGGAGGAGCAGTTGAGATTGGAAATGGATCAGTTGACATGGGAAGAAGGTCTATTGTTAACGGCAATTAGTAGATCTGAATTAAGTTCAGTGCTAGAACTATTTCCAGAAACTTGCGCAAGTGTGAGCGCTGGAAACCGAGCGCAATCGCGGTTTGAGGACAGCAGAGAAACTGTTCGGTTCTCACCTGATCGCAAGGACAATGATCCGATGTCATGTTATACTGTTGCTACCGTGGGGCAGACCTCGGTAGCACTGGAATCGCAGGCGTGTGATACGTCCGATAATCTGATGTCTGATCAACGGGGCGCCGACATGAAATATGTCCCGTCACCCTTGATTACTGCATCCCCGGAAAAGATCTTGTCCGGAACACTGCCAAAACATGTTGGCAGGCCAAGTGACGAACCGGTAAACTTTACAGGAGGCTATCGTGAAACTCCATTTGATGTAGGACATGTAGGGAAATGTGGCTGGGAAGCTGGACCCAACCGAATTGTTCCACAAACTCATATACCGTCGTCGAGTTATTCTCGGCGTTATCAAACCCCAAGGTGTGTGGACGGTTTGTTATCAGGTCACGAGACGCGAGGTGCAGGAAATGACCAGCCGATGTTTACCGCGTAACGTCCTGTGTATGACACGGGCCGGAGGGAGGCTCATTATGGCCAGCGCGGGGAGCTCCAGCCAGATGGCTGGCCTGTTAACGACCGTTGGGGTAGTAGACAGGATTATGCAACTAACAACACGGCAGGTCAAGTGGTGTCACATCTATACCTAGCGTTAGGTTCTCCGTGCCAACTATTCACCCCCAGCTAACAAAAACAGGTTCCCAGAACGTTAGTTTTACGTTACGATAACGTTAGTGATAACGTTCGGAGAACGTTTTTTTGGAAAGTTTTCTTAACGTTCCGAGAAGGTTACAGATAACGTTGTTGCGTAACGTTCCTAAAGTTAGCAGAACGTTTTTTTGGAAAGTTTTCTTAACGTTCCGAGAACGTTACAGATAACGTTGTTGCGCAACGTTAGCAGAACGTTTTTCCCTAACGTTAGCAGAACGTTTTTTGGGAAAGTTTTCTTAACGTTCCGAGAACGTTACAGATAACGTTGTTGCGTAACGTTAGCATAACGTTTTCCCCTAAAACGAAAGAAGAACGTTTTTTTGGAAAGTTTTCTTAACGTTCCGAGAACGTTACATATAACGTTGTTGCGTAACGTTAGCATAACGTTTATCCCTAACGTTAGCAGAACGTTTTTTTGGAAAGTTTTCTTAACGTTCCGAGAACGTTACAAATAACGTTATTGCCTAACGTTAGCAGAACGTTTTTGCCTAATGTTAACAGAACGATAAAGCAATAATAAATGGGTCTTCATTACTTTCATTTACACATGGCAGTTACATGGTAGTTACAAAACTCAATCTTCCTCGTCATCATCTTCAACCTGGTTGACCTGGGTGACTGTCGGCATCTGTTGAATATAAACATGTATTCTAAATATCAATATGAATCAAACACTATTTATTTTGGGGAATGTAAAGGCCTTTTGTAAAGAATATGTTTGATGACGTATTGTTGAACAACTAGCTGCGTAACCCACGTTGCCTGGGGAAAAAAGTTTGCTTGCACTGAAACTCTTGAAATTGTGACTCCCCGAGACCCCACCGCCCTAGACGAATTTTGAAAAAAATCTAAATGTATGATCGAACCACCCCAATGGACCCTCTATATAGATCGCACACACAATTTCAGTCCCATACATGCAAAACTGATGGAGATAAGTGCCATTTAAAAATAATGATCTCACAAGATCCCCACCACCCAGAAGAATTTTTTTAAATCTATAAACCACCACAATGGGCCCCATTAGATTGCAAAAAATTTCAGCCACATACATGCAAAACGGATGGACAAAAATTCCATTTTAATATTGTGACCACCCAACATCCCGACCCCCAAACAAATTTCGAAAAAATCTAAATCTACAAACCACCCAAATGGGTCTGCTAGATCACACACAATATTTCAGCCCCATGCATGCAAACGGTGATAACGGTCTACAGACGGACATGTCACAGACAGACATATGTCACAGACAGACAGACAGACAGACAAGCGGGCGGGCGGGCAGGCGGGCTGACAGGTGGGCTGACAGGCGCACAGACAGACAGACACAGAAAAAAATTACAATATAGATTTTTGCACAAAAAAAACAATGTATATGCATGTATTTGTTGCAATAATTTATTTGTATTTATTTGTATTTGTTGCAATAACATGAATCTAGTTATTATTTTGTATCAGAGACAGGTGTTATTTTACATAAGAAAAAGAACATAGTGTATTAATATGGCTTTCTCCAGCAACATTAATCGTGTATTAATTATAACCACTAGGAGAGAGTCATATTGATTTCATGGGAATCCACAAATTTATATCTATGGCCTACCACAGAATGGCAAATTCAATAGCAAGGCCAGAGGGCATTTCATTTACGAAAGAAATTACTAAGAGCAAGTCATGATCAAATACCTTGTTGGCCTTTCTCCCTCCTTTGTGAGATGCAAACTTCAACGTTTCAGCGATCACTTCTTCAATGTAATTAACTTTTGAAATTTTGTGAATGCGTGTACACGCTCTATTGTCCAAGAATATCATTCGTTGCCACCTTCTGCAACATGCAACGAATATTATCGCCAATATTCACTCCTCTCTAGGAGCTCAAGTAGAGAACCTTAGGATAAATCAAGAGAAACAATTAAAGTCATGTTTCAAAACACCTTGAAAAAATGTATATCCACTGATATATTGCCTATCAAAACTTTTTATTGATACAATTGTCGTTTTGTTTATTGTTGCCAAAATATACACTTTTTTACATTTATCTTTAAACATACATGTACCAATATGTTTGATTCACTAAGGGCTTTTCCATTTAAACAGTTGAGGGAGTGGTCATGGATTTGTTTGGCCCCACTACCCACACATATTGAACTACTTACCTACCCACACATCTCAATATAATTTCTGCCACATACATGTACCTTGAGAAAATGCCCCCCTCCTGCATTTTAATTACTTTTCAAATACCGATGCCTCATATTTACCCCACCCACAAACAAATTAATTGATACCCCCACCTCAGACAATTTGAATGTTATTTTATTTTACCTGGTAACGCATTTAAAAAAACTCAGGTCCCCACATTAAAATGTTTAATGCAAAACCCAGAATTATTAATGAAAACCCCTCCTTACAGTTTTCTTCTGGAATTCCTTGTCCTCAAGTTTCTGGCAAAGACCTACCAGCTGTCCTAATTGCCCCATAAATTCCAGCCAGCTCCTAATGCTTACTTTCGAGATTTGCAGAGGCAATCAAGCCATGATTAACCATCAACCCCTTGACATTACTAGTGGACATTCTATTGTTAAGGACCTGTAGGCGTAGATAGATATTTTTAAACATTCGTTTTCACCAGAATGACATACAATTATCATTCTATACCACGGGCGTCCAGTCGTACAACCGGCAACTTTATCACACACGGACATGATCCTCTACCCGGTGACTTTATCACACGGACATGATCCTTTACCCGGTGACTTTATCACACATGGACATGATCCTCTACCTGGTGACTTTATCACACATGGACATGATCCTCTACCCGGTGACTTTATGAAAACTTTTATTATACCCAGGGCTGGGTCCAATTATGTGATTGTATTTGTAATTGATTTCAGACAAATGTTGTAATTGATTATGTTTTTGAACATGTCCTGCAACTGTAATACATTTTTCTGTGTAATTGAGTTTAGTCACATCAATTACACAGTTTAAAACAAAACTATTAAAAAACAACTGTCCTTCAGATTGTTTGCAGTCTACAAAATAGTAAACCATACAAGATACTCAATGCCTGAGTTGTGATACTGTGATCCCAATGTGTCATTAACATAACTGTGCTAATTAGTGAGAAGGACACACTTGGGTGTCAGTGTCCACTACTACTGGTTTCTCAGACAGTGGATTACCATCTGCCACTGTCCAAGGGTCAATAGAGACCATTATAGCTAATGCAATTAGGCTCTAGTCAGCGTGCATTATGGAATATATTTGCTCAATAACATTTTATTTCAATCAATTGTCCTTGTCTAGTTCTGTCAGCAGGGCTGGGTCCAATTACACAAAATCAATTACAATTACTTTTCATTTGACACTTTATTAAAATTACAGATGCGTTAATGGGACCTACGTACTTATTAGTTAGTGAGTATTAACTAGTTTAACCTATTCAACATAGACAAAAGTATATGGAGTTATATCTTTATTCTAATTAAGTCCTGCTGTCACAAAGTCATAATGTCAATCCTGTAGTAGACATTACCATTAGTGTAATGGGGACAAGAGAACGGCAGGGGACAACTTTAAAGGGGTGAGTGTAGATGACAGTGAAACTAACAACTGCAGCACTGTCAGTGCAGCCATGACACCACTGTTGTCCCAAGGAGGCACCTTGGAGACCCATTAGCAAAGTAGCCCACGTTTGGGACTTGGAGTTCAACTAAGGTGATTAACTGACCAGATGGAAACTTGTGTTGCCCCTTTGTGGTAAACAGGGGTTGGTAACAGGTAAATTTACCCCTTTGGGAGACATCTACACTGGATAATATAGTTTTGTTTACGTTACTTAGTATATATTAAGGGTCTCTGTGTACATATCTTACTGATTGTTATAATAGTGTTATGTAATATTTAATTGCATATCAGTCTTATGAACATACATTAGTAGTTTACACTATTATTATCACCCAAATCAAATGTGTTACTAAATTAGAGTAGGAAGACAACATTGGATCAACCAGGTAATCTGTCCCACAACATTGAGATGGCAGATTCACCACAGACCCACTCTTCCCTGTCACTGTTAGCGAGTCACTGAACTGGAATTGGAAATACTAGTCTAGTTTTTGATGCTCAGTAAACCAGTATAATATTACTCGTATTACGTATATGATAGCACTCGTGAATCCGGATCCACCTCGATTTCGCCGTGATAACTTGAGTTTTGCCTAAATTTTATACATCAGAGCGTTAATTCCATCGTTCAATATCATCCCAGGCATATTTATATTACGAAAATATTGTGTCTTAATGCACTTTTGAAGCCCAAATAGCGACCCGGTTTGCACTATTCTGCACCGCTGCGGTCGTGCGTTACCGCATCGCGCTCATAAAATGAGCGATATAGTGGCGTTGTACTGAAATATTTCGTCTTGAAATATATGGTCGATTTTCAATTGTGCGCATGCGCGGTGCCCTATATGGGTCATACTGAGTCACGTGCAAATTTCCCGGCAAGCTTACTGAAATATTCTGTCGTTGGATGTTGCAGCGTGCCCAGGTGATTGTAAGTGTAAGTTCTGAATGACATTGGAATTACCATTTGCATTGGACTAATGTATTTTTTACATGTACACCTACAGGGTTAGAGCTATGGTTGGACGTGGTCGCTTGTACCCATCTGATCTGTCATTCTGTGACCCACGTACGGATAGCCTAGGCTAGGGCTAGGCTCTAGCGTTTTCACTGTCACTGACTGACACTTGCATGACATCCATCCCCCCCCCCCGGCTGCAACACTTCTTCCCCTTTGTTTACGTTTAGACTTAGGCTTAGGCTGAGTTTGTGACTACCCCCTAGGGTAGTCTTAATCTGATACTAAGACGGCCTGTTATGCCCGTAATCCCTATAACATATGGCTACAGCTATGGCCTATGGCTATGCCATGCCCATGGCTATGGCCTATGCCATGGGCATAGGGACATAGCCATGGGTTAGTTTCAGGGTTGTGTGTTAAGTTAAGGTTACGTTATCAACAACAATATTTTTGTTTTTCCCAAGCCTCGACCTATAATTTATTACCTTATATCATGACCATGGCTGTGTAGGGTACATGCTGATGGCAATGGTTATACCTAAATTATGCAATTAAGGTCTAAGTCTATAAAGTTTAGCATACACGACATAAAAGTAAAGGTAAGTTCTTATATAGCGCAGTGTCCGGACCAGTCCTCAGGACTGCTCAAGGCGCTTTACACTTTACTCCCCTGGCAGACCTGTTCAATCGAACACCATCTCAACTTCTGTGGGAAGCATCCAGCCACACTGCAATTGATGCACGAAGACTAATCGTACACAAATATCCACCACTGTCTATAGCCAGGTACTCATTCATACATCTGAGTGAACTGATCGACACGGCAGCCAAGGACTCTACCCCTGAGCCACTGCGCCCTACATAGACATAGTCATAGCTGCCATAGCCAAGCCCAAGGCATAGCCATTGGCTTGGCCATGTGCATAGACATGGACATGGTTATTCTATAGGCATACCCATAGACAGTCTAGGCTATTTACACCTGATGATCAGCACGAACAGATAGATTTATATACAATGCAAGTGTAAATACTGCTACATTAATTATTTCCAAATAACCTTTAGAAAGGCTAAACCTAACCCTACACTTTCCCCCTGGCATATGGAACAGTTATGCCTCATTTTTTTTGGTGACCAATAATGGTTAATTAATCCGCCAATGTAACATTGACCGTGACAGTGTGAATAGTTGGTCCAAAAACTAAAATGCTATAAGTTACTGTATGTACACATAACTATTGAGCCGGAATATGGTAATAGTACACTATAGCTTGCAATAATACTATTTGCCCTGTTGCCCATGACGTGGCATACCCATGTGTAGGGCAAGCTGATTTAAATCACGATTGAAATCAAATGATTTTTTATTAAAATCATTGATTAAAATAAACTATTTTATTTCTTCTTAATCACTGCAGTTTAAACTTTTTAATAAAAGCACTTGATTTTTAGTACCGTTGTCCATTATCAACAGAACACGGCTGTCTATTTGTGAGTTTAGAGACTTCCTGTTTGATTTTCCTGCCATCTGGTGGCCATAGTCAAGAGCGTGAAACTGTCAATACAATAATAATAATTATTGGTTAACGTGATTAGATGTGCTAAATGCTAGTGTTATTTATGAATTTATTGCCGACACATTTCACATGTTTTAGGTTGCGGCAACACTGCTTATGCAGGCAAAGCAGGCATGCGAGACCACAACACAAACAGCGATATATTCCACCGAAACGCGATATCTGGTGCCAGACAATTTGAAAAAATTGTCATCTTTGTAAGTTACAAGAATAAGGATAATTGATCTAATTATACATGGATATATATATGTCCAAGTTATGGCAGTCGTTACTTTGTTTAACTCAGTACATTACGTCTTACTAGCACCTTGATTGTGAAGCTTTTAAGGTGAAAGTAGGTATAATCTAACGATATATGCTTACTAGATGTCATATCGCTACAATCTACAAAAAGTGCTGTCTCTATACAATGGCTCGTCAAATCTAACGTTCTTTTGCGCCGAACTCTGTACTATTTTAATAGCCTATTTGAATGTAATAGTCGGAATAATGAAGGTGCACGAGCGGATGCAAAAATCTGCATTTCATTGACACATCACTAACTTCAAGTAAAACATTCATTAAGCAACACATTTGTATCGGAGGTGTTATTCTAACACTGATTCCTTGGAGACTACTGGATCGATTTAAATAATGCAAATGGGAAATAGTGTTTTTTATGTGTTAACTAACTGTATGTATCTTCTGTAACAGGCTGTACATGATTTCTCTTTAGATATGTTATTCATTCCATTGCAGTGCATCGTACAAGAGGCGTGTTATAGAGCCGTTTCTGTTTGGGCGAACCCTTGAAACCCTCGGCCTGGACGAAGAACAAGCCAATGCAATTGTAGGTTAGGCAGGTGTGACACCGTCAAGGAATCTACAACGTGGTGTTGGCCCACAAGACATTGCGGTCCGGCCTCGCTGGAAGTCGATTACACAGAGCCTCACTTCCGATCTCCAGCAGGTTGCACCCGGTGTTGTTGTAGAACAAGTTATAAACTTCAGTGGCAAAACAAAATGGCTCAGTGACGTTATCGTGGAACGGACTGGCCCCGTGTCATTCAGTCCACGTTCGCCTCGAGGATGGGAGAGTAATGCGTAGACACTTTGACCATGTGAGGAGTCGTTGTGTGAATGGTGATAGCTCGGTGCTGGAGAAGACACCATCTTCTGAACTGCCTCTTGAATTGTCTCACAAACGGCCTCCGGAGGAACCTGTTCATGCAGAACTGCCTGACGCACCGCCTGACATACCACATGACGTACCACATGACATAACTCAGCCAGAAATGGAATCTCCCCACACATCTGAACAGAACTGTACAACCAGTGCAAATCTTCGTAGATCAGGGAGAAACCATAGAGCACGTGAGAAACTTAACTTATGAAGTGACATTCACGATCACTCGTAGGAAAGTGATTGGAAAAGAAATTGTGAACGTTGGTAGTGGCATATCGAATAACTAGTTAGTACTGAACGTTTGGTATAGATATGCTTTTAGTTAATAATTATTCTTGTTGAGTACTAGAACTCCATGAACATTGCGTTAGAGAACTCCAGGGACATTGAATTATAACACTATAAGGACACCGAGTCATATTTGTTTAGCAAACCAGTTATAATAAATTATTATAATCAAGTTGGTGTGCATGAATAAACTGTGTGACAATTGATTTGACGTTTACATCTACTCACAATCTAGGCTAAATATGATCAAAGCTAAACATGTATCATTGGGCATAATGATAACATTATTAGGATTACAGGTAGATTAGATTTATGAAAGCCATTTTTATAAATTGTACACATTCATTCATGACCAATAATACACGTATTCTCTCCCAATTCAATTGTCAGTACAAAATAAACACCATCAGACGGTGAATCTATAGATTTTGCCCAGTATAGTAATTGTAATATCCTAATAATATCCTTAGTAAATTCATTATTTATTATTATTGAAATTATTTTATGCATGCAGTCTACAACTTTTAATTGAACTTAACTTTGCCAAGTTGCCTAGTTGTTTCCATGTGCATAATTACAGTTATCAACTTATAATGAACACGAACTATATAACAGCAAAAACAGTCGTTCCCATATTCTTAAATGTAGGCTAATTCAGTAATTGCAGTGACATTGGCCCCAATTAATTATTCATGCAATAATAACATGTATGATAATATTATAAAAAGCAAGCTTTCATTCACAGCGACAACTGGCAAAATAACAGTCAAATATTTCAGACCAAACGTTTCGTGTATGTAGCCTAATGAAATATTTGGTATATTTGTTTCCTCTCGTGACCGTGTTTTCTAACACTACACAATACGTAAAGGTCATAGGTCAAAATCTACCAAATATTTCGGCGACCAAATGTTTCGCTTAAGTAATGAAATATTCGGTTATCTATTTCCGCTCGTGCGCATACGACTTCTGCGCCGACCAGATATTTCAACGACGAAATGTTTCGCTACAGTGTATGTTGATGCAAATCGGGGACTATTTACGCCTCAAAAGTGCAATATTCGTAAACGTAAATATGCGTGGGATAAGGTTGAATAATTGAACTAACGCACTGATGTATCAAAGTTAGGCGCAATCGAGGTGGGTCAGGATTCTACGCTACTGCCCATATGTAAATTACATTTCCGAAGTAGTTCTTGCGTCGCGCAATTGCGTGACAATGCGATATCACTGAACTAAACAATGGACGAATTTAGTCACAGATCTAGTTAGAACAGCAACGATATAAATGTATGTAAATAGCATAGTACATACCTCTCAATTCAAACGATGTGTTCCCTTCGCTTCCCTAGTAAGTTCCCTTTCACAAATGCCTTCGTCTTCCAGACCTGATTACCGGTCAGCTGTATAATGATTGCCGGGATAGCCGGTTTTAATTATTACTGTAGTAGATACTACAAATTGAAACATTTTAGTTCCGCCCTGATTAGTGCTCCCAATTAATATCTGCCGGACAATTGGCACCAGAATCAGTTAAGGTTGCACACATTTCATTGCAGGAGATCGTTGTTTGTCAGTAGTGTTGTATGTCAGATAACTGCTTGTCCGCCAGCGTGTTGATTGTTGATTAATGTTCCCTACGTGGGACATAGATGATTATCTGTAGATAGGTATGTGGACAAAAATTTAAAGCTTGCCCAATTCTAAACAAATAACACTGATGAAAAGATGTTTAAAATACATAAACAATGATACAAAAATCACTTAATTATGTTGAATATTCATGGAGTTATTGATTTTTTTGTTTCAGGAATCGGCCTTTGTTTTAGTCCTATTAAATACATACATTTGCATTACAGCTGTGTGACCGAAAATGTGACTTTTTCCTCAAAAAAGCATGTAACTTCCTTAATAATAAAGATATCTTCATAAAATTTGGAAGAAGATATAGGGTAATGAGTTCTTTCAAAAGATCTAATCAAAACTGCAATATAAGATACAAGTATTAATTTATTAGTGTTAATAATATTAATTACAGCCGTCCAGTCCACACCTGAAATTACAGAAACTATCCTAAAAATGAATCAGTAATATACAAAATATAGTTGTTTTTACCTTTCAAAGCCAAATAACTGTTCTTAGTTAGTTGTTTTGAATGAACAGAGTATTTGATGACAACAATGAGCAGTGGGCTGTTCAGTGCTAGTATGGCTGGTACTACCTTGGTTGGATTTCCTGAGAAATGTCAATGTGCAAGTCAAACTTCTGATTGCATATGGACGAAAATGTGATTAATTCATTTGAATCACTAATTTTTTTTAACTTATTGTCTATAGTTTGTGATACATTTCTCTTAATTGCATTATTTAAGGTATTTGAGCCTTGTTCAGCATAGATTGATGGAAAATGTGCTCGCAATTGTCTCTCTGACTTGGCTCTGCTACACTCCCCCGAGATAATATACAAGTATAGTATGTGTCTATTACAAAGATCATCAACCTTTGGAAGAGTTGAGAAATTATCCAGAATATGCTGCTTTTTCAATATCAACATGGGTACCACTACCAGGTGGCACTCCACGGGACTTCTTCTTTGGAGGCATCTATACATCATGAAAAAGAAACAATATTTTTCAGAAATATATAACAATTCAATAGATATGCAGAGCTAACAAGTTTGGCTTAAATGAAATGCAAAATAATTCCCTTTCATGAAAGTAAAAACACTTCCTCTGCATCACACCCCTAGGAGCACATGGTGATTTGTTTGTAAACAATGAACCAGAGCCAACCAGATTGAGAGAAATTGGTCACATGACCTGAATGCGTGTTTTAGCGACGGAAAGAACTAGTCATAAATCCACAATCATCTGCTTTGTGGTAAATCATCTGGCAATTAAACACATATTTCTAATGTCCTAAATCATAGCTACAGCTGCACAAAACATAACATATGTGATTTCTACAATATAAACATGTTTAAATCAGCAGAGATGGTGCAACCATTTTCATTTGCCATGACGCATCGACGCTGCTGCATCTCAAGATTCCGCAAGCTGACAAACCACTTCGCAACATAAGATCGTTTTAAAACTTCGTCAGTTATGAGATAAAAACCTATATTTTATGTCTATATACCTTTCACTGGTTTTCGGAAAAGCGTCCAAAACTAAATAATTGTCGGATTTGAACAAATCAAAAACGCGGCAGTCAATGAATATCCCGACTACGTCATATCCAGTGAATCACTCGGATTTTCCGTTCCACAGCCAGTCACAGAGCGATCTTTGTGTGGATGACCTCAACTCCAGGCGAGACGCCGGAAGCACGAATTTGGAACAAAGATGGCGGACACTGATCGACAGATATCCACATACCTACTGTAGACGGTATAAAAGGAGACAGAACTATAGAGTTGGGGAGATCACTTTCCCTGACTAGGGAGATCTCTTTCTTGTTGCTAGATGTCATGCTGTTGTACGTTGTGCAATAAAAGCCTATGCTATAGGTCGAGTCTGGACTTCTGCGATTTTTAATGTGAGACTTCGCTAGTCCTGACTGGAGAATCCTGAACGAAGTAGGGAGGACACCTAGCCAGACTGCGATGTCTTGTACAATATGGCATATCGCATGTACACAGCAGCCCAGCGCTTTAGCGTCTATGAAAAATTAGCTGCCAACAATAATGTGGTTGAAGACGATTGGTATGTGGCTGGTCAGTGTTAAAACGATGTCCTTGGCTAGACGAATGACGGAACCACTTTATCAGTGCCACTGCTGTGGCCTTCATCTCGGCAATACTTAGTCCTGATTCTAATTTTAGAGATAAACCAGTCTATGTTGTGTTGTGTATATAAATCTGGTTTGATTTGGTTTTAAAACTGCAAATGTGAAACACATAGGCCTACACACCACAAGTTATAACATTGTTGGATTGCAACAAAAATTAGCACTGTCACCATTGCACGAATATCCCGTTTACACTTTAGCAAACGTGCCCCGCATGTGGACTACTTCTTAATTTCTGTATATATATATATATATTACATGAAGATCTGCAGATCCAGCGCCCCACAGATATATATATATATATATATCATAAAGAAATTATTATAATTGCTTAATGACATCCTCAATAAGTTATTGGTCCTCCGTATTTTAAAGTCAACAATGTCGGCCCGGCAATTGGTTTTGATTAGTTACAGTTCAGATGTAATAATTATAGACAAAGTCAATACTTTTGACAAGTTAAACAAATGAGTGCACTTTTTATTAAATTGACTATGGGTAATTGTCATAAATTATTCACACATTACCTACTTTGGCGATGAAAGAAGATAACAGTTAAGGATATGTTTTATAATATAAATATTGTTTTAGCCGAAATGTACATTGTAGTACGAATACACTTTATTATAAAAAGCGAAATATGTTTATGTGAACAACAGCGGGATTATAAGTACTGTTTGAATGGTATATGTTATGTTCTAGTATAACTATAGATGTAATTATCAAGTAACAGTGGTGCACATGTTTTATTTCGTATCAGCGCGACACACAGACAGACAGACCGCGATAGTCCATGTCACACAAATGCGTTGTGTATAAGCTGTGTATAGTATTTGCACAAGTGTCTGTCACATACATTACAGTCCTCCGCACCAGTTATTTTGCTAACGTCCAAGGTTACAACAAGAACTGTGGAATCTGAAGAAAAACCAGACAAAGGATACGCTGTCGTACCAGGGACAAGACAGTTATAGAGAGATAATCGGTCTGGAGCTTTCCGGATTCTCTCCGATCTGCGAACAGCCGACTGCGTTACTGGCGAGTGGACGACGCTGCCATCAGGTACAGGAGCTGCAGCTTCCGCCGTTTCGTCTAAACGCTCAATGTCACGTTCGGTTGATTGTTGGATCGCGGCCGGAGCAGCGATGTCTGCTGGTACCGTATGGTCTGCATGTCGCAGACGCACGTGATTGCGATGACGCCTCAAGTGGCGACCGTCGGGTGCCTCCGATATCAGCACGTCGTTGTGTAGCTCTTTCAGAACTGCTGGAATCCACTTGGGCGAATGATCAGCGTGGTTCTTTACGTAAACCGCATCGCCTGGACTGAAGCATCGCTCGTTCGATTTCTGGTTGTAATAATCAGTCATCTTCTCCTGCGATTGGTGCACTTTTCTGCCGACGCTCGGTTGCACCGCGTCCAGAAGCGTTCGCAGCTGCCGCCCCTTCAGCAGTTTACTCGGGGAGCTTCCGGTAGTGCTGTGAGGGGTCACTCGGTAGGTCAGCAAGTAACGAGCCAACCTTGTCTCCATCGAACCGTCCTTCATTTTCATCAATCCTCGTTTCACGAGCTGTACTACCCGTTCAGCGAGCCCGTTCGAGGATGGGTGATAGGCTGGCGAGGTGATGTGCTGAATGCAGTTCTCTTTCATAAACTGCCTGAACTCGGCACTAGTGAAGCACGTGCCATTATCAGTAACGATAGTTTCTGGCAGTCCATGTTCTGCGAATAACATCCGCAATTGTTCGGTTGTCACTTCCGATGTCGATGAGCGTACGACCATCGTGGAGATCCATTTCGAGTAGGCGTCTACTGCCACGAGGATCATCCTGTTCTCGATGGGGCCAGCGTAGTCTAGATGCACACGTGACCACGGTTCATGTGGGAACAACCATGGTCGAAGTGGCGCTCTGGTCGGTTGACGCATGTTTTCCTCGCACTGACCACAGTGCTGCGCGATTAAGAGGTGACACCGGTCCCCCGCCAGGCTCCTGTCGTAGCAGCTCATCTTCAACCTCTGACACAGCTTTTTCGGCTACTGGGTTTTTGTTAGAGTTTTTGATTCTCCCTATCTCCAAACGAATACCCAAACGTAGCAGAGTTGGGTCGTTCACGAGAGCGATGAACCCTGGGGCTGGATCCACACGGATGATCGCAGGAGGCCCGTCGAGGGGTCTAAACTCTATGCAGAGTCGAGCGAGGCAGTCACGTAACGCGTCATGGCGTTCGCTCTCGATGATGCACGTAGAAGTGTATGAGCTAACGGTTTCGCGGACGACAAATATGAGTTGTCGGTTACGCTTGATAACATCTGCTGCGAACGAAACACCAATCGCTTCGGAAGCGTCGGTCGTTGTTTGTTCGATGAGTGTAGTCGGGATATTTTTTAGTGACATGCATGTATGGCATGCGTCGGTCACTCGCTCAATCGCGTTGTCGATGTCCAATGCGAAGAAGTTACGACGAACTACCAGTTTGAGTTGGTGTTTTGATGGGTGGCTCAGCTTTAGGTGGATCGCTGTTAGTAAGCCATCTAACACTTGTCGTGGAACTACGATAAGTTCTTTGGTTGGCGCGAATGGTATGTCGCACTTGACAACGATGACGCCGTCGCGAGCCAACGTTGTAGTAGATAAGTAACGTTTTACGTCCTTGGCATTGGTTACTTTTTTGGATGGACGTGTGCCTTGTTTTAGGTGAGCTCTGACGCGCCGTAGGTCAAGGCACTCTGATTGTGTAGAGAGCCATGCGGACCTGCTCGTGAACGGAAGGCGAGTGGAGCCGGATATGATATCTTCCACAGTAACACTCATAACGACAGATTGTTCGATTTGCGATATGAAAGAGCATATCTGGCAATGTGGTTCATGGCATTCCGGTGCGTTTCTGTTTGCGAAGTCGGATGGTATGTTTGATGAACCCGCCAGGTGGCGCACTGTGACTTGGAATCGGGCGACAACTGACAGAAACGATGTCACGCGAGGGCTAGATGAAAATTCGCCACGGCATAGTTTGTCAATGGCCTGCACACACGGTTTGCTGTCGGTGAGTAGACACGGCTTCGACTTTGATTGTATGATGTACGGGCTGAAGTGTTTGACTGCTGCAGCAATACCTAACGCTTAGATTTCGCAGGGTAGCCATGTAACTTGGTGTTTCTTTAGTTTGGCGCTGAAAAACCCGGCAAGACGGGTCTGTCCATTTCGCGAAACGTATAGTGTGGATACGATGCCACGTTTGGTAACCGAACCGTCGGTAACGATCCATAGTTGGTCACTGGGCCGCGGTAATGTGATCGATCTGTTGGTGGAGAGTGTGTTTTGGGCGACACGGAACGCCTCGCGGATGTCATCAGTCCATGTCAATGTCTCCTGTGATTTCATGCCCGCAATGTACGACTCGAGGGGTGCAAGTACTTTGGAACACTGAGAGATGACGCGTCCCAACACTTTATATGCTCCAACGAAGGAACGAAGTCCCAGAACGGTTTGTGGCGGTGTGCACGATGCCAGAGTAGCGATGCGGTGAGGACTGGCATGTAGTGTACCTTCTGACCACACCCAGCCTAGGATGGTCGTTGATTTGGGGCAAACCCTGGTCTTCTTTGCTGAAAGTCGTAAGTCGCATCGAGCAAGGGCATCAAGGACACGACTCCAGTTGTCTAGTAGCTCTTGTGGCGAGTTGCCCCCGCAGTACAAATCGTCAGCCAACTTGTAACAGATCACCAAAGACTCGGCACATGAGTTCTTCCAATGCCGTCTCCGAGCCGGGCATGCCCATGGCACATCGTGTGTACACGAGAACTCCACGAAAGGGTGTCGCAACTCCGCAGTATTTGATTGAGTCCTTCGATAGAGGGATCTGATAGAATGCATTCGTCAAGTCTGATACAACGATGTATTTCCAGCAAGCTATGGATCTTAGTGTCGAATCCACGTCTGGCATGAGAGAAGGCTGCGGATTGCTGTAACGTCCTACTTCCGTGAAGGCAGTGACGAGTCGTGATCCTCCATTAGCTTTGCGTACGAGAAATGACGGGTTAAGGTATTCGACCACCACCCCGATATCTTCTGGACGACGGAATACACCGGCCGCCTCCAAATCATCAAACTTTTCCTGAAGTTCGACGAGTTTGTCGCGAGCGTATTGCGGACACCTCCCCTTTCGCTGCGGGGGTTGGACTGGTCCCATGTTTACAGTTGCTGTGAATGGGCCCGCATGCCCGTTGTATCCTACGATTTTCGAGTTGAACACGGTGTCAAATTGTTGTTGCAGATTGCGGAACTGGTTGCGCAAGTCGTCAGACAAGAGGTTGCCACTGTCTAGTTCGATAGTGTCTGAAAATTGCACGTCTGCTGCGTGTGTGCTTGTGTTTTTGACTACGATGTCTTCCACGTAGTTGGTGTCATATGCTGTGGTACCACACACTTGGCAAAAGTGCTCGTTGCGTCCTATTTTCAATGGATGTGTACACGTGTTTAGTAAACGGATTTTGTCCCCGACTGCCTCGACAATGGTAGGTTGGGGCCAATCTTGGTAGTGCAATGTTGACTTATGATCGTTACGAGGTTCGATCGCCACTACAAGATCGTCGAGTGCTGATGGAATAGACAGTTCTATGTAGTCGCCTGGCCAAACAGTAGTGGACGCGGGTGGCGCACGCAACACGTAGGCCTGCGCTCTGCGAATCGTGTGATATTGGGAACGGTTGACGTTCTCCATCCCGTAGTGTATCACAGTTTCGTCAATGCTGATCTGATTTTTGGCGGGACGAACGGATATGTCATTGGTTGTCATGAATGGTGTTCCCGCAAGTACATCGACATCCAAGTCTTTAACGACAAGGGCATCGAGGTGTAGGTCAAGATTATCCCGCGATAACACGAGCCTTGTTTCTCCGACTACATTGAGTGGGGTTACACCATCAGCTTGTCTTGCGAGTTGGGAGCTTTTGGTGATTTTTGCACCAATTGACCTGGCCACCGTCTCTCTAATCATGTTGGTTTCGGCACCAGTGTCGATGGTAAGACGTATTGGGTGATGACGATGGAATGCCTTGAAGAATGGCGACTGTTTCGTATTTACGCGACAAGTCGCCGACACGTTTTGTACGTCATTGACGTAGTCGTCATTCACTGGTGGTTCATCGTCTCCGCTATCTTCGCAGTTTAGTCCTGTCACGTTGCGTACCTTAGTCATGAACATTCTGTCTTGCTCGGGCAAGTACTTGCAAGCGCTTAGATAGTGGCCTACTATCGGTCTACCAGCCTGCTTACAGAGTGGGCATTGTTTTGCTCGTTGGGTTCGTTGGTAGCTTTGTGGGCGAGCGGGCCCAGAGCGTGTGCGTGGTTGGTAGTAGGTTGACTGTCTCAGGATTTTTGTCTCTGACATAGAATGGATCTCGTCCAGTAGGGACCCCAGGGCCTGAGAGATCTCTGGTTTAAGACTGGCTAGTGTGCGGCTCCGCAGTTCGGTTCCGTAGCGCTGTTTTACGAGTCTAGGTAGCTCCTGATGGATAAGTCTAAGCCAGCTCAATACTACCATGTTCTCTAGCGACGGTGATAAGTCCTCATCTACGGTCGGGAACTCGTCGTGGTGTGATATACCGCCACCCACTGTCAGCAGACTATCATCAACGAACGCCACGAGGCGTTGGAATAGGTCCTCGTGGTTTTCGTCTGATTCAAGTTTTATGTCGGCGAAATCTATGAAGTGAGCGCCGCTTGTCTGAAACCCGAAGTGAAGTCTGATTGCCTGCCATATGGAGTTGACGGATGTCGAGTTTTTGACGATGGTATTTCGCGATATGATCGGGCAGAAGTTGGCAATCTGCCCAAGCATTAATTCTAAGTGCGCGACTTTTTGTTGTGCCGTTCGCCTAACCAAGCCTGGTGTGTCTTCGGTATCGTCAAGTAAGCCTCTGAGTGGAGAAGTGTTAGTTTTCTTTCCCCATGTTGCCTGGTCGAGTAAGAATGGTGCGAAATTCGCGTCCAATGATAGAGTATATTGGAGGTTTTGGCGCCAGCTCTCATATGACGTCAGTGTATCGTGTTTTGAAAGAGACCACTGTTTTGGAGCTCTCTGTGACTGAGCCATTGTCGCGTTGACGTGTAGCTCAATCGTCTATGCAAATGCCGGCAATGTTCAATGTTCAATGTTAATTACTGCGTACGGAAAGTACGCATTCGTCGTGCCGTTTGTTTGGCTATACGAGTATCTATCCACTTCAGTAGTGAAAACGCTGCCACCACGCCAATATAGAAGGGAAAGACTCGATAACGACGAGAACATTTATTGAACAGACTTATCTCAAAGCGGAAGTCGAGGCAAGAGGACGTACAGACGCAATCATACAGGAAGCGGAAATGTGATACTTATCCAATATGGCGCAGGGTGTATTGAGTGGCCTGGAGGCCCCGGACAGGGTGAACTACGAAACATTAGTACGGGCCCTGTTAAACCGTTTCGAGCCAGAACACCAGTCAGAGGCCTTTTGGGCTCAAATGAAGAGTGAACCACTTGCCGAATTAGCTCAAGATATAAAGCGTTTGGTACGAAAGGCGTACCCTGATGCCAGCGCCGATGTGAAAGAGGCGTTGGCGTGTGACGCGTTCACAGATGCTGTGGGTGACGCGGACATGGAGTGGACGATTTTTCCAGGGAAAACCAAAGTGGGTTGACGACGCGTTAAGACTGGCACTCGAATACGAGGCTTTCCAAATGGGTCGGTCTCGGAGAGTGGGCCCAAAATGCGCGTTGCGATCCATACGCCACAATAAAGGGGATGGTGGTGAAATGGTTGGGAATGATAGCAATCATTCCGGCAACCATGACGTTGCAACGATGTTGCAAAGTATAGTTGAACGACTTTCTCTGGTAGAGACAAGGATAGATCGCCCGGATACGCCAGTGGAGCGTGAAACCTGTGCTGCTCATCAGACTGAGTGGCATAAAGTGAGACATTGTTACAGTTGCGGTGATTCTGGGCATTAGCAACACAGTCTAAACTGTCTCAGTAGAAAGCGGGTCATGCCTGGGAGGCCCGAGAGAGGTTCCTTCAGCCGATAGCCTGATATATGTTCCCGTGAGATATATTATATCAAATATATTTATGATTACAATAAATGCGTCTTTAGTTGTTTCCTTTCATGGAATTATAGTAGAATGTTTGGTGTATGTTGGATTCGCTATGACTGGTTTTACAGTAACAGTATTATGATTCGCTGTTCGAAGACAGCGCTGTCCGTATGTGTGCGGACATGTGACGACTGACCGTGAATGACAGTCGGTAATGAAGAATCTCTTGTAACAAATCCACAATAAACGAGGTCTGCTGAATTGCAGAACCGGGCAGAACAAATGTCACGGTGTAATCGTTCCATAACATTGTCTGTGGCAGGTCCACAATAAACGAGGTCTGCTGAATTGCAGAACCGGGCAGAACAAATGTCACGGTGTAATCGTTCCATAACATTGTCTGTGGCAGGTCCACAATAAACGAGGTCTGCTGAATTGCAGAACCGGACAGAACAAATGTCACGGTGTGACAATTTTCACAACACACAACAGTTTAGTTTCAAGAATTGGCTGAAATAAAGTGATCATTCAAACACTTTCCGGCAGAAATTTGCTGCATTTATTTGTTCAGTCAAAGTGGTCGTAACCACATGTTGGCTCTGATACTGTTATTGGGGTTGTAGGGAATAATCCAGTCTACAACACAAGTTTGACCAGCCAGTGAACTGGTCAGTGTGGTTGATCCTGGCAGAGAGGCCATCTGGTTAACTTAGGTCAGTTTGTGTTGGTAAACATTGCAAGTGCAGCGTTAGGAGGTTGATTACTGACCCAAGGGTGTAAGAGGGATTAATTAGTATCCAGTGGTGTTGCCCACCCAGTTCTGTCCTGGGCAGCTTCTGGCTTAATATATATTTAATTGCCACAGGGTGTGATCTGTTAGAACAGAGGGCAGAGTTAAATAGAAGAGAAAGAGTCACAGTTACCATTTGATAGCCCTGATTGATCTGTAGATTTCTTGGAAGATGATATCGTATTAGGTAAACAGTAACACCGTGCTAAGAGCAGGTGGTTGTTCACAGGGACGATTAGTACTGAGAGCGGTATTTAATTTTGAGATGTACAGTTGGCCACTGAAAACCTGTGTCAGTGGGGCAGCTCATCAAGAAACTATAGTCTCCACGAGTTTAAGTCCCTGAGGTACAGACGCTGTCTGAGGACAGAGATACTAGTTACCCTGGGCTAGGCCAGGTCAAGCCAGTGGACCTAAGATGGGTTCTTAATTTGGTGGGTGTCGATGCCACACTCAGTGCGTGAGGACAAGGCATGCATGATGTGTTCAGCGTACACACTGACCAGTGAGATCAGAGTAAATGTGACAGTGGTTTTCACTAATTCCCCTAGCAAATGGCAGTATTTCGACATATGTCAGGTTAGGTGTTGCCATATGTAAACACCTCCAGCAGACATGGAAGTCTGGAGCTAGGCCATCAGAATTGTATGGCCAATACTGACCGAAAGTCACATATGATATCAACAGACAGGTTGTCCTGTTGGTTGAGATGAATATCACAATTGGCACCCTGCGTATATTAGATTACGCAATCTAGCCTGTTGAATCTGGTGCTAGTCATATATTGAGAAAGTGAAAGAGAAGTTGATATACGCTGCAATGCACTGCATTGTATTCCGACGGAGGTTGTACGTGTTGTCTCACGGGTCTCTTAGAATCGGACGCATTATTACAATTTATGACCGAAAAAGGTCATATGGCACAAATTATGGCAACCACCATAACATTGCAGATTACGAAGTTTGAGTAATCTGAAAGAAAATGGCGGTTGCAAATACCAGATTTCAATCTGGACACAACCTGCTGCGCTGTTTGCAAAGAAGATGGAAGATGACGAAGACAACAATGAACTGAGCGTCCACTACAAGCGGTGAACTGACGTCCCGGACGTGACACGCGAGGACCCACCGGCCGTCGTGCGATGACGCGAGTTACGACGGAGAATACAGCCAACATGACGGGTTCGATCGGCCATCGCGCAAGACAGACGTATGCTCCCATCATTGAACGTGAATATTTTAGAAAAATTATCTTTCAGTTATTCACAGCCTGATTTATTATGTTTTATTTCAGTATTACTATTGAAAGCTGTATATTGTATGTTGCACATGTGTTATCTATTGTTGCATGTGTGTTATCTATTACGATTTCGGGACGACATTTTAAATGGCGGGGGGGGGGGGGGTAGTGTAGAGAATTTAGAATGATAACGCGCATAGTATAAATCTTCTTAATTGCTGAATGTTGTACAGGCTCCGAAAAGCCAATTTATATACAAATTACTATAGCTGGGGTGGGGAATTTGTTTACATTTGAAGCCATCTGGTTTTGGGGAGGCAAGAACCATATACAGAGGGCCTTTTTTGAAGAGGTTATTATAAGTTCACTGGCACCCTGACAAGATTTCTAGAGACCCGTAGACTTTGGAAATGACATAACTAAAGGGTCAGCGTCTCACCCAAGGCTATGGTTTTAGCAGTATAAATAAGGGGGGTTTGTGGATAATCGGGGCGACTACTGGGGCACACTGCCGGAGGAACGTTTCTCGTGAAGCACTGTCACCGAGCGCCCTGCGAGAAGTACTAAAAGACTCTCGCAGTACACCCGTGGCAATCAGTTATTCGCAGACACGGTGAATAAATCGGTTGCTGTATAATAAACCGCCGCCGTCTGACTTATCGTTCTGACACCTAGAATTCGGTTGCTGTATATAAGCCGCCGCCGTCTGACTTATCGTTCTAACACCTAGAATTCGGTTGCTGTATATAGGCCGCCGTCGTCTGACTTATTGTTCGGACATTTAGAATATATCGGTTATAATTCGGTTGCTGTAATAGCCGCCGCCGTCTGAACCTATTGTTATGACATTTAGAATACGGTTATAATTCGGTTGCTGTAATAGCCGCCGCCGTCTGAACCTATTGTTCGGACTTTTAGGATATATCGGTTACAATTCGGTTGCTGTATAAGCCGCCGTCGTCTGAACCTATTGTTCTTACCTTTATAACTGGGTAGTATTTAGCAGACATAGCCGTATACTGTGTATTAGATCTTGTATTGGTAGGGTTTTCCGCATATAATAAACTGTGAAAACGTATAACCTGACTTATCATTAGTACGACTGAGTGAGTGAACGTGTGCCCGTATGCTTCCCTGCCGACCGCTCGCCGCAAACGCTACATATATAACAATGTCATTAGACTAGCTGGAACATAATGCTGATAAAATAGACTTGCGCAATTGCTATCAAGGCGACTAAGACACCAGTTGAAGCAAGAACAATTTGTTGTTAGCAATGACATTAGGCTGTCCTGGAACATGAATTTCCTTAAAACCAGCATTACATTTCAAAGCAGTCATAACTAGCCTTTTCATTAAGTGCAACAATTGACAGTTCTTAGCAGACTACTGATTTTTTTCTGAATTAATGACTCTGCAGCAGATCCTGGTCCTCTCGCAGCTACTTGAGGACCTCCCTTGTTACGATAGCAACCATTTCAGCTGTCCTAGTGTTAGCTGGTTGCGGACGTTGCTCTGTAACAACTGTCACCTCGTCTCGCTGTCCATCCGCAGCGGTGACAGGGCGACGCCGTCGAACAGGTGGTGTTGGCGTGGGCAGGTCCGTCTCGGCAGTACGCTTCATGTCCGCACGACGTACAGACGGTGGCCTCACCGCGCCCCCTACAGATTTTGGCAGACGTTCCCTCGGCATACTGCAGAATGGTAAACAAAAGCACAGGAACGGCTTCTATATTGCAAATGATGATACACCATTACGGAAACGCCAAACGATCAAGACAGGGACATAATGCGTTATGCCTGTTTACTTGGTAAAACTGTCACTGGTCAAATTATCAATTAAACACGATATAGGCAACCAGCGTGGACAACGATTGGCAACCACAAACACAACAATGCATCGTAACATGCAAACTTATGAACATGGATCCACTATGGAGTGAGTTAGCCATCGCACACCCAATAATTGTGATACCAAAAATGGAGTCGATTAACCATCGAACACCCATTAAACATGGGTCCAAAATGCGGTCAATTAACCATCGCACACCCAAGAAACGTGGATCTAAATGAGCCAATTAGCCATCGCACACCCAATGAACAATGATCCAATATGGTGCCAAATAACCATAGCACAAACCAGTAACGTGGATCCACTATGGGGAGAATTAGCCATTCCACATCCAATAACTCTGATTCCAAAATGGGGTCGATTAACCATCGCACACCCACGAAACATGCATCTTACTCGTTGTTGTTTTGCAATTTAGGGCAATAAAGAGGATGGCAGGTGATTTTTACCAGTCTCCTTTGATGCTTGTTGTGTTCGCTATGTTCCCACTTTCAAAACAAGCTATTCGGTGAACGTTCTGCCTGTAATCACCACTCTGGTTCATACGGTAACTCGAATAAGGGAATACACAACCACACTTTAATACGTTTAATATCTTTATTGTAAAAAAACGTTTATTTTTATTTTGCAAGTGTGTCAAGGTTTTTATGGAATGGAAGCCTATTTGTTTATGGGTGGCAGTTTTAGTGAACATAAGTGTACACAATCTTCACAACAGGATGCAACGAATGCACAACGGAGACACTCAAATATCTGCCCAATAATAAGGTAACTTCTTTTGTGCCTCTAAGACCTTAGAAACCAAGCTCAGAGGCGCATCAAAACAAAAGGGTTGGTCAATCTGAACATTGATGGGCAGTATTATACTTGTCAATGGATGGATAGATAGGCAGGAAACTATTGTGGATAAGCAATGTTATAAAGGTAAGTTTTTAAAATGTCTGTAGAATTGTGTAATATGTTCAACTGATCTATAACACTATGTAACAATATCTCAATATGAATGAATGATTACATTTAAACCACCAGGTGGAGACTCTGTCTCAAGGATAGTTTGTGAGCTTCCACATCTGAGTTGTGCCTAGTTAATGTATGAATAATATACAAGAACTTACTTAATGAAACAGCATATTCCAAAGAATCGGTGCAAAACCATAACAAGTCCTAGTTCGTAATTCTGTATTGAAGCCAATCAGAACAAGATGATTGAAACTGGATAGGTTTTCATACAAGAGTAAGCAGCGAATGTGTCGTCGAGTTTAGGCCCCAAGCTATTTACATTATACGTTGTACGTTAATGATATGTTCAACATATCTAAGCTTGTAGAATATATCCTCTTTGCAGATGATACGAACATTTTTGTGCAGATAGCGATATCAAATGATTGACTGCTACAATGTGTAGCGTACTGGGGAAAATTTCTACTTGGTAAATAGGTTAACATTAAATATTTATAAAACCAGTTATATGTATGTTTAATACGGATGTCGTTATAGATATAAGGTGTGTTAATATTGAGTTTTTGAAAATTGGGGGGGGGGGTAGTATAGGTGTGCATTATGCCCAGGTGCACGGAATAAAGATCAAAGGACATCAAAGGGTTTTTGGATCAGTCAGGCCGTCGGAGTGGAATAAAGATCAAAGGGTTTTGGATCAGCCATATAAAAATCTACTTATAAAAAGCCTCTTATCTTAATTGCCTTATGACAGCTTACTTATAAAAGAAGTTTGATTGATGCCCGGTTGACCCCTTTTTATAGTCGCCGTGGGTTCATGTAAGTACTTTACTGCTGACCTCTAGTGAATGTACTTGCTGTGATAACGTAGACGGTAACGCCTCTAGTGCAAGAATGAGTAATCAGTCACTTGTGTGTAAGGAGGTTATATAGTGGTTATACGTGAAAAATGGACTTATGTGTAAAGAGGATATATAATGGTTATACGTGAAAAATGGAAGTCTTATAATTAGTGTAGGTCGCTGTATTAGTTGCGTGTGTTGTGAGCTGGTTATTTTATTCTCTCGTTTTCACGTACAAACCCGTAGTCGGTGACGAAATACAACGGCGACTGCTGGTGTCGATGAATGATGACGATATTAGTGACGTACGACTGCGACGCCGTCGGTGACCTAGTTAAGCCTAGCTGTAAGCGGGCGTACAAAGTGCGGTTCTATGGCCGTGAGGCGGAACGGTAAGAGCTAAAAATAATATAGACCGACGCTAGCCGGAGAAAACTACTTTATTATTCATACCGTAACCTAGGTAGGAATAAGACTGGTTTCTAATAAGGGTGCTGTATTTTTAAGCTGAAGTTGACTTTATAGTGGATTATTATTGTGCACAAGTAGTTGCAATATAGAGGCCTATAGTAAATCGGATATTACGACGAGGACTGTATTGGGAACATACGAAAGGAGACGGTAAGCTATATATTTTTATTAGTCCATTGTTAGGTGTGGTTAATACTATTCAAAAACCTGAGTACTTTTTTTGCGTCCATAGTCCCTAGGAGGTCCACCGCCGGAGTAAGGTGAACGAGGGGGCCCTGTATAGGGACCAAAACCATCCCACAACTGGGCATGCGGTAGCGGTAGCACTCGATGTAGATCAGCGGCTGGTGATGGAGGCGCAACACGACCGAGCACCCGTTGTTGAACGGGACGCGGTACATCCACCACCACGGCCGTGGGGCGGTGCGATAGCGCTCGGCGTTGATGTAACGGTGATGAGGGCGGCGACGCGCTCCGGTCAACAGCGTCGCCGCTGTTCCATTCAAGTGTGCACGGTGATGTGCCCCTGCCGATTTTGCGGGATACCGTGAGCACGACAATGCCACGGCCGATGTGTAAGGCGCTGCGACCGACGTCGGGTGGTGATGCCGTGAACGTAACTATACCACAGTCGACGCCGGGTGGTGATGCCGTGAACGTAACGATGCCACGGTTAAGCGTATGGGGGTCCTCCGTGGGTCTAGGCGGGGGTTGTAGACCAAACCCATTCCGATTGAGGGGTAAATTTCTCGATCTGTAAACATATAGATAAAAATTCTAGTTATCGAAGGAAAAAATAGTAGAATTTGTAAATTATATCGAGTGAATGTTAAAAGAAAAGGTAGGTGACGTAGTTACGTACCGATCAGGTTCGTGACGCGATCTCTCTAAATATTGCTTCGGCTCTTCGTAAGCGACGTGTGCCTCCAAAGTTTTCTTTTAACGGAATGTCGGATGTTGTTGTCTATGAACGCCTGACGATTGGCACGTAGGCACCGTCACGTAGGCCTTTACCGACCGGGTTGCGTAATTTTCTAAATTCTTAATAAAAGCTTAAATGTGTAAAATAAACGGTTTATAATACGAAGCAAGGACTAGAGAATCTTATGGTAAACTTATATTTGAAAATAACGCTTTATAAAACCGACGCGCAGTTTATGCACTAACACGACCGATCGTTTTTTGTATTTTCAATAACCTTGTCAGACTCGGCTGTGGTATACGTGTTCGAGCGCATATGGACCGTTCACTACGCTCTTATAAATGGATAGGCTAAACAGACCTCTGTATTCATTTGTTTTCGGTGTGTTAACGTCGTTTACTCTTCTTCGTCACCAGACTACGGCTGTCATGTCGGCCCAAGGAGAACAAGGCGTATTCGGGGCTCTACTGAAGAGAAAGAAGAAGTCGACACTGAAGGCCTCTACGTCGGCGACCGTCTCCACTGCAGAGGCGACACCCGCTACCGGTATCAACGCGCCCGTTGCCGCTGCAGCAACGCCGAAGGCCTCTACGTCGGCGGCCGTCGCCACTGCAGAGGCGACACCCGCTACCGGTATCCTCGCGCCCGCCGAAGCTGTTGCCGTCAACGTGGCGGCCTAGCAGGAGGCTCCTGCGGTCTATCCCGCGTTGCCGCTCTATGCGCTAACACCCGTGAGTTTGAGCGAACTCATATAGACGGAAGACGGCCTGTATAAGGTAGCTACTCCCGCGAGGATTGAAGCTATTGCGTGGCGCAGTAAATACACGTACGCAGGGTGGATCCAGTGCCGGCATAAGGTGTTTCGATCGAGGGCTGGGTCTATGATGTGCTTAAACCACGGGGTGCAAAAAAAAGCCGAAAAACTATGTTTCGGTTCGCTCGGAGGAAGTGAAGGTGAAGGAGGAAGTCTACCCGGAGAGCGATCACGAAATTTGGCTCAGTCTATTCGATAACGTCATGTCGCAGCTCGTCTCCTTCCACGCCGACTATCTCGCGTCTATGGGTCCGGAAAAATTACGCGATACTATGCTGACGCTCGTCAGTACGGTCGTAGAGATTACCCTACGAAAGACCTCGTGTGGTGAAATGACGACGTACACAGCACGGAGTCTGAGTACGAAGACCGAGTAAAACGCTTTTGAATGCCAACTAAAGCTTCGCTTTCTGTGCTGCAGGACGTCGACCGGGATCGTGTACTCGACAGCATAATCGCCGACGCTTTGAGGGCTGTGCACAAGGCACCGGCTGTGCCGCCGCGCGCGGTGTTGGTGGAAGTAGAGCAGAAGCCCGCCGATATCGCCCTTGTCGACGCTGTGAGGGCGGCCGAGGCACCGACCGAGAAGCGCGTGAAAGTGGAGTTTGACGCCGCCGCCAATCCATGGCAGCTATTGGAGGTGGTCAACTTTCCACCCCCTTGCCCGGCCTCGTAGTCGACGTCATCGCCACCGGCGCCGCCAGCGTACGCGACCTTATATCCCGTCGTTCCCGCGTACGGCGGCGTCCCGGCGCCGCCGGTGGAAACCGTATCAATTTCATCGTCGGCGTCGTCGGAAGGGCTACCGCCGTTGATACCGGCCACTCAACTACCATCCGCGGTGGTCGAAGCGCAGCAGCCGCCACCGCTGCTGCGGATTCACGGCAACTTCAACCAGTACCAGCCGCTCCTCCTAATGACGAACGAAACGCGGGAAAAGTATCTACTGCACGCCTTCGCCGAAGCGATCGGGGAAACGGTATTGGGACGCGCGTGGCGCTACTGCGGTGAGTGCGCCCCTGATGAAGGGTGCCCCTTCGTTCATATGGACGGGTACCGAGCCGGAAGACCTAACCGACGCTATCAACGAATGTACGAAAATGTGGCTGACATAAGCAATCGTTTCTTCCAGCGCGTGCTCAATTCGTACCTAGATCGTTCGCTCGTGCCGTGAGTGACGAGGCTGATACTCATCCTGCACGACCAATGCGCGCTCCAGCCGGATCGAGCCGCGGAAGCCGACCTCATGAAACAGGAAGCCGACTGGTTGCTAGACACCGACTGGACTGCCTGCTTCAACAACGCAATACTGGAGTAGGCGGTAGAGGCTTACTTGTTGAAAAGAGTCGGACTCGATGTCTGAACATTAGTTGCAACTCTGCTGTAGGCCGCCACTATGACGAACTTTAATCTAGGTGTTGGTGTTTAATAAAACTGCTTAATAAAACGTTGAAAACGTATGCACGCTAGACCGAAAAGAAGAAGAAGAAGACTTCTATAACGAACTTTGATCTAGGTGTTGGTGCTTAATAAAACTGCTTAATAAAACGTTGAAAACGTATGCACGCTACTAGACTTCTATACAAACTTTAATGTAGGTGGACTTAGTTTGTAGCGTTGCTATAGTCGTTGGTGATGTACTATGCTTAATAAAACGTTGAAAACGTATGAACAATCTTGTTTACTATTACGAAAACACGTTTAATAAAAATCCCACCATACACGAAACCCTTACGTTTAATAAAGGCTCATACACGAAACGCCCCTACGTTTAATAAAGGCCCATACCAAACACGTCAAGCCGCTAGCGCTCGCTCGCTCGCTCACCCGTTGTTTTTAGCTCTACTAACATCGTTCCGCCACACGGCTACAGCGAGCCGTGTAACTAGGTCAAAGATCCAAGCCGTGTCACCACCACCATCACCACCACCACCACTCCTAGCAGTGGTGGTAACAACAGCGTTATAGGTAGTGTAGAGGCTTCGTCGTAGTTAATATCGTTTTCGTTGTTGACTAGAACGGTCGCACCAGCAGCAGCAGCAGCTGTGCCTGTCTGCCCCGTATGCGGTCGAGCCGTCGATCGTCTGGCGGGGCACTCGTGTAAAAATAAGCCGCAGCACCAATACCCGAATTGCGATCGGATGTACGCCTTTCGTAGCGGCCTAACGAAACATTTAAAGAATTGCGCTAGCGGAAAGGATGATAACTGTAAATGCCCGAAATGCGGTCGATCGTTCGCCTATCTTTATAATATGGTGAAACATTTGAGAACTTCGAAGACCTGCGGCGATGAAAAAAAGAAAGAAAAAAGGTACAACCACCACCGCCGCCCCCACTACCAGCGCCACCTATCGACGATGAAGACAACGACGAAGCGGTATCGGCCGGTCTGCGGCGTACCGTTGACGAGCACTGGTCTAGTATACGTACGTCTACGTCGCGCGGTCCTATCCAGTCGAGATATAATTATCAACTGACCAATTATTTGGACACGGCAGCACTCGACCCCCGACTACGAAAAATGTTCGCGGAGCAGACTCGAGCGTTTAAAATAAACTTAAGTTTCGGGTTTATTCTACGACACAAGGAGACGGGACGTTACAGGTATTATAATTCGTCTTGTAATTGTTGCGGTCGCTACCTCGAAATCCCCGCGCTCATCACCAATGCCGCGTCGTTCAAACGCTTCCTCGATGCTGTCCGACAACCCGACGTTCTTCAGTACGTTATACCGCAACGACCCGACGCGGGGTGGGTCGCCGAATTGGTAACGAACGTTACCTACTTCCTCAACGCTATCCTCCACCATCCTATCGGTTGTCTCGACGCGCAACTTTCCGCCTACCTCTATGCCAGCAAGGCGATCGTCGCTCTAGCGAAAGATCGACACGGTAAGCCTTACATCGATAACTTATGCCTCTTCCGTTGTTTGGCGCTTTATAAAAGAAGTGGAGACACGGGCGACAGCGATGCAGTAATAACCTGTTTGACGGCTCCCGCCTTAAAGCTCTACGCCGACAACAACGGCGGCGGCTGCGGAATGAGTCCCTACGCGTTCCTCTGAACGAACTCGACCGGGTGGAGACGGTCTTTAAAACCAACGTGGAAGTATATCGACTGACGGAGGAGACGCCCGGGAAAACATCCGCCGAATTGATCCGTCGTTCCTTCTCCGCCGCGGCGTATGAGGGTTGTGCGACGGTGTGGGGCGACGAAGGGATGACGACGCTGCGGGACTTCCTCGTGTGGTATAAAAACAGGGAAGTGGTACCGTTCTTGGAGGCCATCGACAAACAGTTCGCCTTCTACCAGCAGCGTCGCATCGATATGTTCAAGGATGCCATCAGCGTACCGGGTCTAACGCTACTCTACCTGTTCAACGATCTCCCGTCGTCGATTCACTTCACTTCACTCTCTTCAACGAGCCGAACAAGGACATGCACCGGCTCATACAATCGCAGATCGTCGGCGATCCCTCGATCATCTTCACGCGTCATTACGAGACGGACGTAACCGTTCTACGCCGGAACGAGTACGGCGAGTCGGCGCGGACTTGTCGCTCGATCATGGGCTTTGACGCGAACGGCCTCTACCTATGGGCTATCGCGCAAGATATTCCGACGGGGTGGTATACGCGCCGCCGCGAGGAGAACGCCTTTCGGCCGGGACGCGTGCACCGCTACGGCTGTATGGCCATGCAGTGGCTGACGTGGGAGGCCGAACGGACAGGGGTGCGTATACGACACCAGCTCAACGGGTGCGAGAAACGCATCGGCATGTACCGGGTCGACGGCTGGTGTCGAGAGTCGCGAACGACGTACCAGTTCCAAGGATGCTTCTTCCACGACTGCCCGTGTACGGGCAAAAGGAAACGAACGACGTTAACGGGAAGCCGATGACTCAAATGTATGCCGAGACAAATGCTATTACAACCTACCTTCGCCGTTTCGTCACCGTCGTCGAGATTACCATTGCCCCGACAGGTCGATGCTTTGCGGTAGGTTCGTGGTGTAGTGAGTCAACGTGGTTTGTCAACGTGGTTTCGGGGAGCGCCTTCATAGACGCGTTGCTCGGTAGCGTCACGTAAAATTAAGATGATGCCATCGCGTTTCATAGACGGACTCGGAAGTACGTAACCGAGACAGCTACTCAACAGCGCCGTCCACAGGTTGGAGTCGTCCTGGCCTCTCGTTAGATTGTATATACTGACGACGATAACCGTGCACAGGACGACGATCTGACACAGGAAAATGATCTCGGCTTTAGGGAATCCGTTGCCGCAGAAACGCCATGGAACGTGTTCACGGACGTCTTGGTCGACGGCATCGATCGCATCGACAGAGACGGATAAGTCGGCGGCGGTAGGCTCTGCTGAAGCGGTATCGACCGAGACGGATAAGTCGGCGGCTTCTGGCATCGGTGACGGCGGCTACTCTCGTCTCGTCGGTCATCGTCGCACGACTACCGTCCGACGATACGGCATCCTACCCTTTGTAGTCCACGAGCGCCTCGGCGTCGATCCAGCTGTTGAAGGAAGCCGGATAACCGCTCCATTTCACGAGTACCTCCGCACCGCCTCCCTTACTGCGTCGACGACGCTGTAGAACAGCCTCCATGCGATACAGTTTATCCTTCGGGACGACTACTCGTTGCAGCTCCGGTTCGTAGAAGGTGCCGTTTAGTAGCGTCCGGCGTCGTCCTTCAATCGGTAAACGGGAGGATCGGACGTATGCGTTTCTACGACGGTGAAGACCTCTTCGCTCCAGTTAGCCATGTACCCTTTCTTGAACCGACCCTTCGCCTTGCTGATACGTACGCGATCTCCCTCTCGCAGTTTCGGCTTGCAGCCTCGACACTCGCCGCCGTATAACCGTTGCCACACACTCTCCTGGTTCGCGGCGTTGACACTCGCCGGCGTCCTACTGATGCTTCGCGTCTTTAGCGTCCGATTGAATCTTTCCACGACACTCGCTTTAGTCTCCTCGTTATGCCTCACGAAATGGTGGATGCCGTATTCCGTCAAAAGTTTCTGAAAGGGTCTGTTGAGAAACTCCGTCCCCTTATCGGTCTGCAGCGCGTTCGGCGGCTGCTCTTGCTGCTGCAGCAGGCACTCGAAGGCCGTAACGAGCACCGGGCCGGCTTTACTCTTCAACGGGAAGCACCACGCCCGCTTCGAAAAGACGTCGATGACCGTCAATAGGAACGTTATACCGTCGTTGTGCTTTTTCAGTTTAGCTACGTCGACGAGATCGGTTTGCCACTGCAGGTTTCGACCGCCTACGATAACGCAACGTCGTTTGAAACGTCGTTTGACCGGTTTGTGTAGGGTGTGTCCTGCGCCGCTAGGCCTTGCTTCACGACCGGTTTACGTACTACAGTTACCGCCAGGTTCAACGCGTCGACGCCGCCGTAACTGCCCGCCTGTTTCGGGTCGAAGTAGGCGCGCTTCAGGCGGCGGTCGTCGTCTCGTTGAGTGCGGCGGCGGAGGCGCTTTCGTTGCGTACCAGAAGGCCGCCGGGACACCATGACCACGACGACGACGATCGATTTACGACGAATAATATACACATATATAAAGCGAAAGCCGCTGCGACTACGCCGACGACGACTACCGACCTTCGAGGGGGCATTGTGAGTGGGTCGGACGGCGGCGTTTCAACCTCTTTAATACTCCTCCCACCCTCGCTCTAGAGACTTAGCACGACGACGACGACGTTTACCTTTACCACCCTCGACTGCTGCTGCTGTTGTATGTACGCTCGATGCCGGGGGTTACGATGAGTTCCATACGGACGTTCAGACGCCTCATACGGTCACCGAACGCTTCCCATCCAACCGGCGGTACCATCTTCTTCCTCGGTCGCATGAGGTCGTTCGTTCTTTTTATAAGTAAGCTGTCAAAAGGCAATTATGATAAGAGGCTTTTTTATAAGTAGATTTTTATAAGGCTGATCCAAGACCCTTTGATCTTTTTTCCACTCCGACGGCCTGACTGATCCAAAAACCCTTTGATGTCCTTTGATCCGTGCACCGGGGCATAATGCCCACCTATACTACTGGGGTGTATTGATGACATACTTAATTGGGATGTTCATATTAAATACGTAGAATCACAGCTTTCCAAAAGTACAGCTATAATGTATAGTTGTAGTCATCTACTTAACATAAATAGAATGTATATTCTACATTGTTCACCGTTTTGTTTTATTTAATATACTGTGTAGAAATATAGGGTAATACATATTCGACAAATATTAATGGTATTTTCTTACTACAAAAGAGTTATCGGCAATTATGTATGGTGCCAACCGTTTGGATCACAGGAATACACTTGTTCAACAATTACACGTATTAAAATGTATAGACATTATACAACTGAAAGCGTTATTACTTATGTACAAAGCTTACGGCTGCAGTTCACCATCAAACATTCAACGTATATTTGTTAGACAGCAAACGCCGTACTCATTGAGAGCTAATCATGATTTAGAACGGCTCCGCGTTCACTCCACAATTAGATCGATGCATCTCTGTGTCTATGTAGTGCGGTTATGGAATTCTCTGAGTAATGACATAAAACATTAATAATATAATTACATTTAAATGTAAATATAAAAAACGTCAATTTCCCAAATATGTTACTGTGGAAATGTAATTGTTAACGAATTTAATCATGCTAACTAATATTTGATAACATGTGCATCGCTATAAATACATTGAGAGGGTTCATAATATCAACAGTACATATGCGAGCGAAAAATGAACAACTCAGAACACGTCTAAAACATGACATTCTACGGTCGATAGCACCCTCACGGCTCGTCCTGTCCCAACGATCTTGGTATCATTTGAAAGAATGCACTTTTGTTATTCTAGCGTCATCTAGATTTCCCGGTAACCATTTAAAGAACACCGATAAACGGACCTACAATCACGCCGTTTTCGGTGTTCTGTACGGTTCCGAACGATGTTGGCGGCGGGTACTCAGTACACTAATATTCCGATTGCGGCGCTGTTTTCCTCATTTGCATAGACATGCACACTTCACCATTTCTTGATTTCATGTTATAAGCTCCACCCACTTTTAAACCGCGGCGAAATTTATGTGCTTTGATCGCAGCGAAACAGTTATATCTCTACGTCGGCGTGACGTCACAATAACGTACGCCACCCAACAGGTCTAAATTCGTTGCGTAGGTTGGTTGATATACGTGATTTTGACGTCACGCCTACTTCGCGTATGTCATTTTAGCAGCCGTTTGAAAGTGGGTGGAGCTTATACCATGAAATCAGATAGTGGTGCCTCATTCGGTAGATTGGTGAGCTGTTTCGACGAAACAAGATCGTTCGCAGTGTCTAAGATACCGGAACGGGCCCGGTTGTAGGTCCGTTTTTTGTTAATTTTAGGAATTATTATCAGGAAACTATTTATATGTTTGAATAGCAGAAAGCTTAAACTTTCAAACGACATCAATATTGTTGGGATCCGACGAACCGTAATGGTACTAGCAGTCGTTCAAAAGGCATTTTTGGAACGTGTTTAACAGTTGTTCATTTTTCGCTGGCTTATCTATTTTTGATAATATGTATTGATAATATTGTGTGAAAAAGTACACGTGTGAGAACCCTAACACTTTTACCTTAATGCGATTGCCAGGGGTAAACTTCTATAAAAGTCACTGACTTTGTGTTTACCCCATTAGTAGTATAGTATGTACAAATCGTGGGACCTGGATTGGGATTGGAGGACGAGTAAAAGTAGTTCCGGATTTCTCATGTTGAAAGATAGAAAGTTTTTCCAGCTTCCTTCGCGCCGTATCCAAACATTAGTAAATTTCGGAGGAATTTTGGACATACCCATTCATGATAAAAAAAAGTCCCATGTTACAAGATAAGGAAAACATTTCCCATGTTAGAAGATAAATAGGGAGGAAATTTCCCATGTTAAGAGATAGGGTGGAAATCAACAAATGACGTCATATGTAGGTCAAATTCTGGGTCAAAGTTCTAGGTCAAGGTCCAAGGTAGAATGTAGAGGGTGGTGCCGCTTATCGGTACTTTTGGCCCGTACGCCGACGCTTAGCCTAAGGACCGAGCCTTTTTTTGACTGGTAATGGCGTGTATAAAATGTGGTGTTATAATAAGGCGTAATTAAATAAAGAATTATAAATTCAATTCCGTACATATTAACATCGTCGCTACCGTCGGCAATGACATTACACTAGACATGACCGTTCGCACTGACACTACACTAGACACGATCGTCGGCACTGATACTACACAGGACATGATAGGCTACGCGGCGCCGATGCTGATAAACGAGTTTGCACGTTATGTGGCCTCTGATATGCATTTCGCGGTTCGAATGTGCTTTGTCGAGACAGCGACAGGTCAAAGTATATGTTTGACTTTATTCGACCAGTCTATGGCTCTTCTCCTAGACGTGAATGCCGACATCTTTGCTGTTATGGACGAAACGATGCAGAGTTACAAACTGAACTAACTGACGAGAACTCGTGTGTCCCTCACCATAAAGAAAACTCGACGAGGTACCCACACAAACTAGTACACTAGAGTCCGTACCCTGTTTCGGTCTCTCTCTCTCTCTCTCTGCTGCCATCTAACCACGTTGACGCAGTAAAATACGAAAATGATACGAGGTTACCGCATTGAAACGATAAAAGGTTCAGCATTATTTTCGGTAAGGTTCGTTGTCAGTGTATGGCCCATTGGAAATCACGATATAACGTGACATGGTCACCATCATTAAATAAAGCTTTTACTACTACTACTACTACTACCTCACTTTCAAAGACATCTTTCTAGGTGAAGTAATATTTAAAATATGACCTGGCATTGACAACTGGCAAAGGGTACAACTAAACATTAAACTTCCTTGTCGCCTATAAAGGCTATTATACATCCGTCAATCGAACGCGGTGACCATATCGTCTCATTTTTACCTGACATTACCAAACGATCCATACAACACCGGTACATTGTCTTCTACTCTTTTCATTGTTATTATTACTATTGCCTTGTACTACGCCTGCTTACTAATAACAAAGTCAGGTGGACATAGGAGAGACAATATGAGGTGGACACGGGACGGACGAGGTGAGACTGTGAGAGCGTTCTGCTTACTAGGCAGCATAGTACCTTCTACATAGAGAGGTAGTTTGAGACTGGAATAGCCTCAGCATCAGTAGCCTTTGGTAGAACCAGTAACAACATATTTTCATACCGAGGTAACTTCATAAAAATTGAGCATACCAACACAGTAGACATGTACAACTGTCTTACTTTAATGCGTATGTGTGGTAAATTCGTGCCAGTGTAGTGCATTACTGAGGTAACTTCTTAGAATTTTAGTGTATGAACGCATGAACATCGTAATTTTTTGCCAGCTTAGTAAACTACCGAGGTAACTTTATAAAAAAAATTTGCTGAACAACACGGTAACTTGTACAACTTCTTAGAACTTTATGAACGCGTGAACGTCGAAAATTCTTGCCAGCTTAGTACGTTACCGAGGTAACTTCGTAAAAATTTAGCTGACCAACACTGTTAACTTGTACAACTTTCTTACTTTAACGCGTGAGCGTAGTAATTCCGTGCCAGTGTAATGCCTTACCGAGGTAACTCCTTAGAATTTTAGCGTATGAACGGGAAATTCAGCAATATTGACTGGTAAAAATCTGGAAATTAAGTAAAATCAATAAGATAGACAAAACAATTAAGCAGATTCAGCAAATTCAACAAGATAGACAAGTAAAAATCTGGAAATTCAACAACATAGACAGGTAGGCTTGTACAACTGTCTTACGGTAATGCGTCAGCATCATAAATTCGTGCCAGTGTAGTGCATTGCCGAGGTAATTTCTTAGAATTTTAGCGTATGAACGCGTAAACGTCGTAAATTCTTGTCAGCTTATTACATTACCGAGTTAACTTCGTAAAATGTTTGCTTACAAACATGATAGACTTGTATATCCTTCTTACTTTACCACGTGAGTGTCGTGACATCGGCAGGGATGGCAGTAGAGAGAGGCCGGAACAGGGTACGGACTCTAGTGAACCACCTCTAGGTGGGTGACATTTTAGTTTGTGTAGGTATCTCGTTGAGTTTTCTTTATGGTGAGGGACACACGAGTTCCCGTTAGTGAGTTGACTTTTTAAGTCTGCATCGTTTCGTCCATAACAGCAAGCGTGTCGGCATTCACGTCTAGGATAAAAGCCATATATATATTGGTCGAATAAAGTTAACCATATACTTTGACCTGTCGCTTTCTCGACCATGCACATTCGAACCGCGAAATGCAAGTCAGAGGCTACATAACGTGTAAACTCGTTTTTCAACATGGACGCGACGTAGTAGTAGTAGTCTGTCCTGTGTAGTGTCAGTGCCGACGGTCGTGTCTAGTTTAATATCAGTGCCGTCGGTCATGTCTAGTGTAGTCTCAGAGCCGACGATCATGTCTAGTGTAGTGTCAATGTCGATGGTAGCTTCGATGTTGATAGTGGAAGGAGAAGTAGACTGTCCGAGTGATGGGCTGACAAACGGTGACGGTGTTCGGTTAACTGACGTTGCAAGTGGTTGGCCGACAGAAGAGGGCGACTATAGTCGGCTGCCAGATGCCGCGAAAAGTCGGCTAATCGGCTGGTCTACGTCGCTGTTGCTGGAGGTTGCAAGAAGGAAAGCAATATGGCGTCCCAAGCATGGTATTAGTAAGAAGCTGTCTTGGTAAGAAGGACGATGTGTATATAAGTAGTTGTTGCGAACATCGCACAACAGTTTTCCAGGAGTGTTTCGACCGTTTTTTGTAGCCACGTCCAAGTCCCCAAAAGTCTTCTTTCAATGGTGCACGCTCCACCAGTTCAGAATTTCCGGTTGTCAACAATACAGCTCTCAAATTCTTTGATGCCTTGAAATTTGCGGCACAAATCCCACACCCAGTGAAAACAGAATCATTCTAACCAGATGTCGTCTCCCCGATCTGTTTACTTTTCCGTTTTGTCAAGTGCGCATGCTTTGCAGCTTTCATGCGTTTTGCGAAAGCTTCAACCCGGCTAGTGAAAGTTTGACGAGGGAGAGTCGGCCTCAGAAACGGGTTTCGATTTCACAACGACTTCCTCTTCAGGTTGGGGTTCTGGTGTGTAGAGGGTTGACGGTACGACTGGTCGGCTGACAGACGGTGGTGGTGGTCGGTTGACAGCCGGTGACTGTGGTCAGATTTACCACGCGTACATATTTAATGACGTCATTGAATGAGACTATACACGCGCGCTAACCGAATTACTACCAGTTTGACCGATTCACCACGCGGAGCTATTTAATGACGTCATTTATGAGAGTATATATCTATGTGCAAATTCTAAATGCCTCCTATATTGACCGAATTACCACGCGTAGCTATTTAATGATGTCATTGAATGAGACTGTATGCACGTGCGCAATATATAGGTTGCGTCATAATCTAGGCTAATAAATATTCCACCTTTCGTATACAAGCCGTCAGATAGACACCAACTCGTTTAATTAATGATGCTTCATTAATGACAGTTCATATATAGTCAACCTTATTTTAGATTGGCCTTCGTTCGACTACGTCACGGTTATACATCGTGCTTACAATGAAATACATTCTCGTTGCATTGTAAGTTCTATACAAGTTCAGACTTGCACAGTGAACAGCGGTTCAAACCAGGTTGGTCCTATAGATTCATAGTTTACCAGCGTTATTTCACCAACCAGGCAATCAACTGATGTAAGTGCAACTGTCGTATGTAAAGACCATAGCATTGATACATGCTAAAAATAGGGATAACTTGATTCTGTTTATAAAGATGTCCCACTGTCGTATGTGACAGCTTCAAATGCTGTCGGTCTTTGATATGTTATGCACATAGACTCGTGGTAAACCTGTGTGGTAACTAGGAATGGCATAATTTGACATATTTTCCAGTTCTAATGGACATACGGGTTCCACTATATCATTGCCCTATATTTATTCGACCTTCTCTATAAAGCAGCTTGAATATATACCCATCCGTTGAATTTATAATCCTTTAATTAAATGAGCCTTATTATAACACCACATTTTATACACGCCATTACCAGTCAAAGAAGTCCTTAGGCTAAGCGTCGGCCTACGGACCAAAAGTACCGACAGGCGGCACCACCCTCTATATTCTACCTTCGACCTTGACCTACACGTGACGTCATTTGCTGATTTCCACCATATCTTTTAACATGGGACATTTTCTCTATCTTTTAACATTTTTGATGAGTGGGCATTTTAGGGAGGCAGGCCTAAATTCCTCCGAAATTTACTCATTGTTGGGTGCGACATGGATGAAGCCAGAACTACTTTCCTATCGTTTAATATGGGAAATTCGGAACTACTATTCCGCCAATCCCAATCCAGTGTCCCACGATTTGTATCTACTATACTACTCCCTTTCAAACATTGTATACACATTTGTGTGTATATAGTATTTTGTAGATTATGTATAATTATATCGCATCAAATATAATGTATAGATGTGTCTATGGATATATACTCGGCCGTCTTTTCTTGTATCATGTTACCAATGTTTGAATAAACGAATCATTCAATGTTAATAAGATGGTTGCTTACATGAGAGTGCCCGACAGGTAATGGTATATACCTTATATGATAGGAAACTGGACAGGAAACCAAAGCGAAGACATAATTGAATGAGAAAACAACGGAAACAGACACAACCATTGTTAAGCAAATCTGTACATGTTGTAATTTTGTTATATCTTTTAAGAGATACAAGCTGCGGGAATTTGGATTTTTTACGGTTTTTTTTAAATTTTATTTTCAGCATCCAAAAGGTAAAACGTGTATGCACAAATATGAATAGTCAAACATCACATTAATAGTTTTAAAATGTGTATAGATAAACACAACAGTTTGTTTTGCTGTTTTCTCTTAATTCTGTGTTTAGCCAATGCATAAATTCCATGTGGATCTCGAGAGAAAACGTAAAACATCTACTCCGCAGCCCGCCTCGTCTGCCATACGAGAAAGTACGACCACGTCACTCCAGTGCTGCACCTATCTGTGTGCGCCCGACATATCAAGTATTTGTGTTTTCTGTGATGCATGACCTGGCACCGAGTTACATCGCGGAGTTACTGAACCGACGTCAACCGAATTGGCAACTGAGATCTGCATCTTTGCAGCTATAACGAAGACTACAACATTTATAAAGAAGCACTAAACCAAGCTACAACTGAAATTCGAAGAGAAGTTACGAACACAAATTAGCTTGTAATATAAAACAAGACAGCAAGAGTTTTATGCATGTTCGGAGCAAACAGAAAGTTCAGGATAAGGTCGGTCGTCTAGAAGATAGTGCTGGAAATATAATATCAGAGGGATTCTTAATGGCAGAAGACCTGAATGAGTATTTAGTTTAGTGTTTACCAGAGAACATATTAGTTCACTGCCAGTTCAAGGGGCAGAATCAGACTATTTAGGACAGTTAATTGTAACCCCGGAAATGGTAGCTAAGAAAATTAAGGCTGTGAAGGATAATAAATCACCTGGAGTGGATGGGATACCGCCCAAACTACTATTTGAAATTGTAGAACAAATTAGCATACTATTTGCAACAGTTTTCAACTTGTCATTAGAAGAGGGAATATGGTTCCTTTAAAATGGAAAGAAGCACACATTATATCGTTATTTTAAAACGGTTCCAGAAACAAGTCGGAGAACTATAGACCAGTGAGTTTAACATCAGTGATTTGCAAATTATTCGAAAGACTAATTAAAGATCACATGGTGGATTTTCTTGTTAGACCCATCTCAACATGGGTTTCTAAAAGCGAGGTCATGCTTAACAAATATTATGTTTTTTGGAAGATATCACTAAATGGGTAGACGAGGGATCACCAGTATCATCTACTTAGATTTTCAGAAAGCTTTCCACAAAGTACCACATCAAAGATTACTAAAGGCCCATGGCATAGGAAATGGTTTAATTAACTGGATAGAAAAATGGCTAATTGACAGACGACAACGGGTAGTAGTTGATGGGGATCAGGCTTCAAACTGGAAATCAGTTTTCAGTGGCGTACCACAGGGATCAGTACAGAGACCTATATTATTCTTAATATATATCAACGATTTGGACGATGATATCATAAACAAGGTGTTGAAATTTGCGGATGATACAGAATTGTCTAGAAGGATTAAACGTGATGGAGATAAACAGCATCTGCAAGATGATCTCGACAGGTTGATAAAATGGTCTGAAAAATGGCAAATGTTCAATTTTGTGAAATGTATATGCCTCCACACAGGACATGGGAACGAAGATGTATACTATACAATGGGGGTTCTGTACTAAGTACTATGGTAAAAGAAAAGGACTTAGGGTTAACCATTAGTGCCGATATGAAGGTTTCAAAGCAGTGCGGTATTGCCGCTTCAAAGGGAAATCAAATCCTTGGATTAATTAGGTGAAATATAACGTATAAGGAAAAAGAGCTAATAATACCGTTGTACAAAACAATAGTAAGGCCTCATTTAGAATATTGTATTCAGGTGTGGAGGCCATAACAAGGAAGGACATAAATATGCTAGAAAGTGTACAGAGAGCAACTAAAATGATACCAAAACGTAGGGATCTTAGTTACGAAATACGCCTAAAAGAATGTGGATTAACAACACTAGAGACCAGGAGATTAGAATGAAGTGTTTAAAATATTGAATGGTTATGAACATACTGATAGAAATATTATTTTCTCAGTTAAGAAAGATAAAAGGACCAGAGGACATAAAGTTACATTAATAAAGGAGTGGTGTAGATTAGATATAAGAAAGTTCTCATTCTCCCAAAGGACTGTAAATGAATGGAACAGATTATCTCCTGATTGTGTTGGTTCTGGTACAGTGACTGTTTAAAAATAGAATCAACACATACCTTAAAAGGGCGGGATCCACGTAGATAAAAAGTGTTGGACTCTTGATAAGCCAAAAGGCTTCCTTGTCCATGTGCCATCTAGAGTTAATTTTCTGGATGGCAATCTTGTGAAATCTTTGTCCATGTTCCCATTTTACCTCTATCATATGCATGCATCCTTCTTAAAAATGGGAAAATGTATCGGCAGTTTTCAAAAAAATTATACGACATACTTTTGGAGAATAAAATTTGAATGGGGAAGTAGATGCATCTTCAGATACAAGGAACGTGACCAATGTAATTGACATAAGACAACTACTGGTCCCCTGGAAATCAGATTAGCCACATCCACCAGATGACACTGTACATGCGACTTCAAGTTTTAACGTAGACTTCGGTAATTAAACATATGTTAGATAACAGGCAACTTAATTACTTACAGTGGATTACATTGCTTGTGTAGGACACTGTTACTTATACAGTAATCGTTTGTACGTAGGGTGGAATTAGCCAGGTGCAGTTAAGTCTGCTCATGCATCATCCAAGTCACTAAGTGAGCAACGACGTTGTGTCTATTTAAACTTGGCTCACTTGGGTGTACGCTTAATGGGGACGATTTTTTGACATATTTTAGTGTCTCAAATATTTTTCAAGCGTACTGTACGCTAATTAGAATGAATATGGTGTATGTGGTAAAACCTGTTGAAAAGGGATATCCACTGTTTGGTTCATGCAGACTTTGTCAAACATAAAAAGGCTTACTGTATGTAATTGTTTTTTTAGAATGACACGTTGTAACTAATATATGTGACTATTGTGTCATGTTTCGTCTGTGTCTGTCTAATGACCACAATGGAAATAAGTGCTTACATTTTATTGTGTCATCCATACATATTTAATGTACTCTATTTTTTATGTCAATCAATGCTGAGACTACAATAACTAAACTGAATAAAATATTCAGTTGATTAGTTAACCACATCAAATGCAAAAGTGTTGCTTCGTATTCTGGTATTCTTACATAATTTTACCAAAATAAGCACACTTAAAAACGAGTTGACAATAAGTACAGTCTACACATTTTCTCATAGTTGAAGGCCCTGAAAATGCAATACAGAAACAGTTAGTACAGCTTGCATCTGTTATTTACACAGTGACACATTGGTACCAATGCGTGTGCTATGATAATGCTATACTGAAACAGTTAGTACAGCTTGCATCTGTTATTTACACAGTGACACATTGGTACCAATGCGTGTGCTATGATAATGCTATACTGAAACAGTTAGTACAGCTTGCATCTGTTATTTACACAGTGATACATTGGTACCAATGCGTGTGCTATAATAATGCAATACTGAAACAGTTAGTACAGCTTGCATCTGTTATTTACACAGTGACACATTGGTACCAATGCGTGTGCTATGATAATGCAATACTGAAACAGTTAGTACAGCTTGCATCTGTTATTTACACAGTGACACATTGGTACCAATGCGTGTGCTATGATATTGCAATACTGAAACAGTTAGTACAGCTTGCATCTGTTATTTACACAGTGACACATTGGTACCAATGCGTGTGCTATGATAATGCAATACTGAAACAGTTAGTACAGCTTGCATCTGTTATTTACACAGTGACACATTGGTACCAATGCGTGTGCTATGATAATGCAATACTGAAACAGTTAGTACAACTTGCATCTGTTATTTACACAGTGACACATTGGTACCAATGCGTGTACTATGATAATGATGTTGATCACACACACACACAATTACACAACTGTCCCTCCGTCGGATTATGATGGATATTCAAGTATTTCAAAGTTTGATTGGTGTGATTCGATTCTGTTGAGTAGCTGTGTAGCAACAGGGAGAAAATCAGACTGCCAGACTTCATGCAGGTACTGCTTCATAGCTGAATCACTATCTTGGTTGCCTGGTGTCTCCAAGTCTGAAATAAAACAATATATGCATGTACGTGTGTAGGGTGCTTTACACGGTTTCAAAAATTATGACTGCTACAAAAATTGGCGAAGTTATGGAGCATTGAAAATGGTAGGGGTCAAAAAGTGAAAATGAAGAAAACGGCTGTTGAAGTTTTACATTATATATGCAAATGGATTGCATGGAAATATTACATGCACAACATTCAAATGTGGCACACAGTATGTAATATGTATGTTATGTTGCAATGGTACACTGTAAGTACAAATGTGCTGCTACAAAGACTTATCAAGTTATGCCAGATTATGTCTTTATGTGTAAAACTAAGAGGACAGATTATTTGAGAGCAAAAGGTAGACTCACTGTTTGACACAGTTTAAAACCTACAAGCAACTGTCCAGTTTAACAGGGGTCTAGAGGCTTAATTAATGCTGTCTGTTGACACAAGTTACTGCCAGTGAGCAATTACAGATTAGTTACAGTTTCCATCAAACAATAGCAGGCAGAGAATCTTAGCTCCACAGCAACAAGTGATAAATATATGATACACTTGAAATACAAATGTGCTGCTACAAAAATGTATAAAGTTATGCCAGATTATGTCCTTATGTATAAAATTAAGAGGACAGATTATTTGAGAGCAAAAGGTAGTCTAAAGAAAATTAAAAATGGGTCAGCTGGACGGTGATAGACCGTTTGAACTTGAAGCCTTTGTCAAACTTTTGTCTTGACTTCACCGAAGGCGGTGTCCTGCTGTCAGAACTTCGAAGGTGTTACTCACCTAACTTACAGGTCTTTGTCAGTAAGAATAATGGGATGATAATTTACACCAACGTTGTTTCTCGTAGAAGTCATTTTGTGCAATATATTAGCATTAGTCGTGCCAATTAAAAAATTAGTGCTATATAATAGTAGTTTGTCAAAATGTAAACAAACTCAAAGACAGTTGCAACTTAGCGTTAGCCTGTTGTGATATATTTTAATGACATAATGATATATTTCACATAAATATATAGGGAACTAATGGAGGGGCCCATCATAATCCATAGCACTACAAAATAAAGTATCTGAAAGTCACACTTCATATATTGAGTGACACATCTCATACTGTCTTTCTGGACTGTCACAATGTCCAATAGTTTCCTATCACAACCCTCGTGTACAATATACCAAAGCTATATATTTCCAACACCACAACATATGTATTATCATTGGATAGGTAGTTGAATAATCTTTCAGATGAATGCAACTTGTAGCAGCAGAAAATGAAGCATACAAAAGTTTCACCGCAAACAATGACATGCATTCTCAAAATATGATTCATTCAAAAATTAGTGCTATATAATAGTAGTTTGTCAAAATGTAAACAAACTCAAAGACAGTTGCAGCTTACTGTCCACCAAGCAGTAGCAGAGCAGTTTTATAATAATAATAATCCACAAGTTAAGTGGCTGATCTTCCTTTTATCATTCATGTGATGTTTATTGTGAGCATGGTTATCATACGTAGACAGGTACAGAAAGAAACTGACATTTTCTATAAAAAGAACACGTTTGCCTATTAATGGCATGTATTTCCTATTGTTGCCGTTTCTGCCGGGCAGAAACAGTTTCTGCCCGGCATAAATCAAACAACCCTGTAGGTAATTATTAATCAAATGTTTTTTGGTGAATCATAGTTACGGATCACTAATGGTTATGATGGAAGTAAAATGTTTACATGTTTACTGTTCACTTATTGCACCATGTCTTGCATTTAGAGGAATAATTATAACAGAAAATAAAATGTTGTGGCACATATTTTTAAATACATGCATCGATGAGAAACCGGGAATTACTTTTCTGTGGCCTAAGAATAACTAATTTCAATTAACTTTCTGCTTATATAAAACAACTGCATAAAATATATATCCATACAAGACACAGACTCCGCATGTGACAGATGTTTTGGGAATAGTGTTCTACTTCTGGTACAGCAGTGTGTTGACCCAAGCCTCTGCCAGTGACCAATTACAGATTAGTCATACTTCCTACCTCCAGCCACAGTGACCCAAGCCTCTGCCAGTGAGCAATTACAGATTAGTCACACATTAACCAGCCAGCCACAGTGAGGTGTGACAGATGTTGTGGGAAAAGGGATTAGTTGAACAAAAAGTCTGGAAGATTTCTAGAGCTACTGCTACAGTAGACCATTTAGTTTACAAATTTAGCATTTTAGGGGACATTTGGAGCCCTTAGAATGATAGAATCAAATACAGATTTCTTGTGTATAGTGGCACTACCATATGAAATGTTTATGCAAAATTTGAGAAAAAGTTATTTAAGAGTTTTTGAAAACATGTGAAAATTTACCAGTTTTTGGGTCCTTTTTTGGGGGGGGGGTCATTAGGTGCCCTTAGAATGATTCAATGAAATACAGATTTCTTGTGTACAGTGACACTACAACATGAAATGTATATGCAAAATTAGAGAAAAAGTTGCTGAACAGTTTAAAAAAAATAGACAAAATGTTACATTTTTACCAGTTTTGGGGCTCTTGGAGGCCCTAGGGAGCCCTTAGAATGATTCAATCAAATAAAGATTTATCGTGCACAGTGGCAGTGCCCTAAGATATGTCTATGCAAAATTAGAGAAAAATTTGCTGAACCGTTTCTGAGATACGGCAGCTAACAGCGGACGGAGGACGGCGGACGCAGAGTGATGGCAATAGTTCCTTGGACCTTCGGCCAAAGGACTAAAAACTGCTTTTAAATTTATATGGAGTTTTATACACATTATTGTCCAATTTCTTTTATCATGAATTCTCACATCAAATATCACATTCCAAGAAACCAGAATGTCATTTTATTAATTAAACTAAAAGCTGCTTCATCAGCTCATTTGCTTATCAGGAATCCAGTTCTTTTTTGTTCAGATATGTAGTGTGTTAATAGTTAAAGTAATGTGTCCAGTCTGTTTTTAAAATGTACTTATTAATGGTCTTTAGAAGTTATTTTGGTCATTACATCTGGTAACTTGCAAAAGCAAATTGTCCTGCCAGCATTTAAAGCCAATCTGTTGAACTTGCCAGTCCATTACAAGATGACAACGAAACAAGAAACATGTGCATCACTTCGGTCCATTGGCACTGCACCATAGCCTTTCCCATATACATGCTCATGATTGACAACTGTGTCCGTTACATTAAGCTTTTAGCCATCCTTATAGCTGAATGTGTGATATTTAAGCAATGGCACAACAAATTGCAAACTTGTCGTGTAAACAAACAGGGCGTCAGTCAAACCTGGTCAAACTTTGAAGAGACTGTTTATGGCTCGATTGTCATTTCCTGAATCAAGTCCTATAACTAATTTTGATCAGATCCAGTCATATTTAATGTCATAGTTGTTTGTTAATTTAACCAAAATTAAGTAAAATATATGCACAAATGAATTAGCGTATCATTGTGCTAGATACCCATTGACCCATTATTGGAACAAGTTTTGGGAAAATCATAATGGGTTTTCCTTTTTAAAATAACAGGTTTTGGGCTTTTACAGTTTTTGTATGTTTCAAAAACCATGATTTTTGCTGGATCATAACTTTATTTTATTTTCTCAATAACAGAGTCAAAACATTAATATAATGCAAACATTGTATTAAAAGTTATGATTATTATTATTGCGAGCTGTGTCCGCATTCGTAGGCGCTGTAGCAGCTGTTCAACACACATTAATTAGTTTGTTTTGATTTCACCGGAAACACTTCATTTTCGATCGCACTTCGTAAATATTGATTGGATGTTCACACTTCACAGCAGCTAAATATTGACATTGATTTCCATGGGACGATCACGACAGAGATATATATCCTAAGTCCAAGACCAAATTATCCGTTCAGTCACTGACCACGCATCGTGCATGCTGCCGATATTTGTGACATCACTCGGAAGTGTTGGCGAATAGCGTTTTGATTGTGATGTTATTAGCATGTCACATTTGTGTAGGTAGGTAATGGCATGAAATGGCATACTGCAATCCTTCACCAAATCTGAAGCATTTATAATACATTAGGGTGTTTTTTTCTGTCCGAGAATGGCAGGGAGCATCACGCACCAATCAGAGGCCATATGTTATATATTCAACCAGTGTTAGTCAGTAGGTGGCAACACTGATATAGATCTATTAAACAAATAATTAAATTTTATTCCTGCCATTTCATTTGTCTTTGGAATTATTAGTGGCAACTCGGGTTGAACATGTGTAATGGTATAACTAAATTATAAATTGATTTTTTTTACAATTGCAATACATGCAGGTGCCTATATATGCAAATGACTTGTTAATGTTACTGTCATTGCTGGATAGTGTGTACATGAACACTAGTGACACATTGATGATTTAGTGACTTTCATACATATATAGTGTTTTCATTTTTTAATATGGTACAATAGACATATTGAAGATTTGAAAACAAAACATGGGACACCTTAATATGGTTATTCCTGCCAGATAGAGAGGGATTTGAAGTTACATGTCCAATTCGAAATCTTGCCATAATCACCCATAATCAAGATGTCGAGTATAAGGGAAGAATAGTCAAGAAAGTAAAGCTAATGGAGGTGAAGGCAACAAAGGATTAAAAAATGGCCAACTTCTGAACACTCTGTGATAGAATGAAAATGCAGTATGCACAATTGAAGTTGCTGAAGCAGCCCCTGGTGCCTAAAATGGAAAGCACTGTGCAGTTGGACTAGGCGGAAAGTACAAAGTTGAAATAGCATCCATGTACTATGACAAGAACCAGGTCACAGGTCATCCGATGATGGTACACTATAAAGATGATAAAGACACACTGATCCTCAAATGCTAGGTTGGAGTATCAAGCATGATGGCACAGTCAGTACCAACCACCTTTGCATTCATAAAGTCCTTGTTGAAGGATCTCAAGGAAATCATCCCCATGCTGATGACTATTCACTTCATCAGTAACTTACCGTCATCGATCACAATACAGGAATTGTTCAATTGTTGCACGTTTCAAAAACATGTTCAATGGTATCAATGCATCATGGTCATGGCTTGAGTCTGGTTACAGCAAAGGACGGAGTAGGTGGAGCAATCAAATGAAGGCAGGTAACCATGTCAAAAGCGGTAAGGTAATCACTAGCAGCAGAAAGTTCTGCGAGGCTCTGAGAGAGGGCAACAGTTCTGTGTTAGTCCTGGAGGTCAGCGAGAGAGTGATCAGCATTTGTAAGGATGAGGTGGAAGGTTGGAGTGTGCCCGCCGTCCAGGGCATTATGTCAGCACATAGTTGGCCCCAGCATGATGACATGGAGCACATCATGTTTTAAGTCATGCTGATTCGAGAAGAGCGGTGTGTTTCACGCCAGATGTGAAGGTTGGCAGCAAATACAGCTTAGTACTGTGAATGGGTAAATGGAACTGGAGCCTCGGTGAACACTGCATAGGGAACTTTAAAGTAACTACGATGGAGGTCTCTATTTTCTCAGAACATTTTGGAAGTTAATGGACATGTTTCCTGTATAGACTAACTTTGATTTAACATGTGTACGAATGCATTTCTAATATATACCCAGATTGATAATTAAAAATGGCTACGCACAAAATATTTGGGAAGTACATATTTTCTATTGTTACGTAAAGGCAATAAAAGTTGTAAATTACATTTTTATTGCAATTATATATATATAGTAACATCATACCCAATACATAAAACATAAGTCTGAAAATGTGTTGAATACTAGAATCCCCATAATATATAAATGCCAAACAACTGAAAACGGTTTTCTGTATTGATTCCCAAGCAACATGTGTTTCATATCGACAGGCAACAAAACAATACATATATTTATATCATTCACATGTGTAGCAGCAGTGTAAATTTAATCAATGATATGCATTCGTACGGTTACATGCTGTGCATAATGACCATTTCACCATGCTCTAAAAGGGTGAGTTTTAGGAGTTAAAGTTCCAGCATTCTTTATTGACTTCCTCAATATGTACCCATCGTATGACAGGAAGTATCAAGTTATATGAACCCTTTTATTTTTGTCCCCCCTCAGAACCCTATTTAACAACATTTCGTGAGAAATGACCATATATTGTAATTTGTGATGTACTGTATGTTTTATTAATGGATACAGTTATTTAACTGATGATTTAGTCAACAGGAACTGTGTTTACAATTAACATTTACATTCACACATGCTTATAGTCATACATTTTCACCAAGCACACACCACACGATGTTTGCGTATTGATGCTACTGACAGCGTTGTGGTTTTTGTTCTAACTGATATATACTACTAAGCATCATTCTTCGTACAATATATTATTTGCTGACATTACTCTTCTTTTGATATTTGCTGATTATGATCGACCAGACGTTGTCATGAATACAAACAGAGTGTCAACAGTTCTCTTAATTTTAGATGAACTTTTATATTATCCACAAGAGGCACCACAGGATAATTTGAGTAACCTTATATCACCCAAACACAACAGTGAAATAACATGATGTAGTTTCATCAACCATGCATTGTTTTATTATTCAATTTCAAGACACCTTTGTTACTCCAAACAGGTTTCTTTGGTCGTTAAACAAACACTCAGAAACCTAACAGATGGTGCCATATAATATATATTTTCAGCGTCAAAGACAAAGCCCATGACATTGGTGTTGCTTCCGTGCCGTTGCATTTATCTGAAAAATCTGCTTAGCCACTAAGAATTTGACTTCCAAGTGCTACCTATAGGCTAAAGATAATGGTGGTCCAACATCTTTATATTATTTTTAATATGCCAGTCACCTAGACATCTAGATGCCAAGTACATGGCTTTGTATTGTCGGCTTCACATTTTGCGGGCGGGCGCCCGGCCAACGATTGGCCACATCAACTGCCAATCTTGGCTTCCCAGCCGTGACTGACCATAAGTGCGGTGGTAATCTGCGGGCAATCTCACCGTTTTGCACTGGGTTACCGACTGAATTCCTGAATAGCGAGGTGACCAGGGTTAGCGGGACTAACTTCCTATCTTTTACTGGGGAAATCATTCAGGATTCACCCATGGTGACCTTAATGGTGAGGTGACCGGATTACTGAAGTGACCATAAACCAAGGTTTGACTGTATATATATATATATATATACTGTCCAGCATATATATGTATATATATATATATATATTTATATATATACAGCTGTATATACATATATATATATTATAGTTCGTAGTAAAAGCATTATTCATGTGCAATATTATTGCTTTAAATGCGTATGCGGACATTTTTTGGCCACTCTCAATTAACAATCGATACGTTTGTAACTGAGTTTTTCATATGCATAATGGATAAATAAAAAATGAGAAATGGTAAACTGGAAACATTTCACAATCTAAGGGCATGTAGTGAATACTTGGTAGGTTTGCTGTACAATAGTCCCTGCCTTCTGCGGACCTTCTGACCAGGGGACACCTGCTATGTCGGGACAGTACCTCAATGTATAGACTGTTTTACCATGTTAATGTCCCTCTGAAGATGGGACACCTACTCAATGTGGACAGCGGACAGGATATTTTGGTTATATGTCCCTGCTAAAGCGCACAGTATTCATTAATTCAATTATGTTTTGGCAGACATACAGCTCGGTGCATGTCTATGATAACACCAAGTACATGTGTACCCGTAACAACGAGCCTGTCTTTCTTGCTGTAATTGTCTTGTTTGTCCAAACTACTTAGAGTTCCTTTGACTACGCTCTGTAAACTTTAGGCAGAGTGAATGTGAAGGAAAGTATTGCTAATTTTGTGCTGTTACCAATCACTTTTGCCGCTGACAATGCCATGATGGCTTCTCTGTTTGCACCTCCAGCCCCAGTTAGGGCTTTGGCTTGGCATCGCCTTTTCATCTTGTAAATTGCAATTAAGATTCACAAATACCATGTATAAAAGATTCATCTCAATTGTTTTCAATGTAGCCCAACATTAAGCCTAAACTGAGGTGAAATAATAAAGAAGCATCATCAAATTATGCTGCGCTATGCCAAATGGCAAAGATTACCAGTGCCTGGAAAAGAAGAACTGGTTGCCAGCATATGAAATGGTGGAACGCTTTATCAAGTGACACACAATTTGTGCATTAATGAATCTTTCGAAATTGGATGAAAAATTTAGTGAAACAATTAACGATTGTACCCGTTACCGTCTTTCATGTTTAATTAACTTTCACGCTGCATGTAGCAACTGATTAAAATATTCGGTTGCTCATCTCCAGGTTGCTTTAGGCATCAACCAGAAGTTTCGAGCGAACATAAATGATGCTGTGGGGTCAATTTGAGCATTGCCAAAAGAGGGCGCTGGGAGTTTTTTTAAGTTTTCAAATAAAGTCGGGAGACTTGTATTCTAATTCGGGAGATCGGGAAATTTTCTAGATTCTGTAAAAATTCGGGAGATCTCCTGCCAAATCGTGAGACTTGGAAGCTCAGCCAACTTTTTATTTTTAATACATCACAGTGATAATAAACATATACAATGCTTAATTACTATCAATTAATGTGTAGACATATTGCCACATCTTTACTATGTATTGGTTGTACTGGTCTGAACTCGACTGGCACCAAAATGCGTCCCTCCGATGAGTGGACACCTGCCATGTATGGGCCACTTATGCTTGGATATAGATGTGGCCGATAAGGCAGGGACTACTGTATCATGAAACTGAAAGTCTGAAACATAAGGAGCAAACAAATCTAACCGAGGGAGTAGTTTTAACTACCCAGGGGTAATCAGCTGTTTATGAATAAAACAGAAAGCAGACATGAAGAATACTTACCAAGATGCTCAAGCAATAGCTCAGACAGGTCCCGAGCTTCTTTCTCTCCAAAGCATGCACTGGTGCTTGTAATCTTGCCACTAAAGTTCCACAGTGTTTGACAAACCATGCTTGCCAACTGCCAGTCCTGTGGGCCCCAGTCACGTAATACATCTGTCAGCCTACAATACATATGTCAGCCTATAACACATCTATCAGCCTTCAACACATCTGTCAGCCTACAACACATATGTCCGTCTACAACACATTTCTCAGCCTACAACACAGGTGTCAGCCTACAACACATCTGTCAGCCTACAATACATATGTCAGCCTACAACACATCTGTCCGTCTACAACACGTATGTCAGCCTACAACACATCTGTCAGCCTACAATACATATGTCAGCCTACAACACTTCTGTCAGTCTACAACACATCTGTCAGCCTACAACACATCTGTCTGCCTACAACACATCTGTCAGCCTACAACACAGGTGTCAGCCTACAATCTGTGTACTTTGAGATCGAATAATTAAGATAATTTTGGCATTTTAGTAGAACAAAACCCCAAACTAACTGCATATCAGTTAATAGATGAACATTATACATTCCCAACTGGGTTGTCATGTGTAGTACAATCGTACTTAAATTATCACATGGACACCTCCCATTTACAATACCAGGGTTTTTATTGTTAAGTGATTCACTTACTTTGGGTGTCATTGTTATAAAAAATGCTACTTTCTATGTGTGAACAGTTCACATCTTATAGCTTAACTTGTTACTTTGGGTGATGTCATATATTGCAGGGGCTAGTGCATCAGACTCTCAATCGAGAGAACCTGGGTTCAAATCCTGTGCTGCAGTGTCAAACCTTGGGCAAGTTTGTTCACACTATGTTTCTCCAGTTCAGTCAGCTATATGAATGAGTACCTGACTGTAGAGTGGTGTATATTTGTGTATGAATAGTCTTTGTGCATTAATTGCTGTGTGGCTGAATACTTCTAAGAAAAGTTAAGTGTTCAACTGAACATGTCTACCAGGGAGTAAAATGTAAAGTGCTTTGAGCAGTCCTAAGGACTGGATACTACGCTATATAAGAACTTACCATTGCGTATTTTAACTATAAAATGTCACTGAATAGCTGATTGCTGAATATATATGTATCCAATGATCAATAACAAATGTTTTTTTTTTTGCATAATATATAATCATACAACTGAGACAGCTCTGCTTTGGGTGGTTATTACAATCAGCATTTCACCTGACCAGAGCCAATTCCATAGCCAAAACCAGCCAATACTCCTAGAACATCAATATATTATATATAATAGAGCAGATCAAACAATATTGTCCTTTAAAAGTATTGCACCCATTGCTGTTTTGAAAATAGTTCAACTTACTTTCTGATTCCATCCATCTTCTTTAAGGTGGATCTTTTATCTTCGTCAGCCATAAGGTTAATGAGTACACCACATGCAGTGAACACAACCTCAACTTTATCAGAGTCCAGCATTGCCACCATTGCTTCATCAACTGCAACGGTCAACAGGCAGTCATTTCAACAATATTCAGCAATTGGCCAACAAACGAAATGTCTCCTTCTAAAGCTGCTTCTATCTACAATCCATTTAGCCCATTGCATATCAAGTTAACTGATGATCTAATATGTAGAGCATGACTAATTTAAGTATTAACATTTGCAGCATGAGTTATGTTAAAATCATCAAAAGAATCAACTTTCATTATTGCATAGGTAACTGCAAGTGTTGCCCAGCCATTAAAAATATGTAAATGCCAAATTTGATATTTTAATTAAGAAGACCAACAAGGTCTGCTTGAAGTTACAATATAATAATAATAATAATAAGATAACTTCTATTGCGCCTAAATCCTTGCAAAGGAAGCTCTGAGGCACATCAAAACAAAATGATTGGTCAATCTCAAAATCCATAAGCAGTATTCCAGTTGTCTACAGATGGGTTAAGGCACTAGGGAGCTATGGTGGATAAGCAAGGTTGTAAAGACATTTTTTTAAACGATGACAGAATTTTGTAATATTTTCAACTGATCTAACATGAACAGGGAGTACATTCCAAAGAGATGATGCGGCAACTGAAAAAGCCCTAGTTCCAATGTTAGTATTACTTAAGTAAAAGTACCCCCCCCAAGAAAGTACTTTAGTAAAAGTAAAAAAGTACTTGTATCGAAAAGTACAAAAATATCCGGCTGTCAGATTATTCCAGTATGTGTCCATTATCAAAAATTAAACTGCATTACAAGCGTAGATCGAAATGTAGATCCGAGTATCATCAGCATAAAGATGATGATCCAAGTTGTCTTTGATAACAGAGCTTTGTGGCATGGTGCAGAGTAAAAAGCAAAGGCTCAAGAACAGAACCTTGGGGAACACCAAATAAATATGGCAGTGCAGCCGAAATGCAGTTCCCAATCTTTATGGTTTGGTACCTATCAGTTAGGTATGAAGAAAACCAGCTTAGAGCTGTGTCAGATATGCCATACCACTTTAATAAATGTCCAATGAGAATGTTGTGATCAATTGTGTCAAAAGCGGCAGAGAGATCTAGTAAGATAAGTGCAGTCACTTAACATTATTAATGTTCAAGTTAATGTCATTGTGAACCTTTAAGGGGGCAGTCTCTGTTGAATGAAAATGTCTATATGCTGATTGTGACACATTAGTTAGGACATTTGTGCTAATGTGAGACTTTAGACGACTTGCTACAACCATTTCTAGTATTTTGGAAACAAAGCTGAGATTAGAAATAGGTCTATAACTGTTTAAGCCATGTTTAGGCAGAGATGACTTCTTATGAAGTGGAGAGACATGGGCATATTTGAAATCATCAGGAAAATAGACAGAGCAAAGTGATGCATTTATAATATTTGTTATAGGTCCAATTATTGGAATGGATCAAGTTCACAAGACTTATTTTAGGAGGACGTAATTATTTTTCTAACTTCATCATTCAGCAGGTTCAAATGATACAAGTACCGGTAGATCATTTACTTGTGGAAGTCCACATTGACATCACTTAAAGTATGACCTGGGAAAGCGGAATGAATAATAATGATTTTATTCTTGAAGTAGTGACTAGAGAATGAGTCACATAGAGACTTAATTGATACATGATCGGGTAGTGATGGAGCAGGCCGTCTTATGTAGAATATTATTGATGCAGTTCCATAACTGACGTGGATTATCACTTATTTATGACCATATTTGTATAATAATCTGATTTAGCTTTGGCCATTTGTTTGTTACAGAGGTGACATTGATTAGAATAGTGTGACCTTTCTTAAGGTGGCTGCACCGGCTATTATATGCTTCTTTTGAATTAATCATTTCTAATATAAGTTTTGAAGGTAAGCTAACCATTTTTTCTCAAAGTTTGCCTCTGATACTAAATAATACTCCAGACCAAAAAGAATTGATTTTTTATGTTGTTTAGAGATATTTAAATGTGTTTAAAGACAATTAAAAAATATGTCAAAAATCACCTTAAAATCGTATTTTATTTCATTTTGAGAAACTCCCCAAAAGAAAAATTTGTATGGTTGTAAGTACAAACATGTTATTGACATTCATACGTTTTTGTGTGTAAACAAATGCATATTAAGTTTGAAACAGCTTCATAAACATTTTGCTACAATGTTGAAAGACAGCAAAAATCTGTACTGCATTTTTGGCATGACCCCTTCACCAAACACAAAACCATCCCATGCAATTTTGGGTAAACACAAGTCAAGTTCATATGCCAAGTTATGGCTTTGTAAGTATTGTATTTTTTTATATAAAAAGTTACATTAAGTAATACTTCCTGGTTGTTACCAATAATAAAAGTGTCACCAGATGTTTGTTTTTTGCTTAGAAATGTTACTTTTTGTACTGGCATGTGGCTTATTTCAATACAATCTGTTAGACACTTCTATTACTAAGATTTCCCACCAAGGTTTTCCCGCCAAGTTGTCTCATGATATTGTGTTATGAAGGGCCATGTGTTGAACTTGTTGTGGTAGACAAGATTAATTGACACCTGCTGGGGTCAGTCACGTGTCACTGCAAATGGCAGAAAATAACCAAGAATGTAAAATTCTTAATGAATGGTTGCCAGATTTTCCAACAGATCCTTTTCAGGATCTGTTGTCTTCAAAGAAATTTGCTGGGTGTCCTGGAGGGTGATAGATACAAACAAAGTATGCAGAGAAAGAAGAATCTGAAATTTCAGCACATATGGACTCAAAACTGGAGTATTCATGATTGGAATGTAATTTAACTTTGAACTGTTGTGATATTACAAAACCAACATCATCACCACGTCAGTCTAAACGTGGTCAATGGTGAAAGGTGTAACCAGAAGGAGAAACGTCAGCAATGCGTGCAGCTGTATCATGTGGTCTAAGCCAGGTCTCAGTTACAGCAAGGTTGTCTATTTTCTTTGAAATTAATAAATCACAAAGTGACGCTGTCTAATCTTGAACAGATCGAACGTTTGTAGTGGCCACCCGAATGTTTCATCTAACAGCTGGCCCAGGATTCAGACTTACATCTCCTGCTAGTAATAGAATTATTGCTAATTTCAATAAAAACATTAGAACATGCTAACCTGATTTCAATATATTCAGCATAGGCACCGTTTGGAAGTGTTCAAAAATGTGTGAGACACTTGCTTTTGCGCTTGTGCATGGAATTGGTCTCCCGTTGTTGAACCAGCAGTAATCATCCATCATGTGTGGGTTGAACCGGCCTTGATACCTAGTTTCCATCACCGAAATGTCTTGATGAAACCTTTCGCCGTGCCCATCGCTTACTCCACCCAGATTAGGTGGAAAGACATCAAGATGAGAATGCAAGAAATGCATTTTAAGAGACATCCTACAGCCCATTCGCTGATAGGCCTTTAGCATGTTGTCCACTAATTCAGCATACTGTTCAGCTTTAAGGTTCCCAAGAAAGTTCTGCACAACTAACACAAATGCTTCCCATGCTGCAAACTCAAGTGGTTTCAGTTTTTTTTGGAACTCGAGTTCACAAATAACTTCTCGGATTTGGGGCCCAATGAAAATGCCTGCTTTGAGTTTAGTATCAGTTTTCTATGTGCCAAACTTCTCTTTGAGATACTGCAAGCCACAACTATCGTGATCCATTGCCTCTACAAAGTTTTTCGTAAGGCCGTGTTTGATTTGAAGTGGTGGAAGGCAGACTTTCTGAGGGTCTACCAGTGGCTTATGCTGCACACTGTACCGACCAACTACGTGTTCATGTCTTTCAGGCCAGTCTTTTATAACATAATGATTGTTGTCATCACGGCTGTCCTACAGGCACAAGAAGCACATGTGTTTTGTAAACCCCAGCTGCAGTATTAGGAGAGAAATCACCTTTAGATCTCCACATATGTTTCATTTGTGATCTGAGTAATTATTCACTTCCAGAATGATTTCCATTGACTCCTACATCTCCGTCATGCTGACAGCATGCACTACAGGAATGGAAGATTTTTTGTTACCATTGTGTAACAACACTGCTTTGAGGCTCACTTTGCTGGAGTCTATGAAGAGTCTCCATTCATCAGGCACATATGCATTTCCTAGCTCATGCATGAGGCCACATCAGTACAGAAACAGACATCATGTTCTATCTTAAAAAAGGCAGCTAAGTGGCGATCACGAAAGATGGGAATTTTTTACCTTCCTGTAGGGTATTCCATTGCTGTAGTCTGGAGCCACACACTTCAGCCTTCTCCTTTGACAATGACAGGTCTCTCACCGGATCATTCAACTCTTCTCGAGTTAGCAAGTGTGGCTTCTTTTCCTCAAATTCAGGTTCGTACAGTTCATCCATATCAGCATCATCGCACTCATCATCAGAGTTGTCATTGCTTTCAACTGCAACAGCTGCTGGGGGAACTGGTACAGGATTCTCCAAGTCATAGGGGACCAGCTTCAGAGCAGACTTACAATCTGGATATGCAACTTCTGACTTTTTTTTTTATAGAAAGCAGCAATTTTTGTCATACAAAAGTAGCAGTCAGAGTGATGATTCGCTAGCGCCATACCATTGGCACAGCTAAAGGCATTCCCATTCTTTTACCACTCAATCACAGCGTAAGCCTCGAGTTACACACGTTGCAGCAAACACAAGGTGCCCAGCTCTTGTCTTGGTCTCCAACTTTACATCCAAAATAGTACATGTAAGCAGTTTTCATTCTGTTGGCAAGGTTCTTGCACTGGTCACGTGGAGTGTATTTTCCACAGATATAACAAAAGTAATTAGGGTGATTCACACAGCCTGGCCTATTCATGATGTATATATATAGCAACATAGGTTTAACCTGAAGAGATACGCTATAGCTGGTAGATGCTAACGCAAGCCGGGAATCACTGCACTGTTGCAAGGAGCAAGAAACCTGTTGCCCGGAATAAGCTATCTTTGTAAATTTGTAACAGGAAGTCTGCTATGTTCAGCATGGGAAAATTAACATCATATACTATTGCGATCAACTTGGCTATTGTTGGCGATATTGCCAATAAAACTTGTTTTGAAACTTCATGTATTGTTTACCATTTGAGCAGGCTCCCTATCTCTGTATTTTTCAAATACCGAACATTTTAACGGAATTACTAAAGTAATGATACAAGTCGGCTGGCAGCCTTCAACATAGATATTATGATCTTAAAGAACACATATTAATTAATAAATAAAAACCTAAAAACGAATTGGGTGGTTTTAACATTAAGTAATTATTCCAAATATTGGCACTAGGCAGCCTAATGCAATTGGACTACCGGTATATGCAGTGTTTCCCCTGGTATATGGCGAGGGGAAAAACTTTTTCTATGCTGCCTTGCCCAAAAAATGCTGAAGTTGTTGCCTCATAGCTATTTCGTGCACGCATTTTTTTTGCGATATATTCAGCGCCGACATGCGGCATGAAGTAACACTAAAAATCGCAGATTTGTAACATAATTTAGTCGCCTTAAAGTCGCTCAGAGCCGGTTAGGATTTGCCTCTTAGAATTAACTCCATTTGACAAGTTGTCAGTTGTTCAATCACGGAATATTTCCGTGGGATCCCCTGTGTCTCCAATGGTGACACCTTCTTCATCTCTTCTTATGAATAATGTGGTAGCCCTGACTTCCGGGTAATATCCAAGATTTCATATTTTTTTGGTGCGCACGCGTGATGCGGTGCCGGTTTTTCGAAATATAATTAAAAACCATGTAAATGGTGAATAAAAATGTGGTGAAAAACACTTCACTCTCCTTAATCATTATGTGGTGTGGACTGTGGGATTAGTTTGCTGCCCAGCCTCCCAACTGCTGCTTGAAAGCTACCAGTGATATGGTATCTGGTGCGGCTTGCGGAGTTTCAACTTACTAGAAATTTAGACATTCATGTAATATGGCATCCAAGCGGTAACTGCGTTTGGGAGACAAAAAAAGAAATTAAAACGGTAGCTGAAGTTAGATGTTTTCTGCACTCAATTTTACAATTATAGTATGTGCTCACAATAAATCAGAATGCTGGTGTAGCAAATGTAGAATTTTTGGTTTATGACGACCACCGTCATGAGTAAAAACCGTGCAGGCTTAATGACACTGCTATGTCACAAGTCTGCACTTGTGTTGAATCTGGATCCTTTTAAAGCCCAAATAGCAACCCGGTCTACATTAGTCTACGTCGCTGCGGCCGTGCGTTACTGCCCGATGAGCGATATAGCAGCGAATGTTGATACAAACAGGGGCGTTATTTACGCCTCAAAAGGGCGCTTAGATGGAATAGTCTTAAATATTAGACTATTAGTTGAACTAATGTTCTATGCCATTTTTAGCAAAATACGAATGTGATTCGTAAGATATCTTTGTCCTAAATGTATAGTACATATTCCGACTATATTCAAGAGTAAAGGTTAAAACATACCTCAGAATGTGCCATTTTAAAGCTAGTTAAAAAAAACTCTAGGAGGGCATGCCCCCAGATCCCCCTAGCCACACTCGCGTACCCCACCCCTGCCATCTCACCCATCATTTTACCCAGGAGAAACACTGATATGCATAACTTAAAATCCTGACGTACTGGCCAAATTCTGACTTCAGATTTGGAATCTATGTCCCAGATTTAGTCAAGAACTCCTGCATTTCCCTTATTAACAGACAAAAAGTATTTTTGTTGTTCAGTGAAATCAACAAGAAAAAAAATGTTATTATATATTGCTTAAGCCAAAATATTATTAAATAATAAGAAAATAAAAGCAATAATTATATTATCCACATTGCATGCAGTCTGTGTTAACAGAACAAGTCTAAACTAGTGGACACACAAGACGTTGGTTAAAAGATATTAATAAAATGACAGAGATATTATAATTTTTACCTGGGGCAACACCAGGAGCAACAACGTCTCAGAAAAGCCATGTTAGTAAAAAGCTTTAGGGCATAATATCTGACACACTATCAACCAAGACAATGCTGCAATTTGTATAGATAATAATAACAATAAGAAATATCGATTTGGATTTGGGCGTTAGACCGTTAACGTTGTTCTGTTAACAACAAGCCACAAGCCAAGTACTAAACCCATGACAACAAATTAGTAATTATGGCCACATAATCAAGCTCTAGTAAATAAACTTATACAAACACTTAAACAGTCATAGATAATTACTCAGAACTTATTATGCAAAATTTAACAAAGTTACAAAAGCAGTCAATCGTTGACTAAAAGGAACAGCTGCACAACGAATTTATAACTGTCAAATGGGCGATAATAGAGTAAGTTAGTGTATTATGCAAACTAAGCCAAAACTATACAACCTAGAGTTAAAATACTTATCCTGCTACATAAACCAGTATAAAACTATCCAACTACATAAAAGCTATTTAAAAAGGCATACATAACAAATCTGTTTAAACAGAACGCATTTTTTTATTTTAAAGTACCACCCCCCAAGCGACTTTTATGACACCTGGTTGTGTGGATGTTTTAGTTTAAAATTCTAAATGTTGGTATATAACCAGGAATATATTGAAAACGGTTATATCCCGTTTTGATCAAAAAGACAGATGGCACTTTTCGTGGTTTGAAAACAAACGCTCTTTTGTGCATGTCACTTAAAGGAGATTATCATGTTTTGTATACACTAGACAGTATGGCAGCTCAATGCAGCTTAAAAAATGTTTGGTTTGGCAAAAATTCAAAAATGACATTTATCACATTTTGCCCTGAAATCCTTCATATATACATATATAATTTTGTATAAATATATATATTTAGGTACCTGCTTTCTGTCTAGCAGAGAAACAGTGAAACTTTATTTTTCATCCATTTTTCATTAAAAGTACTGGTCTGTTTTACTGTAGCCTAATCATTTTATATTTTGAGACAGTCATGTCCATGGGTCGGAACTGCATTATTGTACAACTGCAGGATTTTATGTTACAATGTATTTGAATATGTCAGACATCAGGAACTATGAGATTTCACTAGAATCTCCCACTGTGAAAATAAATTCTGTTTAAACCACTAATGTGACTGATTGTAATTGCAAATTGTTAGATTGCATTTACTCTTTTAAATATATATACTCAAATAATTGTCTTTTGTTTCCATTTCATAATTCAAGGGTTTGGGATAGTTAGTATATATATTGCACCGTTTTTTCCATAAATCACCATTCAACAAAAAACAATGAGGGAGAAAGTTGCCTGCAGTAACTGATTTCTACGTAATGAAACCAGATATTACCTAGGCTTGTTATTTGTAAATCTAGACTCTGTTGATTTGTCCAAATGATACACAATATGTTATTCGGTTAAGGTTTGCAGTATTAACCTACCTTTGTGCTGAGCTAAGAAGTCACGGACTGTGAGTTCTCTGGACAAGTTGCCAAACACTCTTGTCGTCTCCGCCAGACCAGCCATGTTCCTTGCTTCCATGAACTTCAACAATGCTGACAACAGTTCTTATCAATTAACTTCTACAAACACACACTTATATTTCACTGACTTCTGGTAAGCACACATTAAAGAAATAATTATAATGACATTTTGTTATCATGTGTGAATTTCCCAACCATTAGTTACTAATATCTTAATTAATTAGTACTAGTCAAGTTACCTGGAATTGCTGGAGTAAAAAGGCAATCATGTCTGTTCTAATTTAAGACACACTATAAAATGGTATGACTGAAATATAATTATTATTTTACGTATGTATCTTATGTCATCAATAATAATAATACAACCAAAATTATGGGTCAAGTCTGGATATGGAACTTGGTACCTTAGACATTGTAAGTGAGCACTACCGATAGGGCTAATCTATCATGCTCTTTATATCATGTTTGTTTGATCGTAAATATTGGTATTAGTTACCAATATATCTTTTAACATTAATTATTTTACCTTTACAAGTTATGGTTTTCTTGGCTGACTTTTATCTGAATACAATTACGTGATGCTATCTGTAGCTCTTGGGTAACAATTGGGAAAATTCATAGCCCCCATCTGTAGTAAACATGTCAAATCTTTACTCATACTAAAGAACCATGAAATACCTAATATAAAAATCACTAACATACCAGTAGAACAGGCAACACAATTTAAATTTCAATCAAGGCTATGGGATATTCTTACTAGACTAAAACACTACATACCAATATTCACCATAAAGATAATATATTCTTCGCCATTTACGTCACACCTGAGTTATAGTATAGTAGCATGGGGAGGCAAAATAGAAAAAAAGAAGCAATTAGATCTATATCAAACAGTTAAATATAATTCACACAGTACACCTTTACTTAAAGAACTAGAACTATTAAAAACAGACAACCATTTTAAACTGTCATGCAAGAAACCCAGGAAGAATTTCGAAAAAACCTAAATCTAGGAACAACCCCAATGGGCATGCTAGATAACACACAAAATTTCAGCCCCATGAATGCAAAACTAATGAAGATATGGGTCCACTGACAAAAACAAACTGACAGACAGAGAACCATATTGTTTTATAATATAGACACTGGTCCTGTAAATGTTGGAATGGTTCATTGTGTAATGTTCAATCTAAATGAGAGTTACAAACCATGGGCAAGCCGCAATTGGTGCTCAATAATGGCACTTCTGTGGCATGTGTAGAATGATAAGTTATTGATGGTCGTCATGGTGTTGAGTATCACTTCCTCACTACTGTCCACAGTCTTATGCTCTGAAACAATCATTGTTAAGTATCACTTCTTCACTACTCTTCACAATATTATATTCTGAAACAATACGTGTTGAGTTTCACTTCCTCACTACTCTCCACAGTCTTACATTCTGAGTATCACTTCCTCACTACTGTCCACTGTCTTACATGCTGAAACAATCATTGTGGTGAGTATCACTTCCCCACTACTCTCCACAGCCTTACATTCTGAGTATCACTTCCTCACTACTCTCCACAGTCTTACATTCTGAGTATCACTTCCTCACTACTGTCCAGTGTCTTACATGCTGAAACAATAATTGTGGTGAGTATCTCTTCCCCACTACTCTCCACAGTCTTACATTTTGAGTATCACTTCCTCACTACTCTCCACAGTCTTACATTCTGAGTATCACTTCCTCACTACTGTCCACTGTCTTACATGCTGAAACAATCATTGTGGTGAGTATCACTTCCCCACTACTCTCCACAGTCTTACATTCTGAGTATCACTTCCCCACTACTGTCCACTGTCTTACACGCTGAAACAATCATTGTGGTAAGTATCTCTTCCCCACTACTCTCCACAGTCTTACATTCTGAGTATCACTTCCTCACTACTGTCCACTGTCTTACACGCTGAAACAATCATTGTGGTGAGTATCTCTTCCCCACTACTCTCCACAGTCTTACATTCTGAGTATCACTTCCTCACTACTGTTCACTGTCTTACACGCTGAAACAATCATTGTGGTGAGTATCTCTTCCCCACTACTCTCCACAGTCTTACAACCTGAACCAATCATTGTGTTGAGTATCCCTTCCCCACTACTCTCCAGTCTTATGTTCTGAAACACTCAATGTGTTGAGTATCACTTTCTTATTATCAGTAGATCTTATGAGATTTGATAAGTTTTCTCCATTTTTATACAACACTAATGGCGGCAACATTAAATATACCATAACGACTGTATGTATTCGGACACTATGTTTTTGGACATCCTAAAAATCTAGAAACGACGTTTTTGTACTTGATGTTTTCAAACAGCTGAGACTTTAATTATTTTAGGTGTCTGAATACATACGGCGATAATGGTAAATATTAATATTAGTATACCTGTAATGAAAACATAATTATGTTGAGAAAAACGGAGATGTTATGAGAGCTCATAATCAAACATGTTGCAATAGGTGCAATTAATGCAATAGAATGACTGCAAGTGCCAGCACTCACCCAATATCTCAATCAGTAGCAGTATACATGGCTCATTCGCTGCGATGGATGGTCCAACATTAGGGTTCATTGAGATGTTCGCAATAACCCTGATGACCTTCACTAGTACATCCTCTTGACGACTGGTGCCTGACTTCTCACTACTACCCGCCTGCTGATCAACACAGAACATGTCATCAGATTTAATACATACATTTTTGATACAACACAAAAGCAATTTGTAGTAAGCTCTCAAAATAGACAAAGTTACATTATGTGATTAATGTTACATTTGAAAGATGAACGATTTATTTTAGAACATCAAGCAACTCATCTGACATGAAAGTGGTAGCTTTTCCCTTGCCATCTTTCTTGCAATTTGTCAAATATTAATTAATCTGATAATTCCCAAATTTAATCTGGGCAGCAAACATTTTGAACATCTGTCTATTTGCAAATATTACTCGTTTGCTACATATCATCACCACAAAATGCTTGGTGATGACATGTAGCAAACGAACCATGGTGTAATGTTTTATTGATTTCACCATCATTTACTGTTACAGATTCAGACCATCAGGATTGCATTTTTCAAAACCATAACACTGCCTACTATTTCTGCAAATATATACGTGAATATACTTGATGACATATTTTCAAGTACGTAATATGCAATTGAAAGGCACTAAGTTAGTACTAGTAACTGGCTGGTGACTGAAGTTGGCAGCAAGGTGAAGGAGCATCTGGCAGAAGTGTCGAAGGTCTGGTGCAAGATGAACACAAGGCAGAGGGCATACAAGCACATCTTCCAGAGTGTTGAGTGAAGAACACGAGGCAAAGAATGCTTACAAGTACACCTTCCAGAGTGACAAGCGAAGAACAAGAGGCAAAGAGGGTATATGAGCACATATTCCAGAAAGTGTCAAATGAAGAACATGAGGCAAAGAGGGCATACAAGCACATCTTCCAGAGTGTCGAGTGAAGAACAAGAAAAAAAGAGAGTGTATGAGCACATATTCCAGAAAGTGTCAAATGAAGAACATGAGGCAAAGAATGCTTACAAGCACACCTTCCAGATTGTCAAGCGAAGAACAAGAGGCAAAGAGGGCATACAAGCACACCTTCCAGAATGTCAAGCGAAGAACAAGAGGCAAAGAGGGCATACAAGCACATCTTCTAGAAAGTGTCAAATGAAGAACAAGAGGCAAAGAGGGCATACAAGCACATATTCCAGAAAGTGTCAAGTGAAGAACAAGAGGCAAAGAGGGCATACAAGCACATCTTCTAGAAAGTGTCAAGTGAAGAACAAGAGGCAAAGAGGGCATTCAAGCACATCTTCTAGAAAGTGTCAAATGAAGAACAAGAGGCAAAGAGGGCATACAAGCACATCGTCCTGAAAGTGTTGAGTCTGCTGGTGAGAAAAACAAGTTGATAACATTAAACCTGAAAAATAGTTACCCAACTAGTGAATCCATTGTAAATTACACTTACCTTCAACTCCATTTCAAAGTAAGTTTTCAGCACTGATAGCAAGGTTTCTAATGCTTTTGGTTGTTCAAATAGCAGTTTTCGTGACAAATCGTTCTTCGCAGTCAGGTTGCCAAGTATAAAACACACCCGCACCACCAGATCCTGCCAGAAAATACTGATTATTTAATTAACATTGCCCTTTTCGATACATTGATGTGAAGTTACATAAAACATTAGTGACACAATAACCCAAATAACACACCATTATTCACAAAAATCAAATTTCAGTATATAAGTAGGTATTCCTAAGAGGGCATCTATGGCAAATGCGGCCGCAGAAGCCCAGTTTTGTGTCATGTTTCACAGTTGTTATAAAATCACTGAAATCATTAGTTAGCAATGTAAATACCTATTGTATGTGTGTTCTGGTTGTTACATGTAACAGTTTTGCAAAAAGATGACTGTTCTACACATTGTTTCATCTGGGAGAAACATTAGAACAATTACAATGTGTAGCCCTTTACAGCCTATGAAAGTCAACATCACACTTTGTGAAGTTAATATATCTGTTAGATGCAACGAAACTTCTACAATTCCATAGATACCAAAAAAATCAATTAGATAAAAAGTTATTAACCTTCTAAAAGGTGTCCATTTTGTCCCCTTAGCACAAATTTAGGAAACTAGTATTTTCAAATTCAAAGTATTAATTGTCCATTAATCTTACAGGTTTGAAGAAAACAGGGTGTAATCAATATGTATAGGGTGTAATCAATATGTATATTGGATGTTACACAAATCAGTTTGAGCTGTTCAGGTGGTTTTGTTTGCAATGGGTGGGGTCTCAAAGTAGTGCTTTTTGGCCAAGTTAAGATTTTAACGGAAAATATGCTAAAATAAAAAAATTATATCTTTGCTCAATCTTGCTCTACAAATATAAAATTTATATCACTGTGTTCCAAATGAAAAGCTCTATCCAGTGGCACTATTTTAAAATAGCTTTGGTGAGTCTGAAAAATCACTTTGGAATATCTACTGTAAGAGTTAGCCATCGATATTCCATGTTATATTTGGTGTACGTGAATGATGTTTCACAGCTGTAAAATTCATCAGGTATAGCTTGATTAGAATATATAGCAAAATCAATATCTGCCTAGAAGCATCTTATGTTGTGATATTTAATAAACTTAAAATGTGTTAATACTGTACTTCTGTTGAATAAATTATGTAAACTGTAGAATGCAGAGATGATGTGAGAGTAGGTGACTGCCTCACCTCTTTGGCGGGGTGTCGTTGGAGCAGATATATGAACAACGTGAAGTGAGAAGCCTCACTGGACAGCGCCACACAGCAGTCTGTATGCAGTGTCAATTTGCTGAAGAACAAACAATACGTTTTATCGCTTACATATGTATCTATTCTTACAGGAATGTAATCTAACTAAAACATGAGCCTGGCTTTTTTTAAACACTTATGAATGGGTCATTCCATGTCAAATCAACTATTTTCAGGAAATAAACATTTTAATGTCTCAGAATTTATTAAAATCTTACCCAATGAATAAATGAGTATATATAATGGAGCACCTCTGCAAAAAAAAACTATGCATTTACATGCCAATTTTGTATGTAAATGTCCTGCAATGTGAACAAGAGTAAGTACCCAAAAGCATGTTTTCAGGTACTTGTTTGGTGGGAAGTTTGTAAGCTACGTAGCATAAATATACTGAATATGTAGAGATGAATCCGCCAATCATAAAACAACGGTAAATGGATACTGGTTTATGCCATATTACGTCTTCTGACATGCTAACGTTTTGCAAAACTTATTCACAGACAGCACCACTTGACATAGAGGCAGGGACTAGAATAAGTCAACTCGCTAGATAGAACTGTGTGTCCTAGCAATGAGTCTGGCTCTTGTCATTTGTATTGTCTCTTCCAGCACTGTAAATTTCTAGATGCAGGCTTCGACATTAATTTTGGCCCGCTGGGCCACTGGTTTCAATCCAATTGGCATTGTTTAAATAATTTCCATCACTTGTCATCCTCTGCACTACAATTTAAAAAATCTGCATCACACCTTGCATTCTCACTTGAAACAGTATGGGTGATGTTCACATATCAAAATACTCAATTTGGTATAATCATTGTCCATTAACCTCTGAATCTTCTGTCATCCTTAACTGGCGGCATGGCGATTATCAATTATAAACTGAATAACATATGAAGGAAACCGAAATCAACAATATGGATGCTGGCGGGTGACCAGTCATACGGAGAAAGAGCGCATCTGATTGGTTCACATGGCAATATCTAATGATTATATCTGTTGCTATTTCACGTGGCGTTGTCTGCTGAAACATGTTACCATAAATTGAATGTTTTTATAAAAATGTATTAATAGAGTCAATATAGTTTTCAAATGGGATAAAGCTGGAAACTATTATAAAAACACCTCATAGATTGCAACAGCTATTTCTTAACCTTGTTTTGTACAATATTATCATACCTGAATATCCTGGTGACATTGAGCATTAGGTCCGCATCATCCTGATAGCTGTTGAGAAGTTGACATAACTGTTCAATGACACCATTTGACAACATTTCTTGCCTAGTTGTTGTCACATCAGCAAGGTTGCGCAACATGGCTGTCAACTGTAAACACACAATGATGTGTGTAGTGTTAATAAACAGAATTAATGTCCAGTTGAGAGATTTCCACAAAGACATGATGTCAACAACTTCACAGCATGAACAAATTAAAGGTGTACTAAAAAAGAACAACAGTTTCAGTCTTATATTTTATATACAACTAGCCAGGTTAATTAAGGTTGTCTATACACCACAAACTTAGTGAGTGCTCCTGAAATTCTCTACACTGGAATGTGACCCACCCTCCGATCATTTGAACTGAATCTGACCCCAGTTTTGAACATAAAAGTATTCTTAACAAAATTCTGAACACTACAACTTTACCCAACCCTAAATCCGGCTTTGCTGATGACATACTCATATGCGCTACTACACCGCAAGAACTAAAAAAAAATGCTGCAGGAGCTAGCTGATGAAAGTGAAAAACAAGGTCTGAAGATTAATATTTCTAAGACAAAAGTGATGCTAGAAAATGACACACCAATATATATCAACACCATGCATGTAGAGAACGTTGAAAGCTACATCTATCTGGGACAGTGATTCATTATCAGAAACAAAAACCAAGACGAGGAGATTCAAAGAAGAATCAGTGCCGGATGGACAGCATTCGTCAAAAATAGCCACATCTTCAAAGGTAACTTTGGAACCTGCTTGAAGAGACAAGTCTACAACTCATGTGTACGTCCAGCGATGACATACAGTGCGGAAACATGGGCACTCACCATTCAAGCAAAGAACAAGCTAGCAGTCACACAAACAAAAATGGAAAGAAGAATGTTAAACATCATACACTGGGAGAGAAAAACAAACATCTGGGTACGAGAGAAGACAAAGGTCAGAGACGTGATAGAACAAATCAGAAGACAGAAGTGGACCTGCGCAGGGCACATCAGCAGACTATGAGATAACCGAAGGACATCGCATATCACAACCTGGAGACCTTACGAAGCGAATTGATTTAGAGGAAGACCGGCGAGACGGTAGAGTGACGAACTAGATGAGTACTGGAAGGGCACCATCTGGCACAAGACAGGCAGATTTTGAAACCAGGCCTTTGCTCAACCACGACACACATGGCTGCACAATGATGATGATGAAATCCCAAATCTAAAATGTAGTTTATTTAAAACGGAACCCAACTTTGATTCCTCCAGCCCATCGCCATGATAAATTAGGACTGCTCACATGACCTAGTTGTTAAGACAACCTTAGTCTAGATCAAACCCATTCAACTCCTTGGCTCGACTATTGTTAATTACTGGCTTGGCAGTTCGTGAACATGTCTTTCTACCGTGTATACAATATATCATTTTTCCATGTTGTTGGATGTTTATATTTTCTATAACTGTTACTTCTTGTTTTGTTTGATATTTGGTGTGGATATATTATAAATGTGTTGAACTTTGTGTGTCATAACACCACGTCCAATGGCAATGCTTAATTCCGTGACACCTTTGTATTGTAATTTTTTCTTCCGTCTGACTCCTTCGGTAAATGTCTATGTTCAACTAGCAGCTACCATTCTTAATAAATCTGGTTGGCATGTCATCACTGTGTAAAAGTGTTCAGATAATATGTTTTTATTATATTCACTACAACAGCGTAATTACATAAACAACAAGGTGCAACTCAACTTTATGCTGAATAGTTACTTTCTTCGCTGCAATTAAACTATCAACTACTATTAAGATAATTTTATCATGTATTTGTTGACTACAACATAGCATGGTAAGGGAGTACTTATTTCAATCCAACAACAATTATTATTATATAGTATACCCAAACAGTGTGCTCAGATTTGAGAAAAATAGTTGGTTTCTATCTCAGTATTGCTGATGCTGACAAATCACAAGTGAACCCATTCACATTCTCCATTGTGCATAAAACACTGTGCATCAGATCGTGCTGAATAGGAATTTGGAAACACTTGCTGTGAGAGAGAAGTCAAGCATACATGATTACCCAGGTATGTATCAACAAGAAAATGAAATGGAAACTGACAACATGCCTAATAATATTGCATGCTTCGTTGGGCTGCAATAACAAACACATATTAAGTTTTGTTTCTCAATACATTAGCTTAAGCTCATTCTTTAGATACATATCATATTTACTAAACATTGTACAATACAGTAACAATCATAAATATGTATTCAGTTTAGTTCAGTTCATCCCAAGACCTGTCAGGTCATAGTGGAGACATGAGGGACGCAGTCACAGTGAATGCTCTCCAGCCGGGGCGGTCTAATGCAAGTCTCAGTAAGTGTTTGGACGTCAAGGTCGGTCCACTCCCATATGTTGTCCATCCAGGTCTTCCTTTGCCTGCCTCTCCGTCTGCTGCCCTCCAGAGTGCCCTGCATGATTGTCTTGGCAAGGGAGTCATGGCGTGTGACATGGCCGTACCATGCCAACTTTCTCCTCTTTACTGTTGCAAGGAGTGGCTCCTGTGGACCTGCGACGGCAGTGATCCGTGTTCGGACAATGTCATTGGTCTTGTGCTCGGCCCAAGTTATGTGCAGCAGGTGTCTGAAGCACTTGGTCTCAAACGCCTGTATCTTCTTCGTCATTGCAGCTGTCAGTGTCCAACTTAAAGCAGGATGGAGACAACAAGGGCTCTGTACATCTGATCTTAGTTAGGAAGCTGATGTTAATGATTCTCCATATCTTACTGAGTTTGGTCATTGCTGCTGTTCACAAGGGCTATTCGGATCTGGATCTCTTTGTCCAACCGTCCATCTTTGGTGAGTGTGGAGCCGAGATATATGAACGCATCCACTTCCTCCAGCTTCTGGCCGTTCATTGTGATGTCAACAGTGATGTTTTCAGTGCTGCTGGCCACCATCTTGCTCTTTTCTTTGCTTACTTCCATGCCGTAAGCGCCTGCTCTATCCACTAGTCTATTGGTGAGATCTTGGAGCTCGTTGTTGCTTCCTCCAAGAAGATCTATATCGTCTGCAAATCGCAGGTTGCTGATGTTGGTGTTGAAGTTGTGGAGGGCTTCTCTCATGATGTTCTCGAGGTAGACGTTGAAGAGAACTGGCAACAGCTAGCAACGTTGATGGACTCTGACTGTGGTCCTGAAGTAGTCCCCTATTTGACTGCTGAGAAGGACTGCACTGCTGGCGTTGTTATACAGTGCACTGATGATTTGAGTGATGCATTCTTCAATGTTGAAGCGCCTTAGCACTTGCCACAGACCTTCGTGCCACACCCTGTCGAAAGCCTTCTTAAAGTCTATAACGTTGTGGAGCAGGCTCACTGGTGTTGCAGGTGGTTTTTGATAAGGATTCTGTAGTTGCAGATTTGTTCTGTGGTACTTCTTCCGGGTCTGAATCCGGCCTGCTCTTCTGCTAGTAGTTCTTCTGATTGCTTTTTCAACCAGTTCAAAATGATGCATAGCAGGATCTTGTTTGGGTGGCTAATGAGGCTAATGGTTCGGTAGTTTTGGCACTTCCGGAGATTTCCTTTCTTAGGTAATGAAATGATGAGTGACTGTATCCATTCCTTTGGCCACTTTTTGAAGTCTCAGATCTTCTGGCAAATGGCTGTCATTCCATTTCTTCGCCATCATGTTTGAGCAGCTCTGCTGGAATGTTGTCTGCTCCTGGTGATTTCCCTACTGATATACTGCGGATGGCTTCTTCCACCTCTTCCCTTAAAATAGGCAATGTTTCTGGTTTTCTCTCTGGGGCCAGTTCTGTCTGCAGCACACTGGTATCAGGCTGCAGAGGGTAACTGTAGAGCTCCTGACTGTATTCTGTCCACATCTTTAAGACTTCGCCAGTCTTTGTCAGGAGTGCTCCCGTGCTATCTGTAATGACTGATGTTCTGTTTTGCTGTGGCTTGGTCAGATTCTTCAGTGTGTTGAAGGCTTGCTTGCTGTTACCGTGAGCCATTCCTTTCTCAATACTGGCACACTGCTCCTCAATCCACTGTTCTTTGGCTGCTTTAATTTCCTTCCATATTGTCCTGTGGACCTGGCAATACTGTTCCTGTGACTCTGGGTTGTACTGTCTGGTCTTCTTCAATTCTCGTCTTTCGTCACAGAGGTCAAGGATGTTGTGACCCAGGGTTGTTTCCTCCTCGTCTGTCGACCCAGTACCTCCTCAGCAGTATTGCGGACTGCATCATTGAAGTTGTTAGTGAGGACATTGATGTCATTGTCCAGGAGGTTGAGTGCCGCAAACTTCCCCCCATTTCTGAGCCTGAAATACTGCAGCCACTTCAGGATCTTTCAGCTTGTCGACATCAAACTTGACACGTGGCTGTGCCATGTGATATTTCTTTTTCAACTTGAGCTTCATTGTAAGCATGACAAGGTCATAATTGCTGCCTATGTCAGCTCCTGGGAATGTGCTGGTCTGTGCTTTGTTAATGCTAGACTTGAAACGATGAGGTGTCAGAATGAAATCAATTTGATTGTAAACCAGGCCGCTTGGTGATAGCCATGTTGTTCTGCGAGAGAGGTTGTGTGGGTGTAGGGTGTTTGCCAGGGTCAGTCTGTGGCTGTTTGCAAACTCCAGGAGGCAGAGTCCCCGTTTGTTGGTTTCTCCTATACCAAATTTCCCAACTTTCCCGGATTATGAACATACACAAATAACTGTCAGACAAAAGCAATGCCTGCTCCTGAAGCTGTCAGAGACGAAATGTTGATCGTGTCGGTCCCGCATGTCAATACACATTGCATTGTGGCTATTGTGATGAATATAGGTTCCCGTTACTGAACATTGGGGTTGTATTATCGTCTGTGCATGACTTACGCTGTGTCTTCCACAATGGTGAGGCAGATTTGGGCTATGGCACATATTACGTCAGTACCACGTCACAATACTTTTCCAAGCGGCAATCAGGTACACCATTTCATTTGGGATTTCATTCGGAAATCGGTCAGATAGGCTGATTTTCACACTTTATACACTACGTGTATATATTAACTAAGGAACCTATCAGGCATTACACCTGTCTAAATAGTATCATGTTAGTATGTTATTTATGTGGTTAAAATAGAAAATTTATGTTCATGTCACGTTTAAGAACATGGCCTCAATGCTCGGCAAGCTAGTATATTGCAGAACTTCACTGTTGGTCATGCAATCCATATATTTAACCCCAAGGTTCATTCACAGATAGCGCAGTTGGACCTGTGAATGTCAGAATATATCGTCTGTTCAATGTGTATGTCTTGGAACTGTACATTTCGTCGTGAGCTTCATGTTAAGTCTGCTCCATAATCATTCACAGTCATCCAAAAGCAGTGGACACCAACTGGATCTGAATCAATAGCTCTTATACACCTGTCAATATGCCCATTACAGCAGATCTATGTTTGCCAAACAAAACCAATAATTACACATTCTGTACATCATTGTAGTTTTTATATTTATGATACATGGCAAATGTGAAAGGCCAATCATTATCGCCATGCCATAAGTAAATAACTGTATATGGCGCTGACAGAACAACAACAGAAACTGCAAGTTTGTGAGAACAACTGGGTTTGAAGAATCATATGAATAAACAGGGTGGACAGAAGAAGGATGACCAACCTGAGGAAAGGTTGGGATGGAATGCACTCTAACAGGAAGACTGGTGAGAAGCCGGATGATATGGGCAGTCCACTTGGCAAGGATGGATGAGAACAGAGGCAGAATAACACCAAGGACACAGGAGAAAGGGAAGGCCATGACGGAGATGGAAGGACTGTGTGAGGAGGGACATGAGATGATCAGGTAAGGGTGAAAAATGGAGAGGGGGCTGCTAACATGAAGCAGGGATGAGTGACATTCAGAGAAAAAAACAGAAATTTAGCTGTGGCCCACATTTCAGCCCGAGTGGACTGTCTCATCTAATGGAGGGGAGGGGGGGGGGACTCCTCAGAGATATTTTTTAATTGTAGACGACATATGGTGTATTTTGAGCAATATTAAATAGAAAATCTTAACATTTCCAATAGCAAAAAAAGCACAGGGACTCACGCACACATTGTCATAGTACTAACTCACTTGTTAATGATATTTTCTGGACTGAACCCGAGTTGGCTGACGGGCAGCTGTCTCCTTGGCCAGCTTTGTCAAAACAGCCCGATGATGGGCCATTTTAGCTTTCTTCGTTGCCAGCTCAACTACTTCCTTAGCTTTGTACTTGGTGGCTGCCTTCGTCTTTGACATGTTCATCTCAATTTTCTTCTCCTCCTTCATCTTTCCTTCCTCGGCAAGATGGATGGAGTACATTTTGTATGCACTCCTCGTGTTGTGAACGAGGCGACCAGTTCTGTTTGTGGAAGTCCTGTATAGCAGTCTCGTTGCTTGCCATGAGTGAGTACTTCACTGTCTTGATAGTGTTGAATGTACTAACATTCTTTCTGGCAGTGGCAGTATTCATGATGCTAGACATGTGACTAAAACACCCTTCCACTTGAGGACCATGAAAGCAGCTCATCATTGCAGCCACCAGTTTTGACAAGGCTGGGAACTTGCCAATAGAGAATATGGTAGCCCACCACGAGTCCAATCTGGAACTTGTGGGTGCTTGTGGAAGTGTGTTGTCTACATGGAATCGGCAAACTTCTATGTGATACGCCCTCTGTTCAGGTTCTAATAGAATATTGGTGACCAGTGTGGGCAGTGCCAACGTGTGTACTTCATTGCCTTCGGTTCCCTTCTGACTGTAGCCTGTAGGATCCAATCTGTATAGTTGACATCGGCCTCGCACCACAAACAGTAGGCTTTCCCTGGTGCTGATAATTTACTGATGAATATATCCAACATAGTATCTCCAGCCGAACTCTCCAGCCATGCCCAATTCCACTTATTCTTGACACTTTTGTCAATGTCCTTCACGCAACATTTGTCTTGCCGTACAACAAATCGTCGATTAGCCATTTTGTTCGAAAATGATCGACATCTCCACGAAATACATCGTCGTTTCCTATTGGTCCACTGCTTTTGTGCGCGCACTTCGAAAGCGCTGAAGCGAACAACCGCATAACTAAGGGTTTTACTTCGCAGATTCACGGGTTCGGTTGGGTCGGTTCTGTCTCTAATCGCCAGGCAGCGTCATTAACATGTGGCGACACCCGGTGAATGGATGGTTAACTAAATCCGCAGATAGATCGTCAGTGAATTGTCCAGGATTTTATATGCCCTACCCCCAACATTCATTTTTTTCTCCCCGGATTTACACGATTCACAAAAGTGATCTTTGGAGCAGTATAAAAACCGGAATTCCAGCAAAAACCGGAAATTTCTCATCCCTGATGAAGTTATGGAAAGAAAAAAACAGATTATTATATTACGTTTAATATGTCAGCCAAAATGGCATGTCACTATTTAACAATGTGATTTACTTACTTGTATTAAAATGTGACCTAATCTTTCTTTGTTTTCACTTGTCTCTGAAACCTGCAATAACAAATAGCTCAGCTTATAGGAGTGTTTCAAAATATCACAGCCATACAACATGAGTTTCAACAAAGAGTAGAAATTCACCTATTTAAAGAAACTGACGATATCATGTCCACTTTGTATTTAACAAATGCAAAAACAGTTACTCTGTGCTAATCATAACTACAAACCATGACTGTAGTAACAACAGTAGCTATCTATTCTTGTGTGACATCACAGTATTGTGATTGTGGTATGTGTGATTGATTGGTGTTACACCAATAGTATGTAATTCCCCTCGTCTCAATTGATTGGTGTTACACCAATCAGTTGAGACGAGGGGAACTACAAACTATCTCACATGAACGATGACATCATACATCAGATGTACTGAAGAAGTTGATGCACTACGCTGATGAAAGACTACAACTACAAGGTAAAATAACATACAATGTATTGCATATATCAAAGACTATCCTGAAGAATGTTCAGCAAAAAGTAACTATTTAATTATATTTAATTAGGCTGTAGCACCATCCAAAGGATGGACATTTTTGCTAGTATATTTAACAGAGGACAGTTTTCAGTAATGGATGCATTTAGAATATCAGGATCGACATTAATATGGCAGAAGACTTTTAAACAGCCTTGTCCATAATGGACATCTTCCTAGTCAAACAAATGTCACTGTTCTTTTTTATATTCAAAAATAATAATTTTCTAACCTACCGTATTGTCCCCAATAAACGCATGCTGCTTAATCAATGAGGATCCTTTTTACAGAAATGAAACTATGCACAACAATATTTTCAGTACAGAATGTGCACCTTAAAAACCCAAAATATGATAATACCACTGCTGGTGTCACCTTTCAGACACTTTCTAGATAACAATTCATTGTACTTTAAGCCATAAGAAGGCACCATGTTTCTCATTTTGGCAGTTTTTGTTTTATTCTCAAAGTTGGACGTGATATAATAATCACGTAAACTTTCCTGGCAAAGTAGATGAAGGGTCAAAACAACGAAGAGTGTGTCTAACTTGACATCTTCAAGAACCACTCCCTCTGCATCTGCAGTTGGTGCCACTGCCCCATTTCATCATAGCAGAGCATGTGGGTTTTAATTATTTGAGCACCGATTCAGTAGGCCTACAGACAGAGGATGTCCTGCAAAGTCCAAAGATGAATCTTGCCTAGCCCATTGATTGTATGTTTAGCATTGCTCAAATAATCAACCACGCATTTGTATAAAACTGCTAATTATAGCAATCTGTTTGCAATTTGTGCATTCGCTAACTGCAGACAGCTTGTGCTACGTGTCTTATGAAAAATTAATAAACGAGCATCCAAGCCCTTGCATTCACACACTGTCATCTATTGGGAACTATACAGTATTCATGGTGCACTAAAGTTGTGCCTAAAAAGAATTACTTTTCTGAAGAGGAGCAAGTAAACATATTGAATTTGTGTATGCTGTAACCCATATTAATAATCTCAGTAGAGGTATAATCTGAATGCATATCACACAATGGTGAAAAATTATTATCATATTTATAACATTGTGAATGTAGAACAAGTGATGCTTGAAAATGAGGCTCTCACCTTGGCATTGACCCCTGCCAGTAGTGCTGCGAGCACCTGCACAGCGCCACGTTTCACGAGATGTCTCACAACAACTGAACTAGCAGACAGGAACTTGAGGGCACCGACACAATATACAAGGCTCTCCATCGCCACACTCAAGTGATCAACATTGCCAGCAGTCTCAATCAACAGATCTGTCAAGTAACATGTGGTATCAGTACAGTAGACAGCTCATCATCCAAGCACATTACATCAAATCTAATCAAGGCTTCACAAGTCACAAGATGAATCTTTAGTCTGTGCAACATAAAACTGAAACATTAATGATATGTACATATAAACTCACATGATCAAACTGGAATGTAATGTAGATGGTACAAGTAGGAATAGTGGAATGTGATGTAGCCGGTACAAGTAGGAATAGTGGAATGTGATGTAGCCGGTACAAGTAGGAATAGTGGAATGTGATGTAGCCGGTACAAGTAGGAATAGTGGAATGTGATGTAGCCGGTACAAGTAGGAATAGTGGAATGTGATGTAGCTGGTACAAGTAGGAATAGTGGTAGGTTTGATATTAGTTGAAAGAAACTAGGGTGGATAAGTGATGAGGAAGATATATGGAAACATGGGAGGGAGAGGGTGTGACTGGGTGCTTGCATGAGCAATTACTGCAGATGTAAGAGGATGGTGATAAATGACAAAATTGGGTCTATTAAGCTCTTAAAAATGAATTGCTGTCAAATATTAAAATGTTATTTGTTAAGCATGGAAGTAAGCACTGCACACAAAGACAATATCAGCTTTCACGAACACATGCATTAACCAATAGAAGGTGTGTCATTAATTGTCTACTGAACCAAACTGAGGAATCCACTGAATGTCAGATTTACCAATATTTGTTTGTTTTACCATTTCAAAGCACGATATAGCAAACAGTTATTTGAAAGTTATTGTAAGCACATTTAAAGGTAAGTGAAATGAATTTGTCAATTTCTTTCCCATATGTAAACTTAATGCTCTTGTCAAGTAATGTATTGAATATGTTGACTGCAAACTCTTGTCACCAAGCCTTATTAAACATAGTCATTTGCATGTCATAATGCAACCAGTTTGTCAGATGTAGGTAATGTCACTCAAGGAAGAGCCACTGAATCTTATGTGCGGCAGTGTAAGATGGTGTTTCAGGCTGTCCCTGACACTGCAATTGCGGAATTTAATGTTGTTTATGTCGTCATCAAGATAATAATGTAATCTACAAATATGTCACTGCATGTAGCAATTTTTTTAAGTTTTCAAGTTATTACCATTTGAGAATCATGAATGCCCTGCTTTATATCAGTGGCTGTTGGATCATTATGTTTATCGTGTGTGCAGGCATGGGTCGACGTTAACATGCAATTGTGGCTATTTCATCTTACTATTTGCATAGATATTTCACAGCTAATATTATATACATGTGTAAAAAAACTGTGATTTCGTAATTTAATAATTTGTGAAATTTCATATATAATCATGCCAAATCATTGCTATGTTTATGCATGTAGCAACATTTTACGTTAGCAACATTAAACAAATTCGACTGGAACTGATGGCGAAGAAACATTGGTTCTGTTTTTACTCTGATCAAGGACAAAGGCTGGGTGGAACCGTGTGCCAACCAACTGCATCTGCAGTGCACATTTTTAGTAACGATAATTTCAAGAATAAAGTAACATTTCAGATTTTGTGTAAGGTCTCACCTAAACTACCTCATATGGGATGAAAATATATAATATACAGCCCTGTACTGGTATGTTTTCATGTATAAGTGAAGTTCTGCAACGATATATATTTTTGTGTTATGACCAACTGTTTTGACACAAAACATACCTAGAATATTATCTTCTAAGAAATAGACATCATTCTTTTCGTCTCGGCTCACTTTAAACACCAACTTGCAAACGTTGATCAAATTGTTTCCACTCACTTTCAGCTGCAAGCAAACACATAATGATCAAACTATTTACATTTAGTTTCAATAAATTGCATATATATATATATATATGTATATGTATATATATATATATATGATTATGAACAAACAATTAACATGCTATTCCCACTCATTTTCTGCAGCAAAGAATAACAGTTGTGAAGTTGTTTCAAATAGACACAGATCAAGTTGTCCACACACACTTTCAAATGAAGACAAAATATTCAAGACATCTCCTTTTTGTTTATGTTGCAAACACCAACTGATCAACTTTACCAACTCACTCTCTACTATAAATACACACCGGTCAAGTTTACCCACTCTCTACTACTTAAATTTCATAAGCTTATGTGCCCATGTAAAACCATTGATTAATATTGAATCTACTGACATACTGACAGTAAATGGGACGTTATACAGCTAGAATCAGTCTGACCAGTCTGAGCAGTGTGCTAGGTGAATGGGATATTATACTCACAACAGCCTGGCCAGTCTAAGCAGTGTGCTAGGTGAATTGGATGCAGTCATGGGTTAATTTCAATTGTTTATTTATTAATTCAATTAACTCGATTAACTTAATTTAATTAATTGACTTCTTAAATATACTCAAATTAATTCAATTTAAATAATTAACTTTTCTGGAAGATTTTATTGACAAAACCTCAATTAACTTTCAATTAACTTTGTTTTATTTGGCATTATTTTATGCATTATTTTGATGACAGTCACTGGCCTGCTGTCAGTGGTTAGATCTTTATACACCATTCTGCACACAAACCAAAGTTCACTTAATTGACATAAAAGACAGTTACAGGCACAGGTAATTGTTTGAATAGTCTCACTGTCCATCAGTGTAAATCAGTCAATCAATGAATAAGCTCCACTGGTAATTTGTCAGTGGGCCCACCTGGCAGTGTACTATGCTATGTAAGAGTATTGACTTTTATTATGTTTATCACCCACCCAAGTGCATGCAATACAAAGGGTATCTGGAGTCTGGAGCTGTTTAGTGTAGCTGGAAAGGTGTTCAGTGCTGAAGGATGCTGGTTAAGTGACAACTGGGATTATCCATTTGAACTGCTCATGTTCTTGAAATGTAATAAATGATCTGGACCATACAGTGGACACTGATTAACAACAGCCTGGTGCCTAGTTACATCAGCCTAGTTACAGTACTTATGGTACCATGTATGATTATGTTTGTGTGTTCTTAGAAAACACTTATTAAAGATCATATGTAAATGTGGTATATGTTTCATCAATGTTATTATTTATGGGTAAACATATATCCCTTTATTCATATTCAATCATGGTATTAACAAAACTTTCATTAATTTAGTCATAAAACGGGAAAATACCAAAGTTAGTTACTAAAAGTTCAGAAAGTTCTTACGAATTATATTCCTTATTTTGCTAAAAAAAGGCATAGAACATTAGTTGAATAGATTTATGGGCACATGTTAGTTGTGTCGAATCCGGACCCACCTCGATTTCGCTGTTATAACTTGAGTTTTGTCCAACTTTGATACCTCAGTGAGATCCAGTTCCATCATTCAACATTATCCTAGGCATATTTACCTTTAAGAATATTGCGTTTTCCACCCATGTGAGGCATAAATAGTGTCCCGGTTTGTATCAACATACATTGCTATATCGCTCATTTTACGCGCGCTATGCAGGGTAACATACGGCCGCAACGGCGCAGACTAGCGCAACCCGGGTCGCTATTTGGGTAAATAACCTGCCCTGAGCAACGTTTTTTTCTTAAGACGACTAAACGATGTTGTTACAAATCTGCGATTTTGCAGGAATATAAGTGATTTGGTCTTGGTGGTGTCATTTTGCGCTGCTCGCTGACGCTGACTATATTGTGAAAGAACAAAAAAATGGGCTCACGAAATAGCTACGAAGCAGCAATTTCGGCATATTTTGGGCAAGCTAGACAGCATAGAGAAACGGTGAGGCGGCCCTCCTCGGCACTGTTTCAAACTATAGGCTATGCTGTGGTTTTTTTTTTCACGTCGGGTGGCGCTGCGATCACCGGTCATATCCATAAAAAGCGGAAGATTTTTAAAACAAAGCGGGAAAGCGTAAGTTTCTAAAAAAACGGAAAAAGCGGAAGATCTTCTGATAAAGCGGAAGACTTGGAAGGTCTGATTAAGCAATACCAGTACCATAGGAAATACCAGTACCATAGACGTAGTTGCAGTACAGATCTAAGAAGTACGCATACGGTATACAATTCAGCATAGAACATTGTGTTCTCAAAGCGTCCAACATCAGTGAATCTGATGGTACAACTGATGTAAGCTTATCAACTAAAGCTGGTTCGATATACGAGTCAACAGAGCGACCATAAAGTGACAAAACAATGATTATTGTGACAGCAAGTTGGATCAAAATTAGGTAAGATTTAGACTGGAGAACGGAGTTTACATAGAGACAGTCGCATCTATCGCGGCCACTATTGATGCTTTAATACAATCAACAACCCATGCACCATTAACCAGTAAGAACACTCATCAATCAACAACCCATGCACCATTAACCAGTAAGAACACTCATCAATCAACAACCCATGCACCATTAACCAGTAAGAACACTCATCAATCAACAACCCATGCACCATTAACCAGTAAGAACACTCATCAATCAACAACCCATGCACCATTAACCAGTAAGAACATTCATCAATCAACAACCCATGCACCATTAACCAGTAAGAACACTCATCAATCAACAACCCATGCACCATTAACCAGTAAGAACACTCATCAATCAACAACCCATGCACCATTAACCAGTAAGAACACTCATCAATCAACAACCCATGCACCATTAACCAGTAAGAACACTCATCAATCAATTATTGGTTAGTTTTTGTGAATACCAACATTATTATTTATGGCAGATTAAAAACAAATCTCTACTCCAATATACACCGGATTCACCCCGCAGTAAACATAGCGCTCGGGGTCAACACAAAGTCAGCAAGAACAAAATGTTGGGGCTATAACTTATACCATGTGTATTTAATTAAATACGGATATTTTAGTTTGTAGGTTAGAAGACATGATTAAAAAGTTTCATTAATTAATCATTTGTGCGAGTGGAGTACCCGGTAGGTCGTAGCCACTGGATGATGCTTGATCTGAGTCGACTGAGACCACCGTCCTACTTTGTGCTGATCAGCCGTTTAACTGGGAATATACTGTCGATCTGATACAAACACTTTGACATTCTGCACAAAATATGTCTTGGTTTACGTGAACTATTATGAAAAACCCATACATATGGCAGTGTTTTAAAGGTTTATCAAATAATAAAATTTATGTCACACCCAAATTCAGTGTTTTACATCCGACAGCGACACATTAGCTATTAACAAATGCTGGTGCTATGCATTGTTATGCATTGCAATGTTTGTTGTACATCGCCAAAACGATGCCACATGCTGACTTGGTACGGTGCAACGCCTAGCAAAATGTTGAGATGCGCGAGGATAACTTGCTACTAATTTACTTAGAATTGATCAAGATTTAATCAATAAAATAATTTTGTTATGCAATGCAAACTCCTAATACAACAGTTTATTAACACATATGATCTTTAAATGAGTTAACAACATGAAATCAATGAATTGCTGTTTTGCCTGCATTTTTACCACATAAACTTAATTTGAATTAAAGTTCATTAAAGGGAATATAAACATCTATTGCTTGAATTCATATTATATACATCCTGCTATCTATTTCCATGTCCACCAAGCCACAAAAAACCCTGTGTTTTGTAGTAATTATTTATTCGCCAAAAAAAAAGGGAATTATATAACAATGTTTCTAAATTTTATTTATCCAAACAAATATAATGTAATGGATACATAATTTATTAATTGTATATATATATATTGTATGGTAATATATTGTAACTATATATGTGAAAACAAACGGTGATCTGTCTGGATAAATACAATTTAGACACATTGTTATATATAATTACCATATTTTCATTTTTGTGGCGAATAAATAATTACTACAAAAATATTTACAAACAGTGCATCATAGTATACAAAATGATTTGGTTTATATTACTTCGTGAAAACATAAACAACAAAAAGTATAAAGAAAATCAATGGTTTGGTGTCGGGATTGAACCGGCATTGCCCGATTGCAAAATAAGCGCCAAGGAACCAACGCGTTTACCAACTGAGCTAGCAGGACCGACAGAAATTCGCTGACTGATTTAAGTTGTTGTGATAAATTGTACAACTCCTCCTTCGTACATCGATATTCTAGTGATATTATGAGATTATACACGTTACTTTCTGTAGCTGGATACAATATATGTATGTATGTATATTGGTGTAGATTATCTCCCATTGGTTGCATTTCGATATAATTATTCTGAAATCAAGCCCAAGCTCGGCGATACCTAGTCCTAGTCTGACCAGTGTGCTAGGTGCATGGGACGTTCTCATGGATAGAATGAGTCTGGCCAGTCTGAGCAGTGTGCTAGGTGAATGGGTTGTTATACTCACAGCTAGAATGAGTCTGGCCAGTCTGAGCAGAGTGCTAGGTGAATGGGACTTTATGTTCATGGCTAGAAAGAGTCTGGCCAGTCTGAGCAGTGTACTAGGTGAATGGGACATTATACTCACAGCTAGAATGAGTCTGGCCAGTCTGAGCAGAGTGCTAGGTGAATGGGACGTTATATTCATGGCTAGAAAGAGTCTGGCCAGTCTGAGCAGTGTGCTACGTGAATGGGACGTTATACTTACGGCTAGAATGAGTCTGGCCAGTCTGAGCAGTGTGCTAGGTGAACTGAGGTCAAGTAATTTGAAGAGAGTCTTGAGTATTGTTGAGCGTTGAAGACACACTCTGCCAAGCAGCTGACCCTTAGCCAACACATCATAGAGCTGTTGAGTCAGCATTGCCAACTTATTATTGTCTCTAGCTGCAATCAGAATTAAATTAACTTTGAACATATGTAGTACTGTATCATATCATAAAATCAATCCGTATGACGGTTGCAACATACCCTAAACTTAACTGACAATAATAATCTATATCGTAAGATAAGTACTTTTTCTTCAAAACTGTTCATACAATTTGATTACTAGTTGTTTTGGTTGAGCAGAGATCCACATCATGAGATAATACATTATGCCAAATTATTATGTGCAAAAAAAGGCAACAAAAAGCCAATTTTGTGGTTAAACAATTACAGGCTGTATCATAAAAACGATTTGAATAAATAATTAAGATAAGCCTCTTCCATATCATACCAACTACCCTGTAGTATAATTAAGATTGTGTATATGACTGAGTGCGTTATGTGTATATTTGGCCACCTGAAGTGAGGGCTGTGATCTGTTGAAGCACTGGCGCGACATGTGTACTGTAGTAGCACCCTTCCTTCTCCATGTCCTGTCTGTCTTGCAAACCACCTACATAGTGAGACACCAACTGATAAAACAAGATACACTAATCAAAATGGGACAGCATTTATAAAATTATTATCAGAAGATGAAGCTTCCACAATCACCTATTTCTAAAATGATACCATTTTGGGTGGATTGTTGGCTAGCATTACATTGAAGACACTAACTTGTAGACATGCACGCACCCGCACACACATTCTGGAACACGAATGCAGGCTCGCATGTCAACATGTGGTGGATGGGCAAGATGGCAGGTGGGTGTGCCTGCAAGGCAGGCTTGCACACACAGGTGGGTGTGCGTGCAAGGCAGACTTGCAAACATACAGGTGGGTATGCATACAAGGCAGGCTTGCAGGCACACAGGTGGGTGTGCATGCAAGACAGGCTTGCAAACACACAGGTGGGTGTGCATGCAAGGCAGGCTTGCAAACACACAGATGGGTGTGCATGCAAGGCAGGCTTGCAAACACACAGGTGTGTGTGCATGCAAAGCAGGCTTGCAGAGACACAGGTGGGTGTGCATGCAAGGCAGACTTGCAAACACACAGGTGGGTGTGCGTGCAAGGCAGACTTGCAAACATACAGGTGGGTATGCATACAAGGCAGGCTTGCAGGCACACAGGTGGGTGTGCAGGCAAACAGGTGGTGTGCATGCAAGGCATGCATGCAGGCACACATGTGGGTGTACAGTCACACAGGTGGGTGTGCATGCAAGGCAGGCTTGCAAAGACACAGGTGGGTGTGCATACAAGGCAGGCTTGCAAACACACATGTGGGTGTGCAGGCAAGACAGGCTTGCAAACACACAGGTGGGTGTGCATGCAAGGCAGGCTTGCAAACACACAGATGGGTGTGCATGCAAAGCAGGCTTGCAAACACACAGGTGGGTGTGCATGCAAGGCAGGCTTGCAGAGACACAGGTGGGTATGCATGCAAGGCAGGCTTGCAAACACACAGGTGGGTGTGCATGCAAGGCAGGCTTGCAAACACACAGGTGGGTGTGCATGCAAGGCAGGCTTGCAAACACACAGATGGCTTGCACGACATGGAGTCAGGCATGGATTATAAATTCTCGTTGCCACATTATTGACATTGGGTATAAAATGAAGTATTAAGACATGTTGGAATCAATTAACTGTTACCTTTAGCTGTGATTGCAGTGAGAGGGAGGCGTCTGTTGTCTTGGGGATGGCCTGATCCATCACTGTCTGCAACTTCACCACTGGCCACAGGCTCTGTCAAACTGACAACAAAACATAATGCACTAATTCATCTAAATGAACATACTTCATTCGTGACAGAAAACACGTGTTTACGATTGTGTGTGTTTGTAGGCATTCATGTGTGTGAGCTGTGCATGCATGCATGTGTGTGAGCTGTGCACGCATGCATGTGTGTGAACTGTGCATGCATGCGTGTGAGCTGTACATGCATGCATGTGGGTGGGGTGTAATTATACCAGCATATAATAGCATTAACACAATTTCAGAGACCACGCGATCTGGAACTTATACAAGGGGTGGAAACTGACAGTTCAAATAAATAAAAACAGAAAATGGAAACATCAATTTACCAAAGATTCATAAGACAAGGAGACTTTCGAGGGATCCATCTTCTGGATGACTAGAAGAAGACAAAACTAACTTTTAAATGCCTAAGCCAATCCCTCATTAAAAATGTATGTGTGTGTGTGCATGTGCGAGTGTGTGTTTGCAAGTGTGTATGTATATATTTATGCAAATTTTGAGTTAAACCACCAAATTTATAAACTTGAAGGACCAATGGGCAACCAAGTTTTCAGCTACAGTTTCGTACACTGCAAGTATGCATATTAATGCAGTATCCTTTCTTTAGGATTGCTCATCAAAGCGCTATACACTTCACTCTCTGGCAGACCTGTTCAATCAAACACCATCGCGACTTCACTAGGAAGCATTAAACCATGCTGCAATTACGATGCAAAGACTATTCATGTGTAAATATCAACCTGTCCATAGACAGGTACTCATTCATGCAGCTGAGTGAACTAGAGCAATGTGGGATAACAAACTTGCCCAAGGTTTGAAATGCCGGCAAGAGGATTCAAACAAGGAACCTCTTAATTGAGAGTCCGATGTATCAAGATGACTACTTGAATGTGAGACCTGCTGCTGCTAGACTACAGATGACACCTTAAATGTGAGACCTGCTGCTAGACTACAGGTTACTATTTGAATGCGAGTCCTGCTGCTGCTCGACTACAGATGACTATTTCAGGGCTGCCTACTTGACAAAAACAATTTCCGTAATGACCCCCCCCCCCATATCACATCCCGCCTCGCTCCCTGGTCCACAAGGTTGCCAATCAAACCTTTCTCTGAAGTAGGTACAGTGACAAGCACAGCCTGTTCACAGTGCCTGGGAATCCAGGAAGTTACTAATTTAATCATCAAAAGTAGATATACTTTGTTTCAACATAATTATTGTGTTGCTACATTGTAACACCTGTTGGCAGTTAAGGTAGTGGTTAGCACTTCAAAGGGATGCTTGTTTCACAACATCCAATAAGTTACATTGTGTTAACTACAGCAGTCAAAGTGCATGCATGGCCAGATATACCCAAGAGTAGAGCATCACCTTGAGAAAGACAGCACCAATGAATAGCCAATAATCAACCAATAGCTTCTAAATTTACAACACAAAGCAGGAAACACTTTATACTTATTACTAACAGTCAATGAGTTAAATTGTTGTATTCAAATAAAAACCTTTGAATAAAATATGAGTTTTATATTGCAATTACAACAATTATAATAATCATTTTATATTCTTCCAAGACATTTTATTATTATATTCATAACTTTCAGAAACCAGAACTATTTAATGTAGTTCTACGTAACGTCATCTTAATTTATTTCTTTAATTATATCATTCTACACATGTAAATGTTATTATTGTCTAGATATTTTGGCCGCTGTAATTGCTGTTGACTGACAGATGCAGACACAATAATATGCTCATGTGCCACGTGCCAGGCAGTCATCAGCAGGCTGGTGGCAGTCAAAGTTGTAACATTGTATACAGGCACAGCATTGGATGAAGCCACCATATATACTGATTTTGTAGAACTTGTAGTGGACTAAATATGTGTTGATAAATTGTAACAAGTGAAAGATGACAGTTTCTTCAGTGCATCTAATGTGTATCATTTTTTTGTAGTCAGATATTTGTATTCCCGTAATACGGCGGCAGTTTCTGTATTGCCTTAATCTGAGGTGAATTTCCGTAATGATTATGAAAAATCTGTAATGGCAGGCAGCCCTGCTAATTGAATTTTAGACCTGTTGCTGCTAGACTACAGATGACTACTTGAATGTGAGACTTGCTGCTAGACTACAGATGATTACATGAATGTGAGACCTTCTTCTGCTAGACTACAGATGACTACTTGAATGCGAGACTTGCTGCTAGACTACAGATGACTACATGAATGTGAGACCTTCTTCTGCTAGACTACAGATGACTACTTGAATGTGAGCCCTTCTGCTGCTAGACTACAGATGACTATTTGAATGTGAGCCCTTCTGCTGCTAGACTACAGATGACTATTTGAATTTGAGCCCTTTTGTTGCTAGACTACAGATGACTATTTGAATGTGAGCCCTTCTGCTGCTAGACTACAGATGACTATTTGAATATGAGACTTTCTGTTACTAGACTACAGATGACTACTTGAATGTGAGACCTTCTTCTGCTAGACTACAGATGACTACTTGAATGCGAGACCTGCTGCTTGACTACACATGACTACTTGAATGTGAGACCTGCTGCTGCTATACTACAGATGAATATTTGAATGTGAGACCTTCTGTTGCTAGACTACAGATGACTATTTGAATATGAGACCTTCTGTTACTAGACTACAGATGACTACTTGAATGTGAGACCTTCTGCTGCAGACTCTTGGAGTCATCTCACTTCCATCTCCTTCTCCCCTCTCTTCAACCAGTTGCTTTGTTCTCTCCTTTGGTCCACTTCGAACTCGTCTTTCTTGTTCCACTGGCTTCGCAGGAGGAACCACTGCTGCCTCCTCTGCCGACACTAGCAATGTGACAAGTTCAATATCATGGAAACAATCTCAATTCAAATATGACATTACATAAGTCACAAAGACGGGTACATGATGAATCATACACAGGTGTGATGATTCATACACGAGATGATTCGTATTTAAGAATACTCATATTAAAGATACGATATATAATAAAAAATACTCATACCCAACATGATTTTGTATCTGAAGCATGCTTATTTTATAAAAAAGGAACTGGTTTATAATATCCATCACTACTCCATTCAATACATAGGTTGGATTTCCAGGCTTTGAATTTGGTGGTGTGCCAGACCACCATTTACTGCAATGTCTTGTCCATTATGTTTTAGAAGTTAAACAACATCAGTTCACTGCCCAAGTGGCCATTCTTTACAATGTTGCCCTTGAAAATCTAAAAAAATCAAGACCAACTGGCCATGCCTTCAAGTTTTCTCATTTTGCTGAAAATGTATTTTTCAGGGTAATACTAACCATTCAACACCATCACGGAATGCAAAAAAAAAATAACACCCCATTATCAAAATGTTCAAGATCACAACAGGCTTCTCAACAGAATATTTCCAAAATATATAACATCCCTCTCTCGATAACCCTGTAAATACACACACGTCAGTTTATTACATTTTGGGCTTAGTAGTAGCTCCATATATGAAAGCCACCAATGCTGCATTCACTGAATCTATTAGATAGGATGCAGTGTTTGTAATGCCAATATATATAATGAAGATTTGTTTAATATGTAAGTATTTTGGTAGTCACTTAACAATAGTACATGATAGTGGCAGATTACTAGAAAGATTTATTGTAAGTATGTGTTAGCTGGAACACATTTAAAATGTACAAACATAAATACACAACAATTTGCCAAATGGATAAAATAATATGTTTGGGTGTGTTCTAGTGGTAAGAGAATGTGAGGGTGAGTGAAGATACGTGTGTTGGCCTAGTAAGAGAATCAGTAACTGACCGTTATGTAAGGATGCCGCTCGGCCACGGTTGGGCTGGCACTCAAAGGTTGGACTGGATGCTTTCTGGTAGAGACGTGATCTTGATGTGCTCCGTCTGATGACACGGTTCGAGTCGGCCGGGGGCTTTGGTGCACGGGCAGACTGTCCATCTGCCTTTGAACCTCTACACTTCTGCTAGAACCACACAAAGATTCTCAAATGATAACTGTATCGGCCAGGAGAAGCAGACACAAATATTGTTACAGAAATATGGAGCGATAGGGAATCATCCAGTAATTGACAGCATTGTGCAACCTCAGATGTTTGCAAGCTGGTTTCTTATAAAATACATTGAAATGGGATCCTACTTTTTCAAACTTTTGCATTATCTGACCAGTGACTTCCCGGCCTTAGTCTTGGAACAACAAACTACAAATTAAGGCTCAACAGTCAGCTTCCTGCACACCTTGCCGTTTATTGTCAGGAGAAGTCTGACAGAAAGAACAATCACTTTGTAGTTAACAAAAAACATCAATAAAATTGTAAGCTGGCAGTAGGATCAGATGACATTGATGAATAAGTCGTATTGGTAAAACAGTGAAAAATGAGATGTTTGATAGGACTTCTTTGAATTCTCTAGCTCTTCCTACAACTAGGTGTCAGGAAAGTTCAGGCTAAACTCATTAGTATCCATGCTTCCCTATGGCAGCAACATCAAAGATCAGTGTGCTGCATCTTCCCACATCAACCTTGCAATCTGCTAATTGACCTACCCACCACATGACCTGTTGCATAGCAAAGGGTCCATGGATAGTATTGGATACCATAAAACATAAGGCAAAGTTTTTAAAGTGACAACTGTATGCAGGAATGCTTGATCTAGTAGATGTTATGTCACCCTAGCAATGTAATTCACATATACCCTTATCAACATTGTTGGCAAAGGCAAAGCTTGACTGAGGTCACACGCATCTTTATTGTGACATAGACAAACTCTGATATAGTGGATCCATCAATTGATACTGTTAAAAGTACTCCAATATGTCAGTTATACTTCATAAAGGTGTGTGAACCCCCATTTTCCTCTGAATGAACACTCTTACCTGTAGCAAGAACATGTTATCACAGCTGTATAATTTGGCTGATGAAGAACATTAGATGTTTCTGAGGACTTTGTTTTAAATTATAATGTTACATTTGTTTATAGTGGATATAATAATAATAAGATAACTTCTATTGCACCTAAATCCTTGGAAACCAAGCTCAGAGGCGCATCAAAACAAAAGGATTGGTCAACCTCAAAATCCATAAGCAGTATTCCAGTTGTCAACAGATGGTTCGAGGTGCCAGGGAGTTATGGCGGATAAGCAAGGTTGTAAAGATAAGTTTTTAAATGGCGACATATTTTTATATATATTTTCAACTGATCTAACACTAAGACTAAGAGGGACCATATTCCAGAGTTGGTGCAGCAACAGAAAAAGCCCTAGTTCCAATGTTAGTGTTGACTCTAGGAACAAAAGGTAAGACAGAATTAGATGATCGAAGCTGGATAGGTTTTCTTAGAGGAGTAAGCAGTGAATGCAAATAAGATGATTGCTTACTGGACAGTGCCTGGTATGTTATGGTACAGATCTTAAATATGATACGATACCGTACAGGAAGCCAATGCAAAGACTTCAAGAGGTCTTGTTTAGGCAGAGATAACTTCTTAAAGGGATTCTTTGAGAATTTTAATCTCTTTGTAATGCATGCAATTATTAGGTAATCCTGTTACAGGGATAATATGATTATTTCATGTAATTCTATGCCTTTATTTCATTAGAATTATATTTTATTAATCACTAATGACCCTAACAATATATCAAAAAAATAACTCTGCAAACGCGGAGTTTCTACTTCACGATCTGTATAAAGCATGCTCATGAATATTCGGGACTGTCCGTCAGACTTCGATTGGCTACGCTGAGTTAATAGATGCAAGATATACGTCATCAACATGTGTGTGTATATGGATTAGCCACCGCCATGCGAATGAGTCCTGACCAATAAAATTATCAAAATGAAACGTGGACCAGCTACTGTTTATGTCACAGATTCAGCAAAGAAAAGTAGGAAATTATATGGAATAAACGGACAATGAAAATAGCGACAGTTCATGACAGACGGATTGATTTAAAAGAAAAAAAAACACCTCTCCATGCACAAAGTCTAAGCCGCCGAATATGCTGTAGAACACAATCCAAACATGATGAGCATAAGTAAACATAAATTGTATTAAGTACTCCTACTTTGCAACATAATGATGGGATGATGTGCATTTGGATGCACAAATCGATCAATTGCACAAATCCATTTGAAACGTAATGATGTACATATTCCCAGCAGAAGCCACACGGAACTAATGTGGCAGAACAAAGTCAGACATCTTCTTCACTACTGTGTCAGTTAACATATTGTCCTATTAATAGCACTGATATCCATTTTGATACACAAAGCTATCAGATGCATACATCCATTTGAAACTCGAAATGAGGTACAACTTCCCAGTAGATGTCGCACAGAACAGAATGGGGCAGAACAAAGTCAGACATCATCTTATGTCAGGTGACCCATTGTCCAATTAATGGCACTGTTAAGTAGAGCTCTTCAATATCCTCTTTCCATCAGCTCAGCTATTTCCAAAGTTCCTGCAAATAAACAAAGTTGAATTTAGGAAACTGAGCCTAAATATGAGTTAACTAACTCAACACTGTGCAGATTAATTCAGTTTAGATATTGGATTATGGGACTTATCACCAAGTGTACAGCTGGCTAAATGGAACAGAAATACAAGAGAACCTTGTTATGTTCATTCAGTCAGACTAAAATCCCAATTCATTACTTTGGCTAACTTTTAATTTGCTTCTACATAATTACCTGTATGCATTGGTCATATACAGTGCATTCCAGATAACTCGAACTCACATAAGTGAATTTTTGCTAAGTTAAGTCAATCTTTTCCTCGGTCCTGGGAAAAGATCCCAATGAGGACCTTCTGATAACTTTCTAGTTTTCAGAAATTCCACTTACCAGTATTGTCATGGGTCCCTGGAAGTTCGACCTTATCCAGAGTGCACTGTATATTTTCCTTTATTCTTGCTCTAATAATTAATGTTGTATATAATTATACATATGGGCCATTCTCGTGAAAAGTGTACAGTAACGGTAAAGTAACATGTAAAAAATAAATGTTTAATTTGTTTTTAGCGAGTACTATTATTATCAAATGTGCTATTCACATGAAGCAGTGCCACTTGATCTGATATATTATTAGATTTTGTTATATATATTCATGGATAAAAACTGATGTAACTAGAGTGCAGATCTGCTGGTGTCCAAAATTCGTGCATCGCAAAATTCCGTGGCAACATGGTATTGTGTACTTTTTAACAAACCTAAAACGTTTACATTGAATGATGACATGCCAGCCAGGTTTACTAACAATTGTAGCTGTAGCATTAAAAACAGTATGTGAACGTACGAATCTCACATTTTTATGTTTCGGTTCAAATCAGTGGGGAAACAGGGACTTTTCAAAAATGGCTGACTGGAATTTGGAGAATACCCAAATCCCAGATTTAGGCAAACAAATTACATCCACGACCAGGTTAATCCTCTTGCTATGGTTGCATATACTTATATTTTAGTGTGCATTTCCGTTCACTGCATGTCAAATATCAGACAATGCAATTTTACTACCTAGAAAGGCGAGACCCTTGCCTAAGGCTATGTTATTTACTGTAGTAGAGGCTCAACAGACTCAGTGACAGTCCCAGTGACAGCTGACACCGACTGCAGCCGTCCGCTGTCTATTTAATCGAAACGTTACTCGGCTGACGGCATTAGGAAGCAGGATAAATAAACAATGCATACGTTTCCTACACTTATAAATACATATGTCTACAAATTGCTTATTTACAATGACAATGCTTGACTCAACTCACCTCGGAATCTGACTTGTTGCTGTGTATGTGACGTCAACGGTCTTTGTGTGGGTCACTGCGCATATTCATTATACTCGGGCTGCAGAATTAATTATCCACGTGGCAACAAGCTCAAAATGATTCGCGTAAACACAATTGTTTGTCGGCTTTTTGTGCAGATAACACCCAAATTATGCATAAACATGCAAGACATAAGTAGCAGAGAAAGTACTTATGGGAAATTAATACGTTTTGATATGGTATACCTCGAATATCTATTAGCTTACAAAGAATACCTTTAAGAAGTGGAGTGACATGGGCATATTTGAAATCATCAGAAAAACAGCCAGAGCAAAGTGATGCATTTATAATATTTGTTATAGGTCCAATTAATGTATCGAGACATGCTTTTAGCAGTATTGTTGGAAATGGATCAAGTTCACAAGACTTATTTGGAGGACATAATTATTTTCCCAACTTCATCAACTGTTGCAGGTTCAATTGATATACATAGAGAATTTACTTGTGGAAAGTCCACATTGACATTATTTAAAGTATGACCTGGGAAAGCAGAAAGGATAATACTGATTTTATAGTGACTAGAGAATGAGACACATAGACTCGCTTAGTTGATACATGATCAGTTAGCGATGGAGCAGGCCGTCTATGTAGAATGTTACTGATGCAGTTCCATAACTGACACAGATTATCAGACTTATTTATGACCATATTTGTATAATACTCCGATTTAGCTTTGGCCATTTGTCTGTTACAGATGTGACATTGCTAAGAATAGCGTGATCTGTCTAAAGGCGAGCGTGATTTGCGCCATGCATGCTCTAAATAATGACGTTGCCTTTCAGATAGTATAATTTCAAAAGTCACCCATGGAGCCGGTGGCCTTTCTAACACACATTTGGATTTTATAGGTTCATGTTTATTAATTAAGTAATTCATTGAGTACTTGACAGTACTGTTTATATAAGTCAGATAGATGTTCTGTTGCATCTGTGATAAGGTCAGATTTAAGGATATCAGCCATTAAAGCTGTAATGTCAATCTTATGAACAGTTCTATAAGACACATTGTGTCTATAATGGAGCTATAGAAACGTTAACATTAGCAATGACAGTATGGTGGTCTTACAACCCATCTGAAACAGTGTTTGGATATTGAACAGGTTATCAAGAGGTCAAGCCAATGGCCATGTATATGTGTCAAAAAGGTAACATGTTGTTTAAAATGAAAGGATGCCAGAATATCATAAAACGTAGTTGTAGAAGGTATATAGAAATGAAGATTAAAATCACCAAGAATATAAAATTCTGAATGAATGGTTGCAAAATTTTCCAACAGATTGTGAAAGTCTTCAAAGTAATTTGCTGGGTGTCCTGGAGGGCGAGAGAGACAAACAAAGTATGCGGAGAAAGAAGAATCAGAAATGTCAGCACAGATGGACTAAAAACTGGAGTATTCAGGGTTAAAATGTAATTTAACTTTGAACTGCTGTGATAGTAGAAAGCCAACACCACCACCATGTCCGACTAAATGTTGTCAATAGTGAAAGGTGTAACCAGAAGGAGAAACATCAGCAATGCATGCAGCTGTATCATGTGGTCTGAGCCAGGTCTCAGTTACAGAATGGATGTCTATTTCTATTTTAAATTAATAAATCACAAAGTGAGGCTGTCTAATCTCAAACAGATCAAACATTTGTAGTGGCCACCCAAATGTTTCGTCTAACAGGTGGCCCAGGATTCAGACTTACATCTCCTGCTAGTAATAGAATTATTGATATTTTCAATGTTGATATAGGACGGGGGATTGGCAGCAACTTTCTATTACAACAAACATGAAGACATGGCAAGCAGCGTTCGAAATAGCACTTGTACCCGTTTGTCCGGGCCAAGTGATTTTTGGCCCAGACAAGTAAAATGACTCTACATGGTTATTTGGTGGACAAGTAAAAATTGACATTAAATAGTGACGCGTGCAACATTGCAAACTTTTTATTTGAGGAAATTCAAATGTAAATGAAGTTTGCTAGCAATCGCGCGTGTTCCAATTTTGTGTGTGTTGTACGTCAGTGTTCGACCGAGTTTAGTGCTTGCGTTAACAGGGTCATCCAATGAGTGCACCGACCTAGCTCTGTCATACATGTAGGACAGACTTCGCGTCAGCCATCGTTAATCGAGGCTATATTTCACACAATCGTAAATCGTTCAGTTTGACCGACGTACAACTTTCTTCCACTCACGTATCATAATTTCAGATACAGTTATGTAATTGGACCTAGCCATGCATGCTACGTGGTAATTTTGTTGATATTTACAACAATAATAATTATTTAAGCAATTGAATGTTTTTATGAAAGTATACATATTTATTTTGAATGTATGTATGTCCATACAGTACTCACACAGGGAACACTCTCCTCTTTATATATTCTGACAGGCTTTATGTTGAATTCTGCATAGGCACACATTATTTCAGTTAAACTTAAAAACAAACTAGCTATTTAATTAAGAGTTGCCCCTTTCTGTAACTGGTTGCCCAAGTCACCAAGTGATATAAGGGTGGACAGTACAGGGGTGCCTGCATAGTACTTCGTACCAATAGCTTTACGCAAAGTAATTATTCACTTGCTACAACTTATCAATATTTAGCCCACAGTTGACCGGTAAGCAGGGACAGAGCAAGGGATTAAAGTGGCATCATGCACAATTTGTTTGATGGCTAATGCCCATTAATATATCAAAATAAGGACCCAAATGTCAGTTGCCCACCGGGCTGGACTATAATTAATGGACACAGTTCTAAATTGCACACTGCAACTAAAGCAATTTGTCTAGTCACAAGCATAACATTATACCCCCAAATGCAAGAGGTAGTAGCACCTTCAAGCCCTGTTAATATTGTGACTCGATCATCTTGTCCCATCGACAAGTGTCCTGGACAATGTACTTGTCTGACATTGGTAATTACTTGTCCCGGACAAGTGGACAAGCGTTAATGTCGAGCCTTGTCATAGCATTTAATTCTGTCAATGAAAACTGTTATCAAAGCTGTGCTTAATTAAATTGTTGCTTGGTCTGTGCAGTTGATACAGGTCACTCATGTTACTTATGTGATCACCAAGGAATGACATTCACCAAGAGAAAACTGGCCTTCCTATAGCTCTTTTATTAGCTGACCAACTGCAGCCAGTTGCATGACCATTAACTCAGCTTTAACTTGGGTCATTGTCAGATGGATGATCAGTGTACCAGCTGGCCTGCTACAGGGTCAGGTTAGCAAGCATTTAATTGATAGTGTGTGGCTTAATCTAATTTTATTGAAAGACAGTGTCATAGTTTAGTGCATCAGTGGGCACAAGAAATGGAAAACAGGATTAAACTGTCACAGCAAAAAAAATTAACAAGGTGTAACCAATTAGAGCATGGTACTATTGACTCAATGAACTCCCTTAATTCTGGATAAACAATGGTCAAGTATAGCTGTTTTTTGCTATTATGTATTATGCACGGGTACAAGGACGTCAAGAGAATTAGAAAAGTATTTATTTTTGACATAAACAAAATGTATTTGCATTTGAAATGTCAAAAGTATCAGCATTTGCATTTAAATACTTTTCAATGTATTTGACCCCATGTCTGGCCCAGAGATAAGGCTAAGTCAAAAACTAAATTACAGGGGCCGGTTTCATGAAGCGTACTTAAAGTTACGCAATTATTTAGCATCACGTGTTTATGTAAACTCCTATGTTCGCTTATATTTAAAAAATCACGTAATTTACTAAGAGAATCATATTAGCGTTAAGAATGTTCTTAGCCCCTTCACGAAACTGGCCCCAGGTCAGTAGTCTCAATTTTAACAATAAAGCCTAATTTATTTAATTAGAAAATGTTGAACCGGGGCCAACTCCAGTACTAAATTGAGACTTACAGGCCTGTTAAGAGAGGGAGAACTATTTAGATTTATTAAAATTCTCTTAGCCGTAGCCTTAGACAGGCAGAAACTGATTGTAGTGTAATTGCCTTAGTAAACTAAATTGGTTCACAACTCAACTGCACCATGATTCTGTTTTAAATACTGTTTTATTGGTAATAATATAAAAGGCCAATAATAATCTAAAGGGTCAATAGAAGAAAAAAACACAGCCCATTTTATAACTTAATAATTTAACAGTGTAATTGGTACAATGGACAACATTTTAAAAATTGAACATTGCCGAACAGCAAAAGTGAGCGATAATAATCATTCATACTGGCTAACGGTTTTATTAAGTTGAATGTGACAGGGCCAAAATTTGTTAAAATATGCTTATAGTTTAAATATATCGTATTCTTTCTAATTAGCTTACAGTACGCTTGAAAGATATTTGAGACGCTAAAATATGTCAAAAAATCATCCCTATTAAGCGTACACACAAATGAGCCAAGTTTAAATAGACACAATGTCGTTGCCGGCCAAGTTGGCCACTTTGTGACTTGGACGATGCAAGAGGAGACTTAACTGCACCTGGCTAATTCCACCTGACATACAAATGATTACTGTATAAGTAATGGTGTGCTACACAAGCAACATAATCGACTGTAAGTAATTAAATTGTATGTTATCTGAAATTTTTAATCACCGACGTCTACGTTAAAACTCGAAGTCGCAAACATTCCCGTATCAGGCCGTATGTACAGCGTCATCTGATGGATGTGGCTAACCTGATATCCAGGGGACCGTTGTTTGTCTTAAGTTAATAAAAAAATGGTCTCAATGCTTGTATCTGAAGATGCATCAACTTCCCCATTCGCTGAGATTTCGAGTAGCAAGCAAGCATCTGATGAGTCCAGCATCGCTCACCGGCATGTGGATGATGATGCCAGCAAGCGAATTCGGAATCGATCGCTGGCAAGCAAGCGGGTCACTTGTTTCAAATCCGGACCCATCTCGAACTTGAGTTTCGTTTAACTTTGATACCTCATTGTGTTAGTTCCATCATTCAACATCATCACAGGCATATTTATATTACAAAACTACTACATGTTACATAATATTAAAAGTAATCTATTCAAAATAATTAGTATGCTATAATTGAAACAATAGACAAGGATCAATTTAGAAAGTAAACATTATGTTCCGCCCCCTAGCGACTCAAGTATATACACTAAGAATACAAGTCAAAAACTGAACGAGTGAAGACAGTTTTGGAGGTGGAGATAAAAGAAGATAATTTGTACATTGACTTACTAGAGTATGGTCCAGAGGAAGCAGCTTCGTTCCAGATACAGGTCTTGAATCACTCTCAAAATGCTGCGCATCAATGCTGTCAAGTGAAACATACAGTTCACAATCTCTTATATGTGGTATACATATAAGAGATCACCGTTCATAATATCATGATAATCGTTGAAAAAGCAGGTAACTGTGTTACTCAGTATATAATAATAGTGATTGATAACTTCAAATGATTGGAATATACTATTAAAAATTAATCTGTCAAACAACAGTAACCTACAACTAAAGCATTTCTTTTACATTGTTTACAATGTACCCACTTCAATCAGAATATTTGAGATGCAAAAATATTTCACTTTTTGCCTTCTAATAAGCATACATCCATTTTCTTTGGTTCCAAAAATGATATCACTGTCCAATGCTACATGACAATGTTTTGGTTATCGTTCATCAGGTGGAGTTATGCAACACAAACATGGTGTCCAGCATTTGTGGTTACTGTAATTTTAAAACAAGTTAAGAGAGCGTAACATTGAAGGTAACTAGCAATAATTAAGGTAAACAAATATATTGTGTGCAATATGTAATACAGACAACATATACTGGCCAGCCATGTGTGTACAATGCCACTGGGTACTGCTATCTCAGGCTCAGCAGCCACGACTAACAATTAGTCAAATGATACCAGAACACTACAAAAACTGTCTGTTAATTTAGGTGGAACTTTTGATCTGATCTGGTCACTGAGCTGTGTGACATTGGTAGAAATAAAATTACAATGATGGATTCTACAGTCAATGTTGGCCTTGAAGATCACTGCCACAGTGTCAGATGCTACTTAAAAAGGGGGTGTAGGGCATGTACAGTTAAAATTTAATAATAAATTTAATACAGTACTTTCATATTCCTTCTTACCTGCCAGGGGTTTGGCAACTAATTTCCCACTTGTCAGGTACTTGGCAACATGCTTCCCACTTGTCATGTTTATGACAACTTACTTCCCACTTGTCAGGTACTTGGCAACATGCTTCCCACTTGTCATGTGTATGACAATTTATTTCCCACTTGTCAGGTAGTTGGCAACATGCTTCCCACTTGTCATGTGTATGACAACTTACTTCCCCCTTGTCAGGTACTTGGCAACATGCTTCCCACTTGTCATGTGTATGACAACTTACTTCCCACTTGTCAGGTGCTTGGCAACATGCTTCCCACTTGTCATGTGTATGACAACTTACTTCCCACTTGTCAGGTGCTTGGCAACATGCTTCCCACTTGTCATGTGTATGACAACTTACTTCCCCCTTGTCAGGTACTTGGCAACATGCTTCCCACTTGTCATGTGTATGACAACTTACTTCCCAGTTGTCAGGTGCTTGGCAACATGCTTCCCACTTGTCATGTGTATGACAACTTACTCTCCCCTTGTCAGGTAGTTGGCAACATGCTTCCCACTTGTCATGTGTATGACAACTTACTTCCCACTTGTCAGGTGCTTGGCAAAATGCTTCCCACTTGTCATGTGTATGACAACTTACTTCCCACTTGTCAGGTGCTTGGCAACATGCTTCCCACTTGTCATGTGTATAACAACTTACTTCCCACTTGTCAGGTACTTGGCAACATGCTTCCCACTTGTCATGTGTATGACAACTTGCTTCCCACTTGTCAGGTGTTTGGCAAAATGCTTCCCACTTGTCACGTGTTTGGCATTTTACTTCCCACCTGGCAGATGTTTGGGCTGCTTGGCAACTTCAACTTGCATCCAACGTTTATGAAGTACCGGTAGCTGGTTATGGTTTCAAAGCCAATAGCTCCAGGTAACGATAAGCACCAAAACCACATAGCCGCCCACCAGGGGACTGGGATGGAACACATGCACCCACAACATAAACAGCTCTCTATATTAGTATCATATTAAATATACCACTTACTAACATCATAGCAAAATTAGACCAGTATGGCAGACATACCTGAATGCACTGGGTGGCCTATCCTGACCATCTCGTGTATCACGTAAGTGACAAGGGAAGAGTTTACGGTGACTTTCTTGTGGTGTCTCTGGCCTTTGAGTTGGAATGCTGCGCAGCTGGGAGCGTTTTAATGAGCTCTTTGCTTCAGTGATAATTTTTGAACTAGTGACTACATGCTCAGGAGTCTGATAAAATGGCAACTCTGTTGGTTTCTTGGCCACTTTCACCCTATCACGAGTTACCGATTGGTAGCCTTCTCCCAAGTCCATTCTTCCCAAGTCAGTTTCTGAAGCAAACACAAACAAGAGAGAATAACATCAAACAAGCAGCAATAGATTGCCATAGAGGGAACATTATATATATATATATATTTAGCAATATGTTTCCAATTATCATTGTTAACCATCTGAATACAATGGCTGGCAGTTTTAATGTGTGTGTAAGTGATATATATATATATATATATATAGATAGATATATACATGTGTATATATATGTATATATATATATACATATATATATAGTACACACACATATATGGGTCTGTCTAAAGAATCTGTGTACCACTGAGGTTCACTTGATTCACGTGGGGAAAAAAAATAAAATAAAGCATGCCTAAAACTTGCATGTTTCTTTATTGTTCAACAGGAAATTGGTTATAGACATAGTAAAAACAAATAAATATTTGAATTTGGTCGTATTCTGTGTTTATCTGACTTCGTGAAGCAAACTTGGTTAGAAAATGGCGGCCGCATTTTCTAACCAAGGTCGTAAAGCTGCAGGAGGCAAGTTAATCAAATAATGATCGTTCATCAATGGAGAATTTTAGAAACATTTTGTTTGAAAGGATGGGTTCAACAATGTAACACATCACATCTGGTTGTGCATGCTGCGTTGTTTTCGTTCTCACAGCGCATGAATATCACCAAGGCTGCTAAAGTTCATGTTCTTGCATGGGTGAAATGTGTATGAAGCAGTACACAATATTTCAGAGGAGAATGCGCCATTGAACTTTGTGTGGAGACACACTTGATATCGCGCCTGCTGGTTCGTGTCCAGTTTGCCATGTTATGTAGGTAATCCTGATTTTGTCGCAAGATTTGGGCTGCTTTTGCGGGTACTATATCGTGTATAAAGGCAGAAGGATATCAGCATTCACTGCTCTGAATAGCATAGCCCAGAATCATTTGTTCGCCGTTTTGTTTGCATTGTGTCTGGAGAAGGAGCACATGTTACGAGGGTGAAGCTGACTTGAATTGTCCCTGAAGGTACATATGTTTTAATAAAGCAAGTAACAGCAGTGAAAAATGTGGAAATCTGTCACAGGATAAGTTTATGAAGTACTTTGGAAAACTCGGTGAAAAACCTGAAAGTGAAACTGCAGCTAGTTTTGATCCAAGAAAGATTTCCTAGTCAAACGAACACATAAACAGACCATTCACGCAAGACGAGGTACTAATGCAAATAAAAAACCTAAAAAACAAAAAGGCATGTGGTATTGATAATGTTATAAATGAATACTTAAAAAAACAGCCCCACAGAAGTAATTATAGCTACTGTTAAAATGTTTAATCTAGTTCTATTATCTGGCATTGTGCCAACAGATTGGTGTATCGGGATCATTAAGCCTATATACAAAAAGCAGAGGTCAATAGATGACCCAGATAACTATCGTGGCATTACACTATTAAGCTGCATGTTGTTTACAGCCTCCATTAACGCGAGACTGACCACATACCTAAAAGAAGCGAATGTAATAGGTGAATTCAACAACATAAATTATATTAAAAGTTATCATCATGTAGATAATTTAATGCTTTTCAAAATAACACTTACCCCCGGTATGTGTAATTATAAAATACACCCATGAAATGTTTTTTGGTGAATCATAGCTACATATCATTAAGGGTTATGATGGAAGTAAAATGTTTACATGTTTATGCATGCCAGTGAAGATACACCTGGAAATAAAATATTTGAGTAATTGTTCACAAGGTTATATATACATAGCATGCATTTTGACTTAAAAACAGTAGCAATTAATTACATAATACTGATTGAAATGGAACTGCATATAACTGGATTTAAATTTGCCCACTGCACACCACAAATCCAGAATCATGGGGCAGCAATCAGTTGCTAAGATTGTCTCACTCTCTAAGTCTGATATACTGCTGTGTTGTAACATTGTTTTAAGGCGGTAGGCCAAAGGACAGCATTTGGGAGCATTTTTTGCCTGTTGAAGAGAATGGCAGTAAGTTGGCAAGATGCACAAAATGTGGCACTCGGCAAGGATGTACTATTTCACTGATACCACGCAAAACGCAACTTTCCGCGTTAATATTAAATATTCTATGAAAGCCTTAAAATAGACTACATATGTATGCATGAACAATTTATGTGTAATCACAGTCAAATTCTGCTGAGATCATCCTTCTCTGAAAAAACATGAAAAAGGTCAGAAAAGTGATACGACGTGAAAGCCTTTTAATGGCAAATAACTCAGTCACATATACATACATTAGTAATTATATTTGACATACACATTACCTTTAGTTTAGTTTACACGTGATCAAAAAGAAATGCTCCAAACTACAAACCTGGATGAGATACACTGACTTAATTTGCTAATCGATACCCGCGAATACTATACTATGCGAAACGCAGTTTATCTCAACATGAAATAACACATTAATGTCACCTAATATTAAAACCCTGAGCTTCAGATCGGCATGTATATGCAAGGCCATTATAACAGTGACATCATTGGGATTTAAATACAAGTTTAATATTTTTAGAGACATTATTCATGAAACAATTTTGAGATATTATTAGTAGCGTGTCCTGTAGATATCACATTATAATGAATTCGACAATGTTTACAATTCATTGTGGAAATTTATGTTAAATGAGTACGCTTGATTGGTTCATAACTTAGCACATGCCCATGTTGTGTTGCGTAGAATAAGCCAAGCTTAAGTCTGCATTTCGCATGGTAACGTTGAATATGTGTTTCGCATGGTATCACCGGTCTCTCATAATATTCCTCCTGTAGGTATTTGTTAACATAGTTTAAGTACTAAAGTGTAACAGTATAATGAGGACAACACAATACCATGCTTTGGAAACATAATTTTGATTAAAACAACACATCAAGTTGTTCCTTCATTCTGTCTTGACATTTAACAGAAATAGTGAGTTTAGCTATTATGATTTTGTTGTCCGGCATATACTACTATTAAGAAGTGTTTTTCATAAAACATAATGTACTGACCTTCTCATTAATGCATGTAAACATAAATTGTACATTAATAGCAGCATGTGTTGTCTATGCATTCTCTTTCATGCACTGTCTATACATTTTGTGGGGTATCAATTATTGCACAAACAACGTATTCCTGCTATGAATTGTTAATAACGTCAATCTTCACAAACGATGAGAACTGACGTGCAATAGTTTAGAAAACACAGCTGAAGCTCATTGACGTGAGCTCTGCAATGGATTTGTTCTAACACAAATTCACTAACGTGTGAACCTTGGTGAACAGTCAAGGCAATGGCTGGAAGTGGGCAATGGAAAAAGGCGGTGCAAAAGTATGTGCCATGCTATAAGGAGTTAATGGAAACTGCGGTGAAGAAAGGAGTTGTATTATGGGACAAACAAACTTTTACAACCTCTTTGTTACAAAGTAAACTAAGATGATGGTTGTCTGTGCATCCTCCATCTCAGTCAAAGTCAGCTGTGGTATCAATTCATGGAACACATTCATATTTCAACAGTCTCATGACCGCTCAAGCTGTGGTTCCAAGTTGGTGCAACACACAACATAATGTTCATGGTAAATACTGCTACTGCTGGCGCAGTTTCACTGCTGACACAGCCACAACTGACAACACGGCCACCACTAATGACATAACCACTGCTGATGCCACATAAAGTGATATCACTGATGATTCTGCTACTGTTCACCCCCATATGTAAAAGATCATCAAAAGTGCAGAAAAAGTTGTGTATAGACGATGACCTCATTGCTGTAGTGTAAAGCATGATAATAAGTGGTACGCAGAGAAGGTAAAAGGCAGCATGTTTGTTAAAGACATCAGCGTGAGGCTGGTTCAAATAGGGAAAGCGGGATATAAAGAATGGGAAATGTTACACCAAGTAACTTCACAAACCTGTCGACGGTGTGTATGACATTCTAGCCAACGACAAAAAATTCTGGATGACGATGATATATTTGAATATATAGGTGTTGTTATTCTATAGGCATCAGTAGTGTTCAATTTATAATGTTTCTGGCAAAATGATATAGATAGCATATTGCTATAATTAAATAGTCAATCAGAAGTTAATTATACAATTACACTATGGAATTTTACCAACTCTTCTACAAGAAATGGATCAACGTGAAAGGCGATACCAGGTGAAACGCATACGTTTTTGTAACTGTTGTGTCAAGACTTACTTTTAAAATGTTACTGTTGTGGTTTTATTGCTAGTACACCAATCACTTAACTGTTAAAGCAAAATATTTGTTAACCAGCTATTCTAGTTATTTTAAAACTGTGTTATGTTTAAGTCAGAAACAAAACTGTAAATCAAAATATGTTGTTAAATATGTTTGTCCATGTGTTTCCTGTCAAGCTAGATATGAAGTATTCTCAATAAAGCGATGAAGTTAATATAAATACGTTATTAGCTATTCAACAGGTACCCAATTATAGCAAATATAAGTGATACCCGCGAATTACATTTTCTAAGTCTGCATTCACCATATTATTAATAATCCCACAAAAATAACTCAATACCATAGCAAAGCCATCTTTTTTATATTTCATCATAATACATTATGTTCTATGCACAACATAAGTAAACTTATAACATTTGACATGATGTGGTGTAGGATGTGGTGTAGGACGTGGAAGGAGTGCAAATAAATATGATCAACTTAAGCAACAAGAAAACTGTTAAACCGTGCATTGACAGCTGATGAATTTACATTACACATGACGGTTTATGTATTCTATGTACCAGAAAGCCATAAAAATATGTCATATTTAATATTATAAAGACGCGAGATGTTGCAAGACGGATGGTCTATGTGTTTCGCGTGGTATCACGGACATGTATCTTCAAACACCTTTCTCTGGCGGACCATATTAAGGTGTCCAATGTTTTGTCTTCAAGTCTTCAATATGTCTACATTATCATATAAAAAAATTAATATGATATACGTAAGTCGCCAAATCGACGTGTCCAGGTTTCGTGAGAATCAACCACATAGTAGATATCCCGTTTCCAAATTCAGAAATTTGAGAAAAAAATGTTTTTGAGAAAATGGACATCAAAGATTGCATACTTGATTTCATTACTTGATATTGGCACGTTTGATCCATGACTAAAACTCACTTACAGGTACATACTTGTCAAAGAAGTAAACTTTATTGATAGCATGCATACAAAGGTTTCATAATCTGGCAGAAAACCATTTTGAGTATTTTTTGTCAAAAAACACCATTTTATATGGGATGTCGAGCCTTATGTTTGTGCACCTAGATGCTTTTCACTTATATATACAGCATATTCTTAAATGTGTGTTATTCTAAAACGTTTCCACTGTGAGAATATGTACTCACCATCATTGAAAAATACCAACCAAATTATTCAAAATGGTGTCATAATATTTTCAGTTGTAACCATGACATTATTTTATTATTACAAACACGATCACACACCGCTGCCATCACCAACATTCCCTAAGTTCATGGATGCAATGTACCTGTACATGCTGGGTAAATTATACATGCCAGGAGAAGTTTGCAAGCAAGCAATATATATATATATATATGAGACTGATTTCATAGTTAAATGTTAGAATGACGTCATTGCTTGATTAGCAGTCATAACTACCTAGAGCAGTCTGAAGAATACAATGAAAGGTTGACATGACTATCCAACTATTCTATTAATAAATAAATTCCTAATATTTTGGTGTGATGCTATATGGAAAACTGGGCACTTGTGTAGAAACCAGATCCACCTCGATTTGCTGTTATAACTATATTTTTCTCTAAATGTGATACCACAATGCGTTAACAGTTGACTCAATCATCCCACATCATCCCAGGCATATTTATACTTTATAAATGAGCGATAAACAGTGCATGTTGATGTAAACTAGACTGTCTTTCAGATGTCAGAAGTGCGATAAAATAACAAATTCTTACATCATAAACATACCTGGGATAATGTGAAATGATGGAATTAATGCACTGTGGTACCTGCACGGATTCTGCTGGATCTAGGTTTCTGTTGCATTTTGAGATTTTGTTGGATTTCACATGACATTAGGTACGATAGAATAAAGTAGAATAGATTAGTGAGAAGTTAATTCTCTGGTGGCAGCGAAATATTGGCGAAATGTCAACACAGGGTGATAATTCCTCAGTGATTGATGTTTATCTTCAGGACTCTGAGCACAATCAGGGTCAAGACAGTGAGGTTCTGTTAAGGGTCCAGGTGCAGTTGTCTACCAAGTCAGAAGCAGACAGGTCTATTCAGGAGGCTAATGTTGCAGAGAAGCAGCATGCTTTAGTGACTCTGAGGGATAGAAAGGCTAGTTTGGAAGAGAGATTGTCAAAGATGAAATGGCAGAGGAGCAGTTGAGATTGGAGAGAGATCAGTTTAGATTGGAGATGGATCAGTTGACCATAGAAAATGATCAGTTATCACGAGAAGAAGGTCTATTGTTAACAGCAATTACTAGATCTGAGCTCGAAAATTCGTGCTAGGACTGTTTCTAGAAACATGCGCAAGCGTGAGCGCAGGAAACCAATTGTGCGCAATCGCTGTTTGAGGACAGCAGAGAAACTGTTCAGATCTTACCTGATCGCAAACACAATTATAGTCCAATAGCCTGGTAGACGTTACAAAGAGATCTATTATATCAAATACATCTCTGATTACAATAAGTGTTTCTTTAGTTGTTTCCTTTCATGGAATTAGAGTAGAATGTTTGGTGGATGTTGGATTCACTATGACAGGTTTTACAGTAGCAGTATTATGATTCGCTGTTCGAGGACAGCGCTATCCGTATGTGTGCGGACAAGTCACGACTGGCTGTGAATGACAGTCAGTAATGAAGAATCTTTTGTTATGACAGATTCACAATGAGGTCTGCTGAATTGCAGAACTGGACAGAACAAATGTCACGGTGTAATTGTGCATGCACTATGTCGTTGTGACAATTCTCACAACACACAACAGTTTTGTTTCAAGAACCGGCTGAAAAAAAGTGATCATACAAACACTTTCTGGCAGAAAGTTGCTGCATTTATTTGTCCAGTCAAAGTGGTCATAACCACATGTTGGCTCTGATACTTTTATTAGGATTATAGGGAATAATCCAGTCTAACAATACAAGTTTGACTAGCTGGTGAACTGGTCAGTGTGGCTGATTCAGACAGAGAGGACATCTGGTTAATTTAGGTCAGTTTGTGTTGATAAACATTGCAAGGGTAGCTTTGAGAGGTGTTAATTAGTATCCAATGGTGCTGCCTACCCAGTTCTGTTCTGGGCAGCTTCTGGTTTAATAGATATTTAATTGCCACAGGGTGTGATCTGTTAGAACAAAGGGAAAAGTTAATTACAAGAGAAAGAGTCACAGTTACCATTTTATAGCCCTAATTAGTCTGTAGATTTCTTGGATGGTGATATTGTATTACCGGTAGTTAAACAGTAACACCAGTGCTAAGAGCAGGTGGTTGTTTACACGCATGAGTACTAAGAGCTGTATTTAATTTTGAGATGTATAGTTGGTCACTAAAAACCTGTATCAGTGGGGCAGCTCATCAAGAGACAATAGTCTCCATGAGTTGAAGTCCCTGAGGTACAGATGCAGTCTGAAGACAGAGGTACTGGTTACCCTGAGCTAGGTCAGGCCAGGCCAGTGGACCTAAGATGAGTTCTTAATGGAGGTGTCCATGCTACACTCAGTGTGTGAGGACAAGTCATGCATGATGTGTTCAGTGTACACACTGACCACAGAGATCAGTGTAAATGTGGCAGTGGTTGTCACTGATTCTCCTAGCAAATGGCAGTATTTTGACATATCAGGTTAGGTGTTGCCGTATGTAAACACCTTCAGCAGACATGGAAGTCTGGAGCTAGGCCATCAGAAGTATGGCTTATACTGACCGGAGAATCACATATGATATCAACAGAAAGGTTGTCCTGTTGGTTGAGATGAATATCACAACTGGCACACTGCATATATTAGATTACGCAATCTAGCCTGTTGAATCTGGTGCCAGTCAGACATTGAGAAAATTAAAGAGAAGTTGCAATACGCTGCAAAGTATTCCAACGGAGGTTGTACGTGTTGTCTCACGGATCTCTTACAAGCGGACGCATTATTACAATATATAACCGAAAAAGGTCATATGGCACAAATTATGGCAACCACCATAACAGTGCAGATTACGAAATGTGAGTAACCTGAAAGAAACTGGCGGTTGCAAATACCAGATTTCAATCTGGACACAACCTGCTGCGCTGTTTGCAAAGAAGATGGAATATGACGAAGACGACAATGAGCTGAGCATCCACTATGAGCGGTGAACTGACATCCCGGACGTGACGCACGAAGACCAACCCGGCCATCGTGCGATGACGCGAGTTACGACGGAGGATACAGCCAACAAGACGGATTTGACCAGCCATCGCGCAAGACAGACGGATGCCCCATCGATCGGATGTGAACATTTTTAAAAGATGAACTTTCAGTTATTCAGAGCCTGATTTAGTATATGTTTTCTTTCAGCATTACTATTTTAGGCTCGATATTATATGTTGTATGTGTTTGCATGTGTGTTATCTATTACGATTTCGGGACGAAATTTTAAAAGGCAGGGGGTAGTGTAGAGAATTTAGAATGATAACACACATTGTAATGATATTCTTAATTACTGAATGTTGTACTTGCTCCTAAAAGCCAAATTATATGCAAATGGCTATAGCTGGAGGGGGGGATTTGTTTACATTTTAGGCTATCTGGTTTTGGGGAGGCAAGAACCCTATACAGAGGGCCTTTGTTCAGAAGGTTACTGTGAGTTCACTGGCATCCTGCCAAGATTTCTAGAGACCCCTAGACTTTGGAAATGACATAATGAAGGGACAACATCTGTCCCAAGGCTACAGATTTAGGGCTTTAATGAGGATCAGGGCTGGCTGTTGGGGGATGCAGCCAGACACTGCCTGGGAGCTGTTTGTTAGAACAGGCCCAAAGATGCATGCTGGAGCTGTGTGTACATGACACAGGCCAGTGATGTATCATGGCGATTGCTGGGGTACACTGCCGGAGGAACGTTTCTCGTGAAGCACTGTCACCAAGCGCCCTGCGAGAAGTACTAAAAGACTATCGCAGTACACCCGTGACAATCAGTTATTCGCAGACTCGGTGAGTAACTCGGTTGCTGTATATAAGCTGCCGCCGTCTGACTTATCGTTCTGACACCTATAATTCGGTTGCTGTATATAAGCCGCTGCCGTCTGACTTATTGTTCTGACACCTATAATTCGGTTGCTGTATATAAGCTGCCGCCATCTGAACTTATCGTTCTGACATTTACAATATATATCGGTTACAATTCAGTTGCTGTATATAAGTCGCCGCCGTCTGAACTTATCGTTCTGACATTTATAATATATCGGTTACAATTCAGTTGCTGTGTCTAAGCTGCCGCCGTCTGAAGCTATCGTTCTGACATTTAGAATATATCGGTTACAATTCGGTTGCTATAATAGCCGCCGCCGTCTGAACCTATCGTTCTGACACTTATAACTGGGTAGTATTTAGCAGACATAGCCATATATTGTGCATTAGATCTAGTATTGGTAGGGTTTTCCGCATATAATAAACTGTGAAAACATATAACCTGAGTTGTCATTAGTACGACTGAGTGAGTGAACGTGTGCCCATATGCTTCCCTGCCGACCCCTCGCCGCAAACGCTACAAATCTAATATCTCAGCTCATAGGGTTTATGTTCAGCGCAACCTAGCACACTGACTCAGCCAGCACTCTTTGGACTTTGCAATAGAGGTGGTTTTGATACTGCACAGTCATCTCGGCTTGAAGATGTTGGAACTGCCAGTGGCTTACACCAAGAGCACGAACGTAGTTCACGGTCTTCACGATAACGCTAATTGTGTTCTGCATTTTCATTTACTTTGCATTCAGGCATTCTTCCTACCATGGAAGGTGCATCTATTGTTGTCACCCCGCGAGCCGCAGCCTGACCTAAGGCTAATCATGCTAATGCAACAATAATAGGTATAATGACGGAATGGAGGTGGGTCGGAATTCTACACAAGTGCCGAAAACTTGACTTGTCAGTTTATTACAAACACTGACATCCAGTGACCAAGTGTTAGTTTACATTTATATTCGATGCCAGGTACTGTCAATTGACACAATTATTGACAATACCCCACTGCCACGGAATTGCGCGCCGACACGCAACAATAAGTCAATATAGCGCCATTGGCAGCAGTTCTTACCCCACGTCTTGTTAGTATAGCAACGTATTACTGCATCTTTTAGTCTACGTTGATATACAACTTCGAAGGGTTCCAGGACTCTACAATATACGGTGTTGATTACTGATTAGTAATGGCTTGTTTACGCCAACAATATTTTTCTGTGGAAGCTTCGCTTCACTTTAGCAACGGGTTTGCGCGTGGGCAGTGCTAACTTCCTGTAGAATGCTAGTCTCGCTTAACCGACTCTCGCCTGAGTGCGTAACTTCGCCAGGAAGAAAAAGTGCTGCCACCTCACGACGCCTAAACTCGGCCCGAGACAACTCGGCACAGGCCGACTTAAATTGTCTCTAGGGGTGAGGACATTTTGTATCTCCAGACTGTGGAGAATCAGAAGTGTGACAAACTTGAGCGTTTTGCAGAAATGGCTGGTTTCTATGGCAACCCTATCTCGATCACTTTTGGATATAAATGAGAAACACGAATATATGCATATATTAGCAACTATGATATTATATTCACTAATGTGTCTATTTCTATGTGATGAATCCCAGGTTAAGGTCATACGTAAAAACATACGCACACACGCACTCACACACACACAACTATATTTACATTATATTATAGCAAAACGAAAGTGGCAGGCTACCTCACAGCTTGGCATCAATGAGAAAAACGAATATACACATATAAGAACAACTATGAATGTATATTTATGTTATTCGACGAGGGGAATCCGTTGGACATGTTACGTTGATGATCTAACCCTTAGCAAAAAAAACCTATAGATTTTCTATAGAAAACTATAGGAAATTGTATATAGAAAACTACAGGATTTTTGCAGTTTTCTATAGAAAACTATAGGAAATTTTCTATAGAAAACTACAGGATTTTTGCGCAGTTTTCTATAGAAAACTATAGGAAATTTTCTATAGAAAACTACAGGATTTTTGCGCAGTTTCCTATAGAAAATTTTCTATAGAAAACCACAGGATTTTTGCAGTTTTCTATAGAAAACTATAGGAAATTTTCTATAGAAAACCACAGGATTTTTGTGGTTTTCTACAGAAAACTACACGACATTTTATAGGTTTTTTTTACAGAATATTCTATAGAAATTTGTCTATAGAAAATATCCTATAGTATTTTCTATGGAATATTTCCTATAGGCTATTTCCTGTAGGATATATCCTACAGAATATATCCTGTAGAAAATATTCTGTATGACATACTCATTAACAGAGGTGCACGTTAATCTTCAAATATTTGTATTATATTATATATTCAAATACATTAATCATACAGGCAATCTACAGTAATATCCAAGCATATTGAATGACCAAATAAAACAAATACAAAATAAAGTATATTGAGCATATATGTACATAAATGCAAGCAATGCTAATAATGGCACAAATCATTTATCAAATCCTTATGTATACATTATAATACAATATGAACAATTAAGTATATGATAAATACAACAAATAGACTACTGAGCATACATGTAAAGAAATTAATCCTTAAATACTTGTGAACAGTAATGAGCCATTATCTGAAATAGCACAGACTACATGTCACAATGACATTCACAACAGGGATAGCAAGAAAAATATTGTTGGAAACATTAAATATATTACTGCTAAAATACACATCAATCAACACCCATGTAGGAAACAAATTAAATATTGTAATACTTGTTTTACTTACATAGGCATTGGAACCTGCCGGGGGGCTTAGTCCCTAATATTTGTTGATTAGGAGCTTAGCTCCCCAACATTTAGGAAGGGGTTGCAGTTTGTGGTGTATGGGGGCTGGAGATAGGATTACCCCTAAATATTGCAGAATATGGGTGCTTATTTAGGTTTTCAGAGTGCCTTAGGGTGTTTTTTTTCAGCGAGCCTCAAGGGGGTGCAGATCGAGATGTCTGGAGAACCTCAAGGTGGGTTTTTTTGGAACGCCCCCTTCCCTGTTCCAATGCCAGTGACTTGATATACACTGTACTCGGGTATACTACCATGGTATTTTGAAACAGGTACAACATGGTATTTTCATACATGGTACAAACACCAAAGATTGCCAGCCAGTAAGCGACATCTCATGTCATTTTGTACATAACATCGTCAAATTATGTTGACAAACAACATATCCCAATATAACATTTGCCATTATTTTTGCTATTGGCGGTTTTGTAAAAAGAATTCTGAAAAGTACCTTTAATACATATTTGTATTGAAATATATACCTTTTCATTTTATCATATTTCAATCCTTCAAGATTATTTGTATTTAAATACGTCAATGAATTTGACCCATACCCGCTGGTATACTACCACGGTAATTTGAAACAGGTACAACATGGTATTCCATTTGATATTGACAAAGAGAGCAAAGAAAACTCTAAGCAAGATGGGCTGTTTCTCAACACTTCTAGAATGTTAGATTGGAAACTGTTGTTGGGTCAGACATTCTGACTGAACATAATTGGCATGGTTGAATGATTTTCTTCCATTACTTGGAACGTGGCATACCACACTGTATTTATACACTCATGCATTATTACCAGTGCATAACAATAGTATATATAGGAAGGGTTTAAAGGGGAAATGAAATGCAGCTGTTTCATGCTACATATTTAAATATATACTATATAAGTATACGTTAATGTTAACAGAAACGTACTCATTTATAAGACAAACTAAAAAAACGATTTTGTTCGATGCCTAAATCGTCGCTATAGAGCACTGCGTATCGCCATCTTTGTTCCAAGCGAGTGGTTTGATTCACTCCTATCTAATCAATGTTAAATTTCGGGGTTTTTCGGTTTACTTCATTAGTAGACATTTCTGTGCGAAAACAAAGATATGGTGCCCTATTATACACGATAGGCGTTCTATAGGTCAACAAATAACTTGTATACGCGTTCGAAATAAAAAGGTGAAATTAAATGGCAACGATTTATAACCAATGAAATCGTTGTTAAAGTCGCACTTCCCGAACGAAGATTTTAGCTGCCAGAAGGGGGCGGGGTTTTCAAAGCAAAGTTCAGAATATTAGATGCGCGCGCATACCGGGACTATTTTTATTTTGTTGACAAAAACGTCGAAGAATTTTGGTAGAGACGAGTTATTAAAGTGATTTTTAAAACTTCCGTATCACTTGGGGAGAAAATCGATACGACAGATGAAGACTCTAGTTCGACTTGTCACTCGGAAATTACGGTTGACACACACAAAGGGCCTGTGCCATACGGGTTTCACCCAGTGACAGTGTGCGATCCACGGTCCGATAATGTCCGGCCCCGGGTCAGGTTCAGTTGTGGGAGTCGGACAGTGACAGTTGGTCTATCGACGACGAAGACGTTACGCGACTTAATAATGTCGCATGGTGTTTGTGTGGACACTGCGTCCCAATGACAATGTCGACGCACATCGAGTTGCTGTGCTGTAGGGATATAGCTGCCGTACAGCACCGTATGACAGACCTTGCAGATGCCTGCATTAGATTTAGTGTCAAAACCGATTATGAGTGACGACTTCGAAACGGTTTGCACCAACAGGGCGGTGTTGGAACTTGGAAGTCGGTCTGTTGTCATTGTATGATTTGCGTGCAGACTCGTTGATTCGACCAATAGCTAGTAGGTAAGTACTACGTAGTTCAACAGGTATCAAATAATTATTCTAGCAATAACTTTTTCAAACTTAAATAGAGTAATTATACTTGTTCCCACCTCAAATGTTCAGGTTCACTCAATCTTCATAAAATACTATGTCTATGATTTTCATCAAACAATTTTTGATCATTTTCTTAATAAACTTACTTTTATTCTTGACAGGATGTGTGCATCCTTTTTATACACTTGTTTAATTCCCTATTTATAAGTGTTCAAGCAACTTGCTTAATTTATATAAAAATGTAGATAAATTGCACACTACCATGCATTAATAGATGCATAATCAGGACATTGTGCAATGTATTATTGATACAAAAATATTTAAGTGGAGTTTTTAATATAATAAAATTTTTATGTATATTATGTGTGTGTGTTATCAAGACCACAGCATGAAATGTAGTCTTACAATCATAATTATTACAGCCCTTCACAAACAAATGAACCAATTCACTGAATTCATGATGTGATATTGATCAAACACAGTTTTGCCAGTATAACAATAATTAGAAGATACCGGTTGTTTATTATCAACTAATGCAAATAAATGAACTTTCAGAACATATCGATTGATTCGATTAGGCGCCTATCGTCACTTCACGTTGTGGTCAAGGGAGAGACTTGGAAAAGGCAACAGATGTGTTATACCCAGCCTGCACTGTATCCAGAAGTGAATGGGGTTTATGAAAATTTAAGCTATGGACATTGCACTATACAGGTGAGTGTACAGTGAAAATTAAAACCATGGATAAGTAAGATTAGATTGACCAAAAGGAAGAATGAATTATTCGGTGCCTTCTTATCCCATTTTTGGCAACAACAATGTGATCTGTAGTGTCTTGCATGTCCCTATTCATAATTCGATTTGTAATACTGAAGCCAACATGAAATATATCAACAGTTTATTCATATGGAGAAACAATTCACAAATAAATAAGACTACATGGCAGACTGTGCCAATGCATTAGTCAAATTCACACACCGGTTTTCAATGTTTCTTTCAGTTGATTCACTTCACACTGTGACACATTTTAATCTAACTGTATTACAATTTGGGTCTGTGTCAGTCCTGTGCACATATAGTACATCAATAAGTAACACGTTTATTGATGATATGGGTCATCATTATGATCAAATATTGTGATACAAAAATTATTACATACAAAATATTCCATTACAGTTCCAGTTTTACATAATTGTGGGTTTCAACTTTCAACACTAGGGCCATGTGTCAAGAAAACAAGTATTATTATTCAAGATACAGATTCAAAACTTGTAGTACTAGTTTCAAAATCTATCAAGTGCCTCCAAATGGATTTATCTAGATTTATGGCACTATATAAGTGTTCTTATTATTATTAAGTACTTTTTGATAATGTCAAATGTAATACTAACAATGAAATATGAATATATAAAAAACGTATAGCTGAATCCTTTGCTGCTTCATTAGTTTGTAGTACACTTTAATAATACTGGCTAAAACATACAGATTAAACTATATATATATGTTGTTGTAAGATGGCACTTTACTTTTACTAAACTTGATGGTAACAGTCCAGTTTTAATGGTAATGGCCCTTATCATTTTTGTGACACACATCCTAGAAGCCACATTAAAAGTGTACAATGAGTCATATGAACAAATACATGTACAGTTCAGTGTTATGTTTGAGAATGGTAGTCTGTTGCAAAAAACTCACTATAAGTAACATGTTTAGACTTGGTTAAACTATTCCAGTAAATTACATATACCCAAAGTTCCTTACATAGAATAGTGTCTAATAAAATACATTGCATACCACAACTAGGATACAAGCTTTTAAGTGGATGTTCCTTACTTTAGGAGGTCCTATACAGTAGTGAGAATGCACTTTGCCTAAAACGTTTCTCTATTTCTGCCAGTGATGTTCAAACTATGTTATTTAAGCATAGAAATCCATTGTCATTTGAAATTGGATGTCATCAATTGGGTGGCACTAAACCGAATTGATACGGATACAACTAGTTTTCCGTAAAGCCGCTTCTTTGCTTTGCCACAGCCTCCTCTTTTGCTGGTTTTTCGATGCCTGCATGGTCTGCTAGAGTTACCTCCTTACTTGATGTTGCAACTTGGAGCACACTTCACAGCTTTGTGCCACTCGTGCATCTAGCTGCAATGCCCTCTAGAATTTCTCCTCGGAAGCTATAGTCCTTTGACGCCATCACTTTCTTCACTACATACCCAGCAGACTTTGAATACTGCAGCTGATACCGTAGCTAGTTGTCTGCTGTTTTCACAATTTCCCGCTGATTGAACAAATGATAAATCTAAAATCAGTATAACAATAGAAATATCTGAAGAATAGCTGGCTATAGCAGCTTGCTTGTATGCTCTCTCTCTCTCTCTCTCGAAATCAAACGGCTAATGTCATTTATTAATCGGTTCCGAATTCTGCCATCCTTTTCAATTTAAACTTCCAAGGAATTCCAATTCCATAATACATTAAAATATCTATTATTGAATCATATATATATATAATTTATATATGCATCAGTTTATATTTCAATAAGCAATTCCAAAGCATACCATTCCAATGATATATAATTAAACAATTCAAGTAACAATAAACAAATGTCCTCAATTTTAATTATGTTATCTGTTGTTTGCATGCATACTCTTGTGCAGTGAGATTGTATTTTCGAAACTGCATTCCTAACATTGTTTTGCTATCGAGTACAGGCAGGGATTTTCAGCCATTTCAGTTTATTTCCTAATGCAATGCTGGATTTCTAAAGTGTGCAGCTTTGTCAAGCAACTGATACATTATTTTGTAACATCAAATGTTAACACTATTGATATCACAAGCCTTACCTTGTATTTGTGTTGTGGTCAATGGTGGCCAAGTGGAGTCTGGCTATGATGCCTTGACGGCTGAACTTGGGTGCATACTTGAGGAAGAGGGCATGTAAGCTTTCCAGTTCACCAGTGTGAACACACTTCGTAACCCTCTCTATATCATACAGTAGGCAACAGTCCAGTATAGCTTTCTGGACAGTGAAGGCTTCTGTACCTTCAGTCTTGTTTTCACTTCTTGTTGTGTATACGTTGCATGACTGCACTTCCGGTACAACTCTGCGCCTGCTGTCCATGAATGGAATTCCTGATGTGATGGAGGAGCGAGATCCACATCTCCTTCATCAAGCGGGGATCACCATCACAAGCTGATGCGCAATACCACAGGTGGTTGGCAATTGCGCCTATCAAAGGGACAACTTCAACTTTCTTGGCAGGCAACAACCTTTATTTCTTTCTCTTTCTAATGCTGGGATGTCTGTCAGTGGCAAGTGTGGTGATCTTCACCCCATGGTCAGTCAGGTTGTCCAAGCAGCGTTTCAAGCCCTCCACTTCCATCCAGTAACTGTTCTTGACCTCTGTGACCCGAACAGTTTCTTGAGCAACGATGAGTTGGCTGTCAGTGTCCATGATGAAGTAAATGCCAAATGTAGCGTTGTGTCCAGGATTGTCATATCTTGCATCGTCTGATGCGACCACGCTCTGTCCGGCCAGAGCTGACATGATGGCCTCTGAATGGCATGTCCTCTATCTCTGGCAGTATGTATGCCCGCTGTATGTTGTAGCACTGGCGGGGTGACAAGGCACATAGGTTCATTAGGTTGACCAAATTGTACACAGTGAATGAATGTCCAGTCAGGAAGAGGACGCTTGGTATCAACAAGTTACTCTCATAAATGTTACCAATCTTGGGTTGCGAGTGCCACATGAACGAGTGGCCATCAACACATTCTGTGGTCACAACCACTGCAAATCCAGTCACTGTGATGCTAGGCTTTGATATAAGTGGTTTATTGCAGTTTGGTGTTTTAGCAGGTGCAGAAAAGTGAAATGATGTTTTTCTCACAGATGACAAACTTTCTCTCTTTCCCATTAGTGTAAGAACCGCTTGAGTCATCATCAGTGATACCGCTGTCACATGCTACAACATATTCTGCATCACTCGCTTCAATGTTTCTCTTCTCGCTGTTGCAGACAGAATCGTCTGAAGATGGCGATAGTGAGACTGGGACATCCGAAGGGCGTCTATATTGACAGAACTGCCATGGTCAGGGTCAGTCGGAGAAGGCGTGCTAGACTGCAATGGCAACTTTGCATACCCACGGTCATGGTGAATGTTCAATGGAACAACAGTATTGTCAGTATTAACTACTGCATCGACAAAGTGTCGCACTGGCGACACGACCACTGGCTTCCTTTGTGTTGACACTACAGTTCGATGGCGTGACAGCACTTCAAGTGACATTTGTATTACCACGAGGGACGGTCATCTCGCGTGCTAAATCCTTCGCTGGATCCTTCGAAGCTTGCGCTCGGTATTAGGCCCTATGGTTGTTTGGATACTTCCGTTATATATTATGAACAAAATGACACAATCGTGCAAATATTAATTAAAATTGGAACACAAGTGCGATTTACAAGTGACTTTTTCAACGGTTTTTTGTGTGGATATATGTGTGTTATCTTTAATTTTCATGATTAAAATGCATGTGCACTCAAATGTGTTTAATATTTGAACTTTATAAATACAAAATACATATTTATTAATCTTTGTGGCTTTTTCCTGTGACGTTATTTCCTTTTTTTTTGGTTAGGCTTACATTCAAAAGTCAATAAATTATATACAATGTCCTTGTTATTAAAAGCATACATTGGTGTTTGCAGTCATGCAATCTATATCAGGAAAAAAGTTGGTATGATAGCATGCTTGCTAAATTGTCGCCTCAAAACTGGAGCATCAATTCAGGGTCCATTGTTACAAGCCAATATTTGAGACACATAAATTAGTATTAGGCCTACATGGTGATTGACTTTAGTTGACTGATGTGAACCTATTTACTATGCCAATAACTAATTATATCGGATATGACTACAGTGTTTTGTTGTATGCTATTGACTGTATAACAAGTATTTTTAAGGATTTAAATACTTGTAATGTCACTTAATTAAATGCGGTTACATTTTATAGTATTTGAGCAGTCCAACTTCAATAATATTTGTCTTTAACTATTTCTTTTAAATTAATACATTCCAATGACAATGCCTACAATACATGATTGACAGGGCTTGGTCCGGACTGTGACTAATGTTGATTAATAGATGACAACACTATTTCGCAAAACGTTATACTGGCTACGGTAGCTGACATTTATTTTTGTAATTATTTTGAAGGTTATTCCCCCCACCAGCAACTAAGTCGATAACATAGACTCGTAGATGTAGACGTTGCGGTATTCAGACGTAGCAACACGCCGGCACGACTTGCCGTAAACTAAATCGGCGGATTACAAGCACTCATTATTCCCAATTATATCATAGTATTCACACGTATTTGTACTTTATCACATTCACATTTCTTATTACATTTCAATTTTGAATACGTCATATTTGTATATATGCAGACTTTGAACTAGAACTGCGGGACTATATAGTGGTCGTAATGATACCTGACGGAACTCGTGAGTGCCGAGTCACCTTGGCAACAACAAGCTGGTTTCGGCTTGTTATTTCCTACGCGCCGCTTCACCCTCCAAATAAGGCAATAATGTCGAGCTTCCAGGTCGATTTCGTTTAATTTTACTTCATCGGTGCATAGTTATATGTAAACAAATCGACTGAAGATGGACCTGTGACTTTAACCAAGAATTATGTTTCGACGTTCAATGTCTTTTTATGCTCGTCACTTTCGTATTTAGGCTTGCAATCGGCGTTTGAAAGTGACCACCGCAGACTTTTGCCAATCTTGCCGCCGGCGAACACGTCAAATTCATCATCTATAACTTGTTTTTTTCTGTTGGAATCCTTCTGTGGAAGTATGTGAAAAGTTGCTTACTAACACTTATAGTATATCTAGTAGCCACGCAGTGCATTAAATTGTTCTGTTTTTATGTGTTTGTATGCGTTTCGTCGGTTTTTCTGAGAGCTACGCTGCGTCGCCTATCGAATTGCTGTATACAGCTTTGGGAGACATCTCGCCAATCAAACCGGATGTACAACCACACGCCCCTGGAGCATGATGGCAGCGCCCTGTGCCGATAGTAGCTACGTTTGAAAAATTATTTAAAATATACCGTGACGCTGTACTTGTCAAATCATGGTGACATGTACTCTAAATGGTATGTTCTTATGTTTGGGCTGTGGTTGTTCAATCGTTTCATTTCCCCTTTAAGGGTAAAATACAATAAACGTCATGCAGCTCTGGTGACATATTTGCCTAGGTAAAATTGCAGAATTGAAATGTACAGTAGAACCTGTCTTGAGTGACCGCCATTTCAGCCTAGCAAAATTGGTCTTTCAAGACGGGTGGTCGCCCACGACAGGTCAATAAACATTGAAAATATGGTCAATTTCAAGAGAACCGAGAAAGCAGGTGGTTATCCAAGACAGGTTCTACTGGAAAAAAAAATAGTTTGGGTCTAGATATCGGTCATTGTGATTTTGTAGTATTGAGATATTCAATATCATGTTAATTTTAAGATGATATTTACACTATTGTGCTTTGCCCTGAAACCTTACACATGTACCATATTTATTGGTCAAATAAATTGATTCCGAGTTCTGTATTGCAATATACAGTATAATTGTACAGGGTATGTTATCGTAATATTCAATAATTCAGAATGCATACACACAAACACTATACCACTTATATTGGTATCAGTGCTGTCAGAATGGACAAATCTTGCTTTTGGACATCAGTGATGACACCAACCTGAAATAAATGGAACAGAACACAATAAAAATACAATATGTGTGGCTTATGTTATACACCATAAATCTAAAAAAAATGGAACATTTTGACAAATACTTATTATTCAGCAAAGTCCTATTACAATGTTGCACTGTGGTTTCATCTCATAATATCCTCATCTACATGCCCAACAGGTAGTAAGTCCACTACAGGATGGTCTTAAATTAGCTCATTTATCCCATGTGTGGGATCTTTTACTTCCTCTGGCAGATAACAGTTAGAAGGGACCAATGGCCTAGTGTATTTTCCAAGAGAACAAAATTTCCCAAGTTTTTTTTAACTGGCCGATAGTTGGATTTGATTCCAGTCCCCTCGACCGGTGCTTTACCACTTGGCCCCCGGTTCCCATTATCGGCAGTAGCCGGTAACCATATAATTTTTTAACAAGTAGGTCTAGTACTGTGACAGTAATCGGTTACCCAGTAATCTACCTTTATATATATCACTATTATCAGGATTAGTAACATTAACAAACAGACAACTAAATTGTTAATATTGTTATTATGAATCAAAATAAATAATTATTTAAATCATTGGCATTGCCATTAGGCATTACATACATTAGTATAGACTTGATGTCTATATCTAAAAATGTTAATTATATACCTACAGGCTACACTAGTCCCTAGCTGGCTATGGCCTATGGCTATAGCCTATGCATCACAAAAAAAGTAAAAACTTAAAAAAGTATGAACTTGAAACACATATCATCGATCACATATTTGCATTCTATTGTCATTTAGTTTAGGGTATTTTTTTAACAGTCTGTGTTGCATTTTACTTGTTTTTATTATTCATTCACGTGGACATGGCAATGCAGTTGGTTACTTAGTACGTACAACGAAATGAGCGACAATTGAGGCAAATCTACTCTAGTGGATCGAGGCCACTTTACCATCTGGCTAAATGTAAAATAATTGATAAGAAAATAATGCTCGGTGTGTACCTCAAACTATAATTGACATACACAAACAATATGGAGTGATGGAATGATCGATTTGGTATAGAAAACGAGGTAAAATCGTTGCATCGATGCAGGTTGGAATTGGCGGTTACGCAAACGGCTGTCTGTCTATAACTATTTCGTAATATTGTTAACAGTATTTTACTCTGTGGATCAAATAGTTATAAAAACAACACACAGCAATCTTTGGCAACGTCCTACCGTTTGTCTCGTGGCATGAATGGCCGAAATGTCTTCATTATAATGACTCTGTCCGCAATCTACCGACTTCGCGCTAGGTCGTCTCGCCTTCTTCTGTTTGAAATTAAACGTTACGCGCCGAAATGACTCACGGGTAATAACATTATGGGATGCGGTATTCATAACAATAATGTTTCGGTATAAAATAATACAGTAGCATCGTTTTAATTTACAACATACTGACATATATATTTCTATGTAACATCCACCACATGTACATAAAAAAAAAATACATACAGTGGTTAAAAGATTCCACAGAAACTAAAATAACATTTCTACAGAAAACTATAGATTATCTAAAAACTATAGAATTCTATAGAATATTCTATAGTTTTCTGTAGAATCCTACAACAAAAACTATAGGTTCTCTAAAATATATAGGATTGTATAGAATATTCTATAGTTTTCTATAAAATCCTAAAAAAAACTATAGGTTCTCTAAAAACTATAGGATTGTATAGAATATTCTATAATTTTCTATAAAATCCTACAAAAAACTATAGGTTCTCTAAAAACTATAGGATTCTATAGAATATTTTATAGTTTTCTGTAGAATCCTACAAAAAAACTATAGGTTCTCTAAAAACTATAGGTTTCTATAGAATATTCTATAGTTTTCTATAAAATCCTACAAAAAACTATAGGTTCTCTAAAAACTATAGGATTGTATAGAATATTCTATAGCTTTCTGTAGAATCCTACAAAAAACTATAGGTTCTCTAAAAACTATAGGATTCTATAGAATATTTTATAGATTTCTGTAGAATCCTACAAAAAACTATAGGTTCTCTAAAAACTAAAGAATTCTATAGAATATTCTATAGTTTTCTCTAAAATCCTACAGAAAACTATAGGTTCTATAAAAACTATAGAATTCTATAGAATATTCTATAGTTTTCTACAGATTCCTACAAAAAAAACCTATAGGTTGTCTTAAACTATAGGATTCTATAGAATATCCTATAGTTTGCTATATATTCCTACAAAAAACCTATAGGTTGCCTAAAAACTATAGGATTCTATAGAATATTCTATAGTTTTCTATAGAATCCTACAGAAAACTATAGGTTCTTTAAAAACTATAGCATATTCTATAGAATTCTATAAAATATTCCATAGAATTCTGTAGGAAATTAAGATTTCCATAGCCAATTTATAGTTTTCTATAGAATACTATAGAATACTATAGAAAAACTATAGAATACTATAGAATACTACAGAATACTATAGGAAATTTATAGTTTTCTATAGAATTTTTTGCTAAGGGAAGGCCAAGGTCATACCTAAATGCTAAGGTCACGCCAAAACAATGCTAATATATACCTTGCGATACTGTGGAATGTAATCATTCGTTCAGTCATGCAACTTATCTTGTTGTTTATGATTCTGCATTTTCATCTTCCTTGTCAGATGCATGTTGTACTACTATCGTATGTTCATTGCAGGAGTCCACTCCAACTTCATAGTGGCAGAACAGTGAACATGGCAACGTTGCCGACGAACACGAGCATTTAGATGATCTACAGTTGTTGCAAGTACACTTGATGAATTTCTAAATGTCTTAATTCTGGAGCGGCTGCCACGTCGCTTGTTAGCATCACTAGTCGTAACGTTGCGTTTACTGCATTTGCTGTCCATCCATATTGGAGAGGATCTACGTCAGGTGGAGTAGCCTGGGTAGCATATTTCCAGGTGCAGATTTGCAAGAGAGTTCTCATCACATTTAGTCGAAAGGCCTCATTGGTGGGAGGCAGATACATCAGCTTTGGAACCGAGACAATATTTGCCCTTGCAGTTTTAAATTTCCACATCTTGTAGCGCATATCGACCATAGTTGTGGCTTCAGCAAATCCGTAGCAAGCAGCTATGAATGTTGTAGATTGTTGGACTACATCTGCAATTTGAGCTGTAGGCTCGCCCAGTTCCGAAAGTTTATAGCCTGATTGAAGGACTTTCACTGACAAGGCGTGAGCTGCTAGTAGTTGTCCAGCAATGTTTCTGTGCATGTGCGCACTAGCATGGATGTCAATGTCTGTGGATGTGGCTTCCATTGTTACAGGGCAGTTACAGGGCAGGTGAGGTTTCCTTGTTGGTAGAAGTGGATTACAGTACGTACACGTCAGTATCATCCGAAATGACATTGATACAGTTCATAGCATCAGCTTCCACAATGGACAACAACTGGTGGATGATGATCACATCAGCATCTTCCTGGGTGTTTCTCATGTCTTCCCGATCAATCATTATGCCGTTGTTGATTTCTACAGGGACCGGATCATTTCCTGTTACCGCAAGTTTATAGCACATCGTCTTTGACTGCTTTCCCTATTCCCGTAGAGTCTCAACGATCAGATCGATCAGTTGTACTTTGTTATATGTCACAGTTAACACAACTTTCTGTGATGGGAGTAGCATTGAACGTGAGAGTTGGTGGTGTCTGCTTGCTTCCTTCACTCTTGCTACACGGATGACACCTTTGATACTGTAGTCGACGTATCTGTCAAACACCAAATACACATCAGAGTCCTTAATCATTCTTGCCACATATGCAACAAAGTTGTCAATAAATTGTTGCACTGCACCTTGTGTTGACCAATGAACTACCCACAGTATGGCTGATCCATCGATTATCACACTGGTAGCTTTGAGTGCAGTTCTTGCTGGCACGTCAACGTTGAGCTTGTTCTTTAGTGTTAACTTGTTTGTTACTAAACTCATTTCACCAGCGTTAATTGGTGAACACTGGAGTAGGCATTGGGGCCAACTCATACTTCAGAGCCTTCTCAATGTCTATGTCTCTACCAGAAGCCTTCGGACCAATGATGCGCAAATAAATCAGATTGGTGTCGTATACCTTTGTGGACCTACTTTGATGTGTCGTTTCGTGGCTGCCATGGTATGCACTTGTTTGGGAAGAGTATCGTGGAACCCGAGAGGCCAACTGCTTTCATACTGGTTCATCATCTGCTGACCTATTGATATAGCTTCATGTACATTCACCGGAGGTTCAGTAACTATTCTGTCACTCACCATGTGGATGATGTTGTCATTTGGGTGAGGGATTGATCAAGTGGACCAATTGACTCTTACTATTTATGTTTGATTTTCGATCTGTCTTTATCATCTAATGTCAGCCGAGCTATCACGTCCTCTTTGTGAAGATGTTGGCGACATTTCTCCTCGTAGGTCATGTCAGAAATGTCTTTGTCCAGGACACTGCAAGTGTGAAGACTGAGGGCCCACGCCTTCATGGTGTTTGGTTTCAGCGTAGTACTAAACTAATTAAACCACTGGGTCCCTTTCCATATCGCATGAAAGGTGTTTCGATCACCATGTCCGTCCACATGCCATTCCATATTCCTGGAATGTGCCGGGTAACATGATCTCCATTCATGAAGCTTACGAGGACGTCTGTTGGCATCGCCGCAACTGAGCGCAGATAATAAAGGCCATATAGTGAGCATAATTTGGGTGACAAGCAGCAAAGAAGTAGGACATCATATACACCACAGCAAGCAGGTGAAGTGCCCAGTCTGCTTCATTCTCAGCTCGACAAAACAGCATCATTAGTACAACAGGTTTGATCAACACATATACCCAGATTTTCGTGGTTCTGCTTTTTTTCTAGCTCATACATTAAGTTATTTGGCTCGTCAACTTGCTGCACCATGCTATGAAAAGGTCCCTCCATCACCATTCTCATTGCTCGAAAGTTCTGTGGAAACCGCTTGCCTGTCAGCATGTGGGCAACTCCTCCAAAAGCATATTCCATGACACCAGACAGCCCAGTGTCTGCCATCAGGGCTCCGATACATCCAATAAAGTTCATTATGAAGTGCATGCCCCCCAAGCGTAGAAAGAAATTGTTGAATCGTTTTGTCCATGAAATGTTCACTGCAACTTTGTAAAGTTGCTGGTCACAGCTGAACACCACAATGTGTTGTCCGAGTGACTTCATAAGTTTGTCTGCCTCCAGCATAGCTGTTAGCATGGTGTATGGATCAGATGGCTTCATGTCGATCAAAGGTGTGTGCATGTGGTGGCTGGCCTTACACGGTGAACCACGATTCTTTAACACACTGCTGAATCCATTCCACTCTAGACATACCTTATCACTTGCTATTTGTGACAGAAAGTCAAAGTCTCTTAAGTATGCCCTGTTGAGCGCGAGCACTTGCGTTGTCAAAAGTTTTAGGGGTAAAATAGACTTATTTGCTCTACTCTGTGGCACATCTGGCCTTTTTGGCCCTTTGTATCTCTGAACCGGAACATCAGTATCCATCTCCAAAGACATTTAATCTTTCCTGATACGTTGTATCGGTTCTGATAGCTCTTGTAAACTACACACCTGGGTATGAGCAACGGAATATGTGTGCCATTTATTAGAGTTAAATAAGTAGATACAACTGACAGTTTATTAATTAAAAAAATTTCTAATACATTCAACACGCACTAATAGTATTACTCGTACTTAACGCCCAATCGATTGCAGCATTCACTGTTTTGAAAAATAGTCAGTTACTTTGGTTTTGTTATAATGTACTTTTAATATAATTTTGCTATGTGTGTGTGTGTGTGTGTGTGTGTGTGTGTGTGTGTGTGTGTGTGTGTGTGTGTGTGAGTGTGTGTGCGTGTATGTGCGTGTGTGCATGTGTGCGTGTAGGCTTACTCTCTTAAATTACATTAATATAGGTTGTTTTACACAAATCTGAGGAAACCTTCTTGTGAAGAATCAATATTCTAAATTACCAATTATTTAGTTACGTCATCGATTGAGTAGAAACTTAAATTGTTAAGAAGTTAATCTTAATTGTGAAATAATTAACATCAACACAACTAAACGTTGTTCGTATTCAGTTTAAAGGTATAATAGTTCTGGTATTATATGAAATTAATTGTGAATTAACTATACCTAATAAGGCTGTCAATAACAACCAGAATTACTTTATTGAAAGTTCACAGTAATTTGTGCTGTCAACAGCAACAACTTTTTACAACCACTATAACAATATTAATTCGATAGCAACACATACCATACTAAATTAAAACCAAATAGGCCATTGCATCATCCACGCAAGCCACGGCTGTTTGCCATGCAAAACTAGTCCTGGCAGATCTGCTACGCGAAGTGCGGAAGTTAGCTGAGGGGTCAATACTGAGTTGGTTTTCCCATAGGCAACCATGTTAACGTTTTGTCTGATTATAAGAAAACGTGACCTACAAAATGTCTTCTTGCTGTTATCCTCTGCTGCTATCATCATCTCATTGACATGCTGATAGATTAAACAAATTGCATACTTCTAGCTCTCGTAAAATGCCTGTATGTGTGACACCCGTCAATACAAATGCCGGCAAGCATTACCCCACAAACAGGTCACACAGGCAAATTGCTGCCAAATATCCTTCCGCTTATTCAAATCATCTAGAAATCCACCATTTTACTGTCAACACCTTCTACAATCACACATGGAAAAACTGACTACTCAAATGCACTTATGTCATAGCATGTGAATTTTGTATAAACAAATAATAATTTCAAAAAAATACACTGCACTTTTCTTCGTAACCAAACAGGAAGTCTCACTAGAACATGACCCCTGAGTCAAGCTAGTAATTGACTTCGCGAGTCGCAACTGCGTCACCCGTGAGAACAACGCAAATACCCGCCCCAATTTGAAGACGGATAAACGACTTCTGGGAATCCCAGTATATATATATATATAATGACCCGTTCGCCCATTAGCAGTCTAACTAGAACATGACCCCAAGTAGACATGGCAATTTTGGTGAACATTTTTGAAATTAACACATTTATAGGCTCTCCTATCTCATACGCTGTGTAATATTTTATTTGTAATTCATCCACGTGTTTTTTATATACATTTCAAAAGAGCCAACCTACTTGACAGGACACCGTATGAATAAGCATTTCACCGTCGGACAATTTCTAATCTGCCATATATGTACACTCAACATTCATTCTCGTGTTGTACGTATGAACTCCTAACACAGTTTTCCAGAAATTCCAATATGTGCTTTATAAGAATATTCAATTCAGCCTGTTGTTATGATAAATTCAAATTTATATTGATTTGTTGGCCTTGTGCCCTATTTACAAAGGTAAATATCAACAAAATCACCTTACGGTGTGAAATCATCAAAGGCCAGACGTCTCAAGCAGTTCAGTTACATAATATTACACAGCCTAATTAGCAGACATCCAGAAGACAATGCCACTTGCCTGATTAGCCAGAAAGCAGAGCCGGTAGACAGTATCCCATAGCAGCCCTCATTATGGTGGCTCACAGCAGTGGCTGTGCTCAAGTGTCATTAGGGTCACTGATAAGGTATTCGTGCATGTGTTTAATTACCTGAAAAATAAACAAAAAGGATTGTTGAATTACCATGCTGCAACATGATTGTTTTTTTATATAAAAAAAATCAAACTGAGGCTTAACTAATGGGATTATATTCACACCCCCTTAATTATCACACAGAAACTGTGATTTGGACTCACAGACTGATGAGAAGTCTGTAATTTCAAATAACGGTTTGTCCCTTTTAACTGTAATTTTGCCTGGATTATTACCCTGCGATATTACAATGAAGGAGACTACAAATGAGATTAGTAAAGTTAGTGATATGAAGGCACCCCTGTTGGTGGCAAGACGAGAAATTCGTGTGGTTTTTCAACAAGGTCATCGATACTTCAAACCAACACGTGCTGAAACACCAGAAACTCAAATATGTGGATATCACGGCTACATATGTACGACTATTCCAGAGTGGTACAGGAAATTGCGCGTGGACTGTTAGCAGTACAAGATGCCGATGGAATGTGTGGCGATGCCAAAATTCTACGACCACGGCCAGATAGGTGCCTCGATTTAACAGACAGCTATCTTCAAGCAGACGAAAACCATGAAGATTCTGAGATGCGTCTGCTGAATGTGAATAAAACTGCTGATATGTGGAATGACTGCTACGAAGAGCATGCAAAGACAACATGTACTTGTCCACGTTTTGAAGTACACGAGGAACGACATATCGGTCTGTGTTGGAAGCAATCACTCCGGTATACACATTGTGATTATCATTCACGCATGTACAAACTATACACTGAGGTGGACACTGGACGCTGTGGTCAGCGGGCCGCAACGACTAACGTGGCACTTCACGTCGGTCTACAGGATTCAACGACAGGAATCACAAAGATCCGTCACATTCTAGCTGCGACGAATACGCCCCCACCAAACCAGTCGGTGTTACAAAATGCAACTCTCATTGCCCAGGCAACAATGGATGACATACATGAGAGAACGAGGAACCAACCATCGACGAACTCAGCAAGGCTATTGACAACCTCACCAGTGGAAAAGCACCTGGAAGCGATGGAATTCCACCCGAAATCATCAAGTGCGGCAAGAGCACTCTACTGGAACCCCTATACGTACTTCTTTGTCAATGCAGCAGTGAAGGGGCCATGCCGCAAGACATGAGGGATGCCAACATCGTCACGCTATACAAGAACAAAGGAGACAGGAGTGATTGTAACAATTACAGAGGCATCTCACTCCTGAGCGTAGTTGGCAAGTTGTTTGCTCGTGTCATCCTGAACAGACTACACATACTCGCTGACAGAGTCTACCCCGAATCCCAGTGTGGCCTCAGTACAAATATATAAACTAGTGACATGATTTTTTAGCTTCGACAGGTACATGAGAAATACAGAAGAAGCCGCTGTACATTGCCTTCATCGTTCTTACCAAAGCCTTCGACCTTGTGAGCAGGGCTTGTCGGTTCAAGATCCTACCGAATATATGATGCCCTCCAAAGCTTTGCAGCGTAATCAGGTCATTCCAGATTATATGGTACTCTCCTGTATGACGGTTCTACTTCCGAGAGTTCTAGCGTTACCAGTGGCGTCAAACAGGGATGCGTCCTCGCCCCAACCATCTTTGGGATATTCTTTGCCCTTATGTTGAAGCACGCCTTTGGATCTTCGACAGAGGGAGTGTACATGCACACATGATCTGACGGAAAACTATTCAACTTGTCTCGCCTAAAAGCGAAGACCAAGATGCGCATGACCCTTATCAGAGACTTTCTGTTTGTGGATGATGCAGCAGTCATCACCCATATTGAGGACGAGCTACAAAACCTCATGAACCGCTTTGCAAAGGCATGCATGGATTTCGGAATGATAATCAACTTGAGAAAGACTAACATCATGGGGCAGGATGTGGTCACTCCCCAGCCATCACCATAAACAATTATGAGCCAGAGGTCGTCCACCTCTTCAGGAAGAAAAGAGCAGTGTATTTTTGAGAATGTGTGATTGTAGAAGGTGTTGACTGTAAACTGGTAGATTTCTAGATGATTTGAATAAGCAGAAGGATATTTGGCAGCAATTTGCCTGTGTTACCTGTTTGCGGAGTAATCCTTGCCGGCATTTGTAAATATTGACGGGTGTTACACATACAAGCATTTTACGAGAGCTAAAAGTATGCAATTTTATATGCAAAAAAGGGTCAAACGTAAAATACGGTGCTATTAATTGTAAATTTGCATGTGGCAATAAACGCACAATAACAATGCACCGTTTAGCCTACATGCTGCAGCAACGCACTACATTCTTACAAGCAGGACTGGATGGTTCCCATCGCTGTCATAATAGCCTATGTGTAATAGCCGATCATGTGAGCCTTGAGCCACACCGTGTGAACAATGAGAGGATACGTTGCAGTAATTATGATAATTGTTCTGGTCATGGTGCTAGATTTAAAATAGGTAAGAACTTACTTTTTCGGGAGTAAATGTAGAATGAACTTTTCCGAATTATCGTCATAATCACTGGTCACTGGGGTGCGTTTGCAGTCATGTGTCCATATCAGTTAGCCCTTGCTAACTCATATGACGTAATATTGTCGATTGTCGTGTGTATGTCAGACCGGATGGTGTAGATCTTCTCTCATTAATGAATCGGTGCGATTTATAGATGGCTTTCGCTGTCTGCGTCTTCTTCTATTTGGTTTAACTGTCGTTGCTGTTACATATGTCGAGAGCGTGCTGGTACGACTCTCTGGTTCGGGATCAAGCTGACTCTTTATCTATATGTCGTCTTGGCGTCTCTTTCGTTTTGCATCGAGATACTCTCTCATTCTCTTTGACTTGGTTCTTCGTCTTTGTAGACGAACCGATGGCTGTTTGGAATACTCTCGCTAGTAGACCACGTCCTGCTGAATCCGTTTGACAGCACGTGCCACCCTTCGTAATTGGACACTGAACGTTTTCCAGCTTTCGTAGCATTGAAATCCAGCACCGTAGTTTAAGCGATCGATGACTGAACACATACGTTCCAATGCATTTCGGCTAAATTTACAATTTTTGGGGAGAGAAGCATATACTGCTTTGTTAGCACCTTCGCTAAAATTAGTCGTCAATTTGCGTCGTGTCATTTGAAGTGCGCGATTGCCAAGACGCATCTCGATCAGTCTTTGAAGTGTTGCTCGATCACTGTCAGTCATATTTACTCGCCTTAGGCCACATGCCTTCAAATGCTGTGAGGTATTCCACCAATTCTTGCGACCACCACCGCAGACAATTCCATGTCTGCGACAGTTTTTGCACGTACCAGAATAGCAGTCGAGCGTGGGTTGAATGATGTCCGGCATACGACTAGCTATGACTGTCGTGTCGCTGTCGTGAAGCATATGTACGCTTGTGTAAATCTTCTGGCACCCGGTCTTCACGTCTTCCGCAAACATTCTTCAGTTTTCTGTTCGCACAACAGCAGTCTCTCCTGGAAACATTCTGGAGGAGAATGACGCTTTTATGATGTGACGAAATGTTTGAGACAGATGTGTCGTATCCGATTGTCTCTCTGTGTACCTGCTGGCATGGCATCTTGTATACCCCGAGATGCTAATGCATCTCCGTCGGTACCAACGTATTTGATTACAACACTGTCTTGTGTAAGACTGTCACCAATCTTTTTCCCAATTATGTACTCAGACAGTGGTTCTGTTGCTTGCACACTGGCTGTGCAACCGGCATGCCCAGGTCAGGTTACATCGATGCCTTGATTGCGAAGTGAAGATCCTGATTTGCAGCGCATGTTGTCCAGGTGAAACGTTATGATTTCTCGATTGCCAGTTTGCCGGCTGACTGCAGTTCCCACAGCCTGTGACGCATTTTGTCCACCACAACTATAACTGTTTTTCAGAGTTGTCGTGTTGCATCTAACATCGACGCTTATGTTAATGGGGGCATCTTCTGGCAGACCACGGAGGGTGTTAGTTGCTTTAGTTTTCCGTCTTCTCTCATGTAAGTCATCCATTGTTGCCTGGGCAGTGAGAGTTGCAACTTTGTTTTCATTTCTTTGTAACCCCGACTGACTTTGATGGGGGAGTATTTTTTCTCAGGTAGAATGTGATGGATCTTTGTTGGTACTGTCGTTGAATCCTGTAGACCGATCTGTCGTTCCTCGTGCACTTCAAAACGTGCACAAGTACATGTTGTCTTTGCATGGTCTTCGTAGTAGTCATTCCACATATCAGCAGTTTTATTCACATTCAGCAGACGCATCTCAAAATCTTCATGGTTTTCGTCTGCTTGAAGACAGCTGTCTGTTAAATCGAGGCACCTATCTGGCCGTGGTCGTAGAATTTTGGCATCGCCACACACTCCATCGGCATCTTGTACTGCTAACAGTCCACGCGCAATTTCCTGTACCACTCTGGAATAGTCGTACATATGTAGCCGTGACATCCACACATTTGAGTTTCTGGTGTTTCAGCACGTGTTGGTTTGAAGTATCGATGACCTTGCTGAAAACCACACGAATTTCTCGTCTTGCCACCAACAGGCGGTGCCTACTTATCACTAACTATACTAATCTCATTTGTAGTCTCCTTAATTGTAATGCGGAGTAATCCAGGCAAAATTACAGTTAAAAGGGACAAACCGTTATTGGAAATTACAGACTTCTCATCAGTCTGTCAGTCCAAACCACAGTGAATGAAGATTTGTTTGTGTGTGATAATTAAGGGGGGTGGGGAGATAATCCCATTAGTTTTGATAATGTTTATGAAAATAAACCAATCATGTTGCAGCATGGTAATTCAGCAGTCTTTTTTGTTTACTTTTCAGGTAATTAAACACATGCACGAAGACTTTATCAGTGATCCTAATGAGACTTGAGCACAGCCACTGGTGTGAACCACCATAATGAGGGCTGCTACAGGCTCTGCCTTTTGGCCAATCGGGCTATTGTCTTCTGGATATCTGCTAATTAGGCTGTGTAATATTATGCAATTGAACTGTTTGAGACGTCTAGCCTTTGATTATTTCACACCGTAAAGTGATTTTTGTTGATATTGTTACCTTTGTAAATAGGGCACAAGGCCAAAAAATCAATATAAATTGAAATTCATCATAACTGGCTGCATTGAATATTCTTATAAAGTACATTTTGGACTTTCTGTCTGGAAAACTGCGTTAGGAGTTCATACGTACCACACGAGAATGAGTGTGGAGTGTACAGATATGCCAGATTAGAAATAGTCCGACAGTGAAATGCTTATTCACACGGTGCCCTGTCAAATAGGGTGGCTCTTTTGAAATGGGTATAAAAAACAAACACGTGGGTAATTAAAAAAAAATCACATTGTATGAGATAGGAGAGCCTATAAAATGTGGTAGGTTCTATTTTTTTAATCCAAAATTGCCATGTCTACTTGGGATCATGTTCTAGATAGACTTCCTGTTTGGTTACAGAAGAAAAGAGCAGTGTATTTTTTAGAAATGATTTGTTTACAAATTTTTTGCTATCACATAAGTGCATTTGAGTATGTGTGATTATAGAAGGTGTTGGTGGATTTCTAGATGATTTGAATAAGCGGGAGGATATTTGGCAGCAATTTGCCTGTGTGACCTGTTTACGGAGTAATGCTTGCCGGCATTCACATGCGCTGCCTGCGGCGCATCCTCGGGTTCTTCTGGATGGACCGAGTCCCCAATACAGAGGTCCTCTCACGGGCCAAGTGACCCTGCTCATGCAACGCCGCCTCTGCTGGCTCGGCCCCGTGCGTCAGATGGAAGATGGGATACTTCCAAAACACATCATCAACGGAGAGCTGGCCACGGGAAAGAGAGCTGCAGGACGTCCCCATCTGCGTTTCAAGGAAGTATGCAAGCGAGACTTGAAAGCACTAGACATAAATGTTGAAAATTGGAAGAACCTTGCTGATCAGGAACTACACGGGGGTCTCAAAAGAGGAAAGGATACTCTCCGCAGGCTAGTAGAAGAAAAACGCAACCGCAAAAAAAACACCCAGGCTGAGAATAGTGCCGAGAGCGCCTTCAAGTGCAGCATATGCAATAAAGACTGCCATTCAAGAATTGACCTCTACAGCCACAACAGACGCGCTGCCCAGCCAACAACTGATCTTCGATACAAGGGCACAGATCCATAATCTTACAAGACTGCAGGATGCCTACTACTACATAGTAACTTACATGCATGCATAATTAAATAGTTACTTATATACACACATAGTCACGTAATTATATGCATGCATACATATCTACATAGTTACATTCTTGCATATATATCTACGATATTACATGCATACAGGCACACATAGTTACGCAGCTACATAGGTGCATACGTAGTTACATACATGCTTACGTAGTTACACAAATGCCTACATAATTACGTACATGCATACATACATTTGTGTATAGTTAGATAGTAGCATAGTTACATACATGGATACGTAGTTACATAGCTACATACATTCATACATAATTACATACATAGTTACGTATACAGTTGCATAATTATTTACACGCGTACATAGTTACGTAGTTACATACATGCCTACATAGTTACACAGTTACATTGGTACAAACATACATACGCAGTTACATACTTGCATAATAATTACGTAGATACATGCATAGTTACATAGTTTCATATTTACATGCATACAAACATAGTTACATAGCAACGTACATGCATACACAGTTACTTTGATACATAATTACATACATAGTTACATACCTGCAAACATTGTTTTGTAGTTACATGCGGGAATTCAAATTATCTTGATAAAGACTATTCAGTCGAAACCGGTCGGTAACTTGAGAGAAATTTAACTTGAAATTCGTAGTATGGCTTATAATCGCCATTACAAGGGCACTCGGAATAAGGTAGGCGGTCAGGCTGGTAGCAATATTAACTTGGCTAATCTCCTATTCCAGTTGCTACAGATGATTCATCATATATATCGAACATGAGTAAATATGCAGAAGGCTCTCCCGTTAAAGCCTTCTTGCATAAACTAGCTGAGTTGAACCATTTCATCAGGCCAGGTAGACCGAATTCAGATATCATCAAACGGATTCAAACCCTAAATCGATCTTGGGCTAAACATATTGGAGTGATTGTTCACAACCACTACCTCACCACGCTAAATTCAATCCTTTCGACATTGATAAATACTCGTGCCTCCAAGTACGATATGTCCAGGGCCCGTCATACGGCCCTCGGTTGGGGGGCGAGATAAATTCGGTCGGAAGTTGCAAAATGCCACTGTTTCGGAATTGGGAACAGCTTTGAGAAACACATCTCTAGGCAGGAGGGGGTGTGGGAACAGAGACGGCCCTTCTCTGCAACGTCAGCCGCTCAGTTGCACAGAAATCAGCCTGTCCGTACCACGTCAGCCGTTCCGGTCCAGCGGACATTCGAGGGTCATGCCAAGACCCACTGAAGACTGATGCCCAGCTTAGACAACATTCGGCACAGCCACAAAGTACAGTAAGCCATTCCGGCAATCGGGCAAGGTTTAATGTTCGACCCCTTGTTGGTTTCTACTTTTCGTGATCACTAAATAGCTGCTAAGGTCTTCTTCTACCAAACAACAAACATACAAGATGGTAGCAGCGATGTTTATTCGAACATGCACGCACACATGTTGCAGCTAAGTATAAACGAACACAAGGGAACTTTGTAACGAAACGATGTCGAAGTTCCGGGCGCCCGATAATTTCGATTTCGCCCAACCGGTGCACTGGGAAGAGTGGATTACACGTTGGACACGATTTCGAGCAATCTCAAAGCTAGCAACTGAAATGGAAGAAATTAAAGTTAGTTCGCTTTTGTATACTATGTCTATGCCTATGGGCCCCCAGTCAGAGACTGTGCTAGCCTAAGCCTAAGCTAAGGCCTAAGCCTAAGGCTAAAGGCATTGGGGCTCAGTGTCAGTGACGTAAATCAGAAGTCTTTGAAATGGTAGTCGCGGCACTAAATGTGTACTTTAAACCCCCAAAGTACGTTATTTACGAGAGAGCAAAGTTCTACAAACGATATCAGAGGCCCGGCGAGCCAGCTGAACAATTTATCAGATCACTGTACGAACTGGCCGACAAATGTGACTTCACGGATCGCAGCACGCAGATACGCGATCGACTAGTGGTTGGCATCTTGGACAATCGTCTCTCCAAGGAAATGCAAATGATGGAAGACGAATTGCTGACCGAGCAAAAGGCGGTGTCGATGATCCGTCAGTCCGAGTGTGTCGACAAACAAACAACAGAGTTGAGATCGGCTGGGCGTTCCGAGAATGTGCAGAGTGTGCGAGCAAATTCGTACAAGAAAAGGAACGCTAAAAAGTCATGGAAGTCCGCTTCAAAATTGACACCACGACATCAGTGCCGTAGATGCGGCAATCAGTCTCATCCGGTACAACAGTGCCCGGCGAAAGATGCTGAGTGTTACAAATACAAAAAGAAGGGACACTCCGCGAAAATGTGCGAAGCAAAGATGACTAATGAGGTCAAGGTCGACGAACCACAGTTCCTGGGGGAATTAACGTCGAACAAGACAGACTCTTGTGGTGGCTGTGACAGTATTATCAGCTGAGGATGATGTCTGCTTCAAGCTTGATACGGGAGCATCTGTATCCGTCATCGCGTTCAAAGAGCCCATCCTGAGACAGGTGGACCTTGTAAAATCGGACAAAGTTCTGATGGGTCCGGGTCAAGTGAAACTCGATGTTCTGGGCCAGGTTACGGCAACGATCACCCACCGCAACGTTTCGACTCAGGAGGTGCTGAATGTGGTCAATCGACAAGAACAGTCGCTACTCTCAAAGGGGGCGTGCGAGCGGTTGAAACTGCTTACATTCCACGTCGTCTCCGTTAACAACGACTATAGAGCGAAATATAGTGAGTTGTTTGAGGGTCTAGGAGAACTACGAGACTATCCGTACTCGATCAAGCTGAAGGACGATGCACGACCGGTAGCCCTCAACGTTCCGAGGCGCGTGGCGTACCCTCTCTTGCCGAAAGTCAAAGTCGAGTTAGACCGCATGGTGTCGCAAGGCGTCATCTCCAAAGTCGAGCAACCGGCTGACTGGTGTTCTGGACTGGTCGTCGTGCCTAAAGCGAACAAGTCAGATGTCCGCTTGTGTGTGGACCTCACGCAGTTGAATCGCGCAGTCAGACGCGAGTATCATCCTATGAACTCAGTTGACGACAGCCTGGCGAAGTTGAGCAAGGCTTGATTCTTCAGCCGGCTCGACGCAAATTCGGGGTTCTGGCAGATTCCGCTGGATCCGGAGTCGCAACTACTCACCACGTTTATAACGCCGTACGGGAGATTCTGCTTCCATCGCCTGTGTTTCGGGATACGTTCAGCCCCGGAAATTTTCCAGAGGACGATGAACAAAATTCTCGAAGGTCTTCCTGGTGTGATCTGTCACATGGACGATATTCTGATACACGGCCCGACCAAGGAGGAACACGACCAGCGGGTCGATGAGGTGATGGAGAAAATCAAGCGAAGCGGCATGACGTTGAACAACAAGTGCGAGTTCTCAAAAACAAGCACCAAGTTCCTGGGCTTCATCATTGATGAGGACGGCATTCGCGCAGATCCATCGAAAATCACTGCAATTTCCAAGTTCCCGGCGCCACAAAACGTAACCGAGTTGCAACGATTTGTTGGGATGGTTAACCAGATGGGAAGATTCGCACCCAACATGACGTCCTTGACGGGTCCGCTCAGAGAGTTGCTTCGCAAAGACGTAAGGTGGACATGGGACACAGCCCAGTAGAGTGCCACGGAGGGCATCAAAACTGTACACGACACCGACGTTAGCATGGTATGACGCGAGCAAGCCGTTGGTCATATCTGCAGACGCGAGCTCCTACGGACTGGGGGCAACACTTCTACAGGAAGAACCGAACGGCGGTCGTAAAGTCGTTGCATACGCATCACGATCGATGACGGACTGCGAAAAACGATACGCCCAAATCGAAAAAGAGGCTCTCGCTCTAACGTGGGCGTGTGATCGATTTACTCAGTACATTACTGGTGTACACATCCTCCTTGAGACGGATCATAAGCCGCTGATTCCATTGCTCGGGCAAAAACTGCTAGACTAATTGCCGATACGGGTCCAGCGCTTCATACTACGGCTAATGCGCTACTCGTACAACATTGTCTATGTGCCAGGCAAGAACTTACACACCGCAGATGCGCTATCACGAGCGCCAGTTGTTGAGAAAGACGACAAAGTCGACGACTTTGCAATGCAAGTTGAAGCCTACGCAGAGTCGGTGATGTACATCCTGGAGAGCACTGTGGCATCAACGGCCATGATGACGCGAATCAAAGCGGCGTACGCGGACGATCCCGTGTGTGTGCAGGTGATGGAGCATTGTGAATATGGTTGGCCGCCAATCATGACGGAGAATCCAGCATTGTGTGAATTCTATCAACTTCGCGGCAAGCTTAGCGTTGAACGAGGACTCCTGCTGTTGGGGTCTCGAATCGTGATACCAAGTCTACTGCGGGCAGAGAAGATACACACAGGACATCTGGGCATACACAAATGCAGAGAGACCGCCCGAAGGAACGTCTGGTGGCCATGCATGTCAAGTCAGATAGCAGACATGGTCAGAACATGCAACGTGTGTCGACTAAATCGTTCAGAACATAGTGAGCCCCTCATGCCACTTTAGTTTCCAGAGAAGCCATGGGAACGCATCGGGACAGACTTGTTCCATTGGCAGAACTCGGTGTATCTTGTCGCTGTGGATTATCACTCGCGATTCTTCGAAGTGGCCAAACTCCAACGAACCGATTCTGAAACGATCATCGAACACCTGAAGTCGTTCTTCGCCCGTCATGGTATAGTAGAGGTAGTAATGTCAGATAACGGCCCACAATATGCAGCGGAGACGATCAGACAATTCTCCATCAAGTACGGTTTCGTACATGTGACCAGCTCGCCGAGATACCCACAATCTAACGGTGAAGCTGAACGGGCTGTTCAGACAGTGAAGAACTTGTTGCGGAAGAACGAGGACCCATATTTGGCTCTTCTTGCTTACCGGAATGCACCACTGGCGAATGGATACAGTCCTGCACAGCTACTCATGGGTCGACAGTTACACTCAACCGTTCCGGCATACACCGAGACCCTGAAGCCGAGCATCCCTGACTTGTTACACCTGAGAGCGAAAGAGTCAAGCCAGAGAGGTTACCAGAAAACAACCTTCGACGCCCGACACCGCGCGCTCAACTTACCACCATTGGAGATAGGGTCGCAAGTGTTCGTAAAGGACACAAAGCAAAACGGTGTTGTCACCGGACGAGCACAGACACCGAGGTCTTACAACGTACGAACGGATGGTAACTCGAACATCCGCCGCAATCGAAGCTCCTTGGTTGACACGAGTCCCGAGGGACAATCGTCACCGACGGGGTCTGCTTTGTGTGAGTCACCCAGTCGAGAAGTTACCGATCCGTGTGAAGCTTCTACTACACGTACTCCGCAAGTCGACGTAAACAATCCTCCAGCGATGATCCGGCGCAGTGAACGTCGATCGAAACCGCCGACTCGTCTTGACCTGTAGGTGAACTGTGAGTAAGCCACGACGTATACTCATACGAACTCATACGAACTTCCACATTAAATGGTCAGTCACATAAAGACTTTTTAGAATGGTCATCAGTGGCTTTAAAGGGAGATGTTGTGATATGTGCTATATTTATCGTCGGAGATTATCCGAGATTGATGTGCGACACCGTTTCGACCGGAGCTAAAAAATAAACGAGTTGGTTTCTACTTTTCGTGATCACTAAATAGCTGCTAAGGTCTTCTTCTACCAAACAACAAACATACAAGACTCCATGGATGTAGAAAGCTTGTAAACCAATATTGACAATATTTTTGGGACTGAAGCAGTAAGACAGGCTTTTTTTACGAAACCCGGATTTTGACCGCCAGACGCAGACATTTTAGAACTACTTAAAATTTCCTTAGAACACAACGACTTTTTATTCGGATCAAACTGGTACCTTCAAATTTTCGGCACTGCAATGGGGAAACGATTTGCCCCCAACTATGCCAATCTTTTTATGGCTGAGTGGGAGAAACAAGCACTAAGGAAATGCAACAAATTACCATTAATCTATTTACGATACTTGGATGATATCTTCTGAATCTGGACACATGGGAATGATGAATTCCTAGTTTTCTTAGCCATCAAAATTGCGTAAAATAAACGAGTAAACATTCAATAGATTTCTTGGACATTACGATCTTTAAAGCCTTGAACGCTTTAATTCGACGGGGCATCTTGACAACAAGGTTTACTTTAAACCAACAAATACACATCAACTACTGTACAAAGACTCGTTCCATCCGAAACACACCTTCTCCTGTATCCTCATGTCGCAACTATTACGATTTCGCAGGATTTGCAAAACAATAAATCATACTTTGAGGAAGCCGTACAAAAATTTTTTCATAGTCTGAGGCAAAGGAATTATACATCGCGTTTTTAAGGCACATTAAAAGCACTACCCTAGCGGACATTAAAAATCAGAACAGGAAAGAACAAGCCATGAAATGTCAGGCGAAAAGGTAACTAGCCTGTACGGCATTTGTAGACTTCACACCTATTAACAACACAAGGAGGCCACCACAAGGCAAAATCAACAATTGCCGTACATCCAGCGTGGTATACCTAATTATCTGCAATATCTGCCCCGCAAGATACGTGGGTGAGACTGGCAATCAACTCCTAACACGTCTAAATAATCGAACATACGACATCACAACGACACACAAAAGGCCAAGCATTTTAACGGAGTTATTCATTCATTATCCGATTTACGAATTACAATCTTGGAATCAGGGCTATTTTCTGACGTCGCCTCATTGGAAACTATTTACAGACGGAATTGTGAATCAACATGGATTACAAGACTTAAAACTACGAAGATTGAATGTTAGAGAGGACTTTTGACATTATACCTTTAGTGATTCGCTTCTACCACCAGGGACAGACAATTGCTAAACTGGCTAAAGCCACCTATATACTGCTTTAAACCGCATTCTCAAAGAACAACAATCTGAAAGATATGCTGGTGGCCACCAAATTACAATGAACAATGGACTTAACAATGACCCTAGCGCTTAGGACACTGTCAGACGTCGTAGTGTTAGTGCAATTGTGTAGTTGTTAGGGGGATTAGGCTGCATGTGGGGTTGTCGGGTTGTAGCAATGCTGGCTCGTACGGCTTCACCTGTTTCCGTCTCCTGTACAACTATGTTACTTACTTACTACTACTTACTTATCCTCTTCGTGCTTGTGGCACATAAGGCTCGCACAAGATCTCGCCAGACCCCTTTGTCTTGGGCTTTCCTTGCTGCTGTGCCCCTGGTCAGCCCAGCATTCTTTAGTTCTTCTTCAATTGTTCGTCGCCAAGTTGTTTTTGGTCTGCCTCTTTTCCTATTTCCTTCTGGCGTCCAGGTCAATGCTATCTTTGCTGGAATGTAGCTGCTCATCCTGTAGACATGGCCGAGTCATGTCCACCTCCTCTTTTTCAGGGTGAGGCAAATCTGTTGTTGTTTTGTTGCTTGGTGGAGTCTTGTGTTGGAAATGGTCTCGGGTCAGTATACTTTCATTATCTTCCTTAGGCAGGTGTTGTGGAAGCTGGAGAGTATATTGGTGTCTTGCTGTGTCATGCTGTGTCATGCGACAGCACTCTGAGCCGTACAGGAGCACAGAGAGAACATTGCTCTTGTAGATTCTTAATTTTGTTTTTCTGGAGTATACTGAGGATTTTCATAGCCGTTGAAGATTTGCAAACGCTGACCTGGCTTTTCCCAAACGTGTTTTAATGTCTTCTTCTGCACCCCCTTGGAGACTGATGATGCTGCCCAGGTAGGTGAACTTGTTCACATATTCGAGTGCATGATTGTTAATCATGATAGATTCCTCTGTCAGGTTGCTGTTTGTCAATATTTTTGTCTTTTTTGCATTAATTGAAAGACCAATGGAACTGGCTTGTTGTTCTAGGTTACTTATTTTCTTTTGTACTTGATTTCGAGTGTGAGAAGGTAGAGCAAGATCATCTGCATAGATTAGATCTTCGAGTGAAGAGCACAGGTTCTATCTTATTCCAGTCCGCTGTTGGTTGGTCATGATTTTTGTAGTCCAATCGAGGGCTAGGGTGAAAAGAAATGAAGACATGACACACCCTTGGCGGACACCGGAGTTCACAGCGAATTTTTTTGTTGAGTTTCCGAAACTGCAGGAGAAATTCCTGTAGAAGATCTGGATGAGTTTCACCAGCTTTTCTGGAATTCCATAGTGCCTCAGGATTTTCCAAAGGCTCTCTCTGTGCACATTGTCGAATGCTTTTTCAAAATCTACAAAATTGACATTTATGCAATAACCAACACAAGCCCAGTGTAGTTTGAGAATTGAAATTGGCCAAAGGATGACGTTTTTTATTGGAAAGTGGATTGCTTCTAATGCCGCCACTTTTGGGCATAAAGATAGTAAGAATGTGATGTCTAACATGCAAACTAGATAGGAAACTGAACCCTTGTACAGCCCCATCAAAGTTTCTCAGGCACACATTCCTACAACATGACGACAATATACAGACATACATTATTTGTCGCTATAGAGGTATAAAACCACTATGAATATAAACCTAAGCAAACAATACAAACATTCCACCATCAATAGACACATGCAATTACAAAAAGGTGGGGCCATTCCGCCACAAGGTCACCAAGAGGAACCTGTGACCACCCCACCGTATGAAACACATCAAACCTTTGACCCAAAGATACTTAAGCAAGTCGGATATACTTCCTAAACACATCCGATGTGCACCTGCCTGCTTCCCTTATTTGTGCGTCAGAATTCACCCAGAAAGCTGCTGCTGTAGCTGCACCAATGCGAAGACTGTGACCTTTAAATGAACTAGTTTGGTAGCCACAAAAGCTGAGGAGCCGTTTAAGGGACACGTTAAATTCATACCGCAACATAGGCGAACCATCCGTGTACACAAACAGGATACCCTGCTGTATTGGGCCCCTGGCATGAATGAATTCCCTTACCACCGCTGCTTGGTGGATGACAGAACCTTGTAAGCATGCAGCCCTTACCTGCAGAGATTGTGGGCCTTGTCGTGCACTATGCTTAAAACGACCAAGGGACACTGTAATAAGGTCACCAGATAGTATAACATCTTCTAAATGTAAACAACGTTGAACACTGCACCTTGCCTTCGGTACAATTTCGCCTATTCGCAGGTATGCTCTAAATGCAAGGACCATCACGGCCCGTAGCATAGTACATTTGTACTGTACTGAGAACACAGTCGAGAGAGCTTGTACTAAGCGAGTGAGGATGGGTAGTGTGTGACAGGCAGGCGGACATCACGCAAAGACCCACAATTTCGTGCAATAACTTGTGAACAATCAAACTAGTAGTTGGATCGGGAAACCCATTAATCTTGTGAAAATATGCCACTGCTGAAACGATAGAAACGATAGTTGCTGTTGGTAACCCTCCAGTATGCATGTGTGCCACAAAAAGCATAATCATTTCCACCGAGATTGGCAGACAAGGATACATGCTCAGTGACTGAAAAAACACTATCAACTTACCCATGCCCGCTCATAACAAGACTTAAAGATTCCCCATAGCTGACTGGGGAGACACAAAAGCTGAGGAGCCGTTTAAGGGACACGTCGAATTCACTTCGCTGCATAGACGAACCATCCAGGTACGCAAACAGGATACCCTGTACTGGGCCCCTGGCATGAACAAATTCCCTTAACACTGCTGCTTAGTAAATGACAGAACCGTATAAACATTCACCCCTCTCTTGCAGAGAGTATGGGCCTTGTTGTGCACTGTGTTTAAAAACAACCAAAGGATACGCTCCTAAATACGAACTTCCTTTGAATTCAACACCAGGATGCAGCTTCTGGTGTGTGTGTGTGTGTGTGTGTGTGTGTGTGTGTGTGTGTGTGTGTGTGTGTGTGTGTGTGTGTGTGTGTGTGTGTGTGTGTTAGGAATGTGTTGAAGCAATTATTAGCCTCTCCAATGGTGTATCCCAACAATTAGTAACCGGCTTTCTAATTATTTTCAGATCTATTACTTTTGATAAAACCTCATCTATTACTATGACATGAGAAACGATCTACTACCTATTAAAACCATTATTACCTATACTGTTACACAATGTCTGATCATAGGTCCTGCGTTGCATACCTAAAGTCTTCTACCTGTAACATAAAATATGTTGTATGTACCCTTCGTTAAGGCGTCGCATTGGTACTGCCCCAACTCCAGTCAAGTGTCTGTTGCTGGACTGAAACCACTTGCAATTGCCATAAGTGTAGCAGGATGGATTGCATTTACAAAGGCAAGTGTCCTGTGCAGCAGCTTCTCAAAAGATGCCATACTGTGTTCTATATCCTGCTCCAACAAATGCCAAATGTATCCTTGCATTCGACTAACTGTCCACCACCACCTGGAGTATGAAAGTACTGTCATGGCTCCTGTGTCGAACATTCACTGGCGTAGACGGAAGAGTTCTCGTTGTCGCAGCAGCGATCTGCCAATGTCCCTGCCAGGCAGCCAAACATGTCCAAGTGTAACCGATCCTGCCTCTGATTCGAATGTTGGCTGACTCAAGGATGAATTTCAGGAGAAATTCTACAATAATAAATGCACAACAGGACAGTACTCGAACTACAGAGAACTTCACTCCCATCGTCATGCACGATAATCAACAATCTTGTACTGGTCACATTTGTCAAGCATATTAAGCATGTCTGAAAACCCAGAAACTTGACCATTACGCCAACAAAATGCATGGCAGTAAGAAATGTGTGTGTTTGAATATGTGGGTGTTGTTAATGTTGGTATCTGTACAACATTATATTTTACTCTTGTATGTTTATATTTGTAACTGTATGTGCTGCACCGACAGTAACACCATTTTTGTGCAAGGATCAATAAAGCACATTCTTTATCTTTAATCATATTATTTCACATGCCTCCAGCAACGAATGGCGGAAATCATTATTATTTCACATGCCTCTAGCAACGCATAACAGTAATCTTGTTATTTCACAAGCCTCCTTCAAAGCATGGTGGTAATCTTATTTTTTTCACATGCCTCCAGCAACGCATGGCGGTAATCATATTATGACACGTGCATCCAGCAAAGCATGGTGGTAATCATATTATGACACATGCCTCCAGCAACGCATGGCGGGAATCATATTATTTCATATGCCTCAAGTAACGCTTGGCGGGAATCATATCATTTCACATGCCTCCAGCAACGCATGACGGTAATCATATTATTTCACATGCCTCCAGTAACGCATGACGGTAATCATATTATTTCCAAGAACGCTTGGCGGGAATCATATTATTTCACATGCCTCCAGCAACGCATGGCGGTAATCATATTATTTCACATGCCTCCAGTACGCATGGCGGTAATAATATTATTTCACATGCCTCCAGTAACGCATGGCGGTAATTATTATTATTTTTTAAAAGTATTTTTACTTAAGTTATACCTATTATCATTATTATTGGAAAATTATTTATGGCGAACGGCCAATAGACGTTAATTTGGCAAACGGCCATGATATGTTATTTGTGGCGAACGGCCGTGAACACTGAATACTTGGCAAATGACCATGATAAGTATTTTTTATTAATGGCGAACGGCCAAGAGACGGTAGTTTGGCAAATGGCCATCGAGTAATTGTTTGGCAAACGGCCGTGAACACTTAAAACATGACAATGCTAAGTATTGTTATTAATGGCGAACAGCCAAGAGACGTACATTTGGCAAACGGTCATGATACGTTCTATTTTTGGCAAACAGCCGTGAACAGTCAATACAAACGGCCATAACAAGTATTTTTGATTACTGGCAAACGGCCAAGACACGTTAATTTGGCAAATGGCCATGATATGTTATCTTCAGCGAGTGGCCATGAACTTGGCAACCGGCTGTGATAAGTATTTTATTAGTATTAATGGCGAACGGCCAAGTTGCAGTAATTTGGAAAACAACCATGATATTAAATAATTAATTATATGTTGTTATTTACTTAAGATTTTAATTAAAATGGTATTGAAATTTTGTTTTAATTCATAATCATTATTGTTATTAATGGCGAACGGCCTAGAAGTTAATTTTGGTTCAAGGTCATGATAAGTAATATTTACAGCCAACAGGCGAGTAATTAATAACTGGCAAACGTCTATAACCTTTACTGGCATTAATAGTCGTCAACAATAAAAGGTGAAAAACAGTCACGGGCCACTTAAAATATAGACACTAGCCAATTTAATTATGTCAAGCAAACACCAGTTTTGCCAATCACCCTTCAGAATTGAAACATGCCAAAGCCGCATAAACTTTGTGAAATTGGCAAACCGTATATCAATATTAACTGCGCAAGTAGTACAGGGACATGAACTAATATCACCGAGGAACTAATTCTTGCATGTACTCATAAAGTTAATATTGGCAAACGGTCGCTGACATTTCCAATTGCAACGGCAATCTTTATAACTTGGAATCACAATTTACCCGTGTACTATGCCCGGGGACAAACAAAACCAGTGAACCGTAACTACCCGGCTTACGGCTTTAAAATTGCCCCACGGATGCTACGATATAAGCAAAGATTCCCGATGTCAGTAAATTGAACACCTTCAGATCGTAAAATATTCGCTTGTCTGTTCCATATATACTTATGTCGCCAGCAAAACAGGCTCCGGCTCCGGTTACATTCCGTTTTGAGCAGAGAAATTACCGCTGCCACTCGAGCTAGCGGACCCATTTTCGAAATCAAAATGGCGCCACCTTCGCTGGCGCTCGATTTGGCACAGACATTCTTGCTTAACTCCCCTTGCCAACAATTCGTCGGCAACGACGCAAAGCCGTGATCCAACGGACTGTGGAGTAGGAGAACATGTTCTGCCTAAATCATTGCCACCCAAAAAAAACTTCTACGGCCCGACCTGCTTTTCGAAGTTCGCAATTAACCCAGGGGAACTAGCGGACTCGACAAACTCGCCCAACCAATATGCATGAGAATGTCCGATAATAAGTATTTCTAGATCAGAAATCGCAGCCGACATGATTACGGCCGACGCCATTTCTGATCGTCACAAGACTTCAAGACAAAGGAAAACCATGAAGGCAAATATTAAACGAGCGATACTCATCTGTAATCGGCGCTAGAACGGTCTTCCTTCTGCGTTTTGGTAGACGTCAACGAAGTGTAACTGTATCTGCGTTTAAAAATCTAATTCATCTATATATGCAAACAGTTAGAAATCAAGATTTAGAAGTATCAGGATATACACGACATGACACACAGATACCTAACGCGGAAGTGGCGGCTTAACCGCTAATCCAAATCGTAGGCTGGGGCCTAATCCTGACATGTTGTGATTGGCTGAAGGCGCTGGGCGGTTTTATTAAGCCAAACAGCTGGAAGTAATTATCGCCTCAGCCAGTTATCTCAATACCCGCACTAGGCCTGTCCTGGCCATTGCATAAAATACAGTATGCTCTGCGTTCATACCTTCATATATTTTTCTCTGCCATTCGTTGCATTGTTCTAGAATGTTCCGCAAAGTGAAGATGTGTTCGGTTGTTCCTCTCCCTTTTCTGAAGCCTGCTTGTTCTGGACGGAGAAGCTTGTCTACTGTTGATTTCATTCTTGTCATGATGATCTTAGAGAACATTTTGCTTGCTATGGAGAGTAGAGTAATTCCCCTCCAATTGCTGCAGTCTGCTAAATTTCCCTTCTTTGGTAACTTGATTATTCTCCCTTGAGACCAGTCATCAGGCAGTTCTTCTTTTTCCCATATGTTGGTGAAGAGAGGATGTAGTATATCGGCTGCCGTTTCTGGGTCTGTCTTGAAAACTTCTGCACATAATGCATCTGTTCCTGGAACCTTGTTGTTCCCCAGTGTGGCTATTGCTGCTTTAATTTCGGCCTTCGTTGGTGGGGTCAGTTCTAATTCCAGGTCTCTTTCTGCAGGCTGGATGTCTGCTGGGTGTTGTGGGTCTGTTCTGTTTAGTATTTCATTGAAGTGTTCTATCCACCTTCTTTCTTGTTCCTCTTCATTGGTCAGCAGCCGTCCATCTTTGTCCATGACTGGGGGGTTGGCCTTGTAGTTGGTGTTTCCACAAATATGTTTTGTTATCGTGTACACAGTGCTCATCTCATGCCTGCAAGCGGCTGTTTCAGCTTTGTTTGCAAGTTCTTCTAAATGCTTTCTTTTGTCTCTTCTAGCTGACTTTTTAACACCTCACTGTATTGTATTCGCAATCTTTCTTTCAGTCTTTCAGATTTGGTTTGTCCAATTACGATTTTCAGTTGCTTTCTCTCTTGTAAGCGCTCCCATGTTTCCGTACTGATCCACTCTTTGTGCTCTCGGGTTTTAATGCCCAGTGTCTCTTTGCTGGTTTGATAGTATATGCTTTCTTGATGATTTCCCACTTCTCTTGTATGTGATCATATGTATCTGTTTCTTCTTCCAACACTTCAAATCTGTTTTGTAGCTTAACAGTGAAAGCTCTAGGTTGTGTTGTATTCTTTAGCAGGTGTACATTAAATCGTTCTTGGCCTGTCTGTTTACAGTAGTTTGTTTTTCTGAGCTTTAGCTTGACTGTTGCCTGAAGTAAATGATGATCACTGCCAACATCGGCACCTCTTCTTACACAGACATCTAGTAATGATCGTCGCCATTTGTTGTTGATCATAATGTGGTCGATTTGGTTTTGGTCCCGTGCATTTGGGGAAATCCAGGTCAGTTAGTGGATGTCTTTGTGTGAGAACAGGGTTCCTCCTATCACCATACTGTTCAAGCCACAAAAATCACATAGCATCTCACCATTCTCGTTTATGGTACCACATCCTTGACTGCCCATTATTCGTTCTCGTCCGATATTGTCAGATCCAACCTTTGCATTGAGGTCGCCCATGATGATCAAAACGTCGTGTGCAGGCACTCTCTCCTTCTCGGCTTGCAGCATGCTATAGAAGGCCTCTTTCTCATCCGGTTCTGCATCATTGGTTGGTGAGTAGCATTTGATAATTGTAAGTTTGCTGTGCTTGCCAAAGAACCTGACTCTCAGTAGTCTAGCACTGACTGGTTTCCATTCTATCAATGTCTTTCCAATTCCTTTCTTGAGTATTAGCGCCACTCCTGCAATATGGCGGTTGTCGTCTCTGCCAGAGAACAAGATTGTCTCTCCTGTCGGGGTGATATGTCTCCCAAAACCTACCCATCTGGCCTCACTGATTCCAAGGATGTGTAACTTGTATGATTGCATCTCACTTATAATTTGTGCTGTTTTGCAGTATCAAGCATTGTCCTAACATTCCAGGTACCAATCTGGAGTTTGGTTTTTGCATCCAGTAGGCTTGTCTTCGCTCTACTAGCTTCCTTGCGGCTTTTACTAGCATCGGTCATACCGGTGCCTCAAGCTTTCTTGGTGGATGGGATTTGTTGATTTTCTTTTACGAGTTTCTGTAACAAGCTGTTTTTTTAAGAGGTAGGGTTGTTAACCCTACGCTCAACCCCCAACCTGGAGGGCCAGGGGATCGATTTTAGTCTAACCTCTACCCTTTAACCAATCCGGTATGGGTGACCCTGCCAGGAGTACAATTAAGACTCCCACCGGCGTAGCTCGCAGGGTCACGGAGGCACGCAAGCTACCCCACCACGACAAGGTAACGATCTCGTATGGAGTAGGTACAACTATGTTAAGATATATATATTTCATGCACAATTTAATAGCTTATTTTTTTTTTATTGGTTTACCATCCGAAATCATTACTGAATACCCATGTATCAATTATTAATAACAAGGACACATGTTTGTGGAGGTGTGGGGTGGTCAGCAGTAGCGGCTCTGTGGACGGCACCACAACTTCGCAATCCCGTGTTTGCTTTAATTTCAGCGCATACCTTCGTATGGCACATCGTATGTTTAAAAAAATACAGCATCGTCATGCATACATACATACATACATACATACATACATACATACATACATACATACATACATACAAACATGCATACATACATACATACATACATACATACATATATATACATACATATATATACATACACGCATACATATATACATGCATACCTAGTTGGTAGGGAGGGGGCGTCCTGTTGAAAATGTTTTTTCACGTGCCAATCAGCTCCCCTAAGATGAGTACGTACTTTGTGAGCATAGAAGACCCGCAAACTTGACTCGATGCTTTCACATTTGAAAAAAAGACTGCTCTGTTGTTATAACAACGACTATTATGGCAATCATCAACGAATGTTTTTTGAAGAATAGCCATATGAAATGAATTTGCTATCTTCCCACACTTCACATGCATATATACATAGCTACATAGTTACATAGTTACATATTTACAAAGCTACCTATCTAAATACAGTGTTACATAGTTATATACATAGCTACATACATGCAAACATATTTCCATAATTACATATATGCACATATAGTTACATACATGAATACATAGTTACATAATTACATACATCCATATATAGCTACATAGATACATAGTTACATATGTGTATACATAGTAACTTTATTGTATACATGGTTACATAGTTACATACATGCATGCATATTTACTTATTTACATACATATTTACATACTTACGTATATGAATATATATGGTTATATATTTACATTGTTACATATATGCATACATAGACACATTCTTACATACTTAAATACATGCCTACAAACATAGTTATATAGTTACGTACATGCATCCATAGTTACATAGGTACACGAGGTACATTGTTACATACATGCATACATAATTACGTAGTTACACATTTGCTTACGTAGTTCCACATTTACATACATGTAAGCATAGGTACATAGTTGTATAAATGCACATACAGTGACATATTTATATAGCTACATGCATGTATACATAGCTACATAGTTATATACATGGATACATAGCTACATAGTTACATAACGCATACATAGTTAGCGAGCTCGTAGTTACATACATGTATAAATATTTATATAGAACATGCATATGTAGTTACATAGTTACATACATGCTTACATAATTACGTAAATGCATGCGTTCATGCATAGTTAGACAGTTACATAGGTACATACATGGATACGTATTTACATAGTTTCATACATGCATATATAGTTGCATAATTACATACATGCATACATAGTTACATACATAGTTTCATAGTTACATGCATATATACATAGTTACGTAATTTTATACAAGCATACATAGTTACACAGTTACATAAGTACATACATGCAAAGTTACATATATACGTACATGCATTACATACATGCATACATAAATAACTAGATACGTACATGCATGTTGCAACACAGTTACATACTTGCATATATTGTAACATAGTTACATACATGCATACGTAGTTGCATATTTACATACATGCATACATACTTACATAGCTACATAAATGGGCATACAGTTACATATTTAAATAGGTACATACATAGTTGCATACATGCATACATAATTACATAGGTATACGTACACGCATAAATAGGTACATAGTTATATACATGGATACATAGTAACATACATGCATACATAGTTGCAGCATCATATAGCAGTTAATGTTCTTGACTTTGCACCATTGACCTTCATGGAATATTCAAAAGAAATTGATATAGGGCCTGTAAGTCTCGCGCCTCGTTTTCATTTTGAAGTCAGCTGGCAACATCCGTTGCGCTGTCGCCTGCATAGGGAATAGGATATATAATTTCATCGGAGGTATAATCACAGGAATGACATGGAAGACTGGACTGGTGGATTGTTCCTGTTTTCATCAGATGGAAAGAAATCAAACAGGTGGGAAAAGGTTTGTAAGTAACAATGTTACAGTAATCGAGTTTAGCACTGGTTACAACTGGATACATGTAATATTGCTCGTGCGGTGTGTTTACGTCGTAAATTGACGTAAAGCAGTTTGAGCTTAACTCGGGGAAACAACAGCCGCATGAGGTATATACAATCGATCACGTCAACACTGTTCCGTTTCCATAGGCAGTTAATGCGGTGGGGAAACTGTTGTACGTAATTGTGTTCACGGTAAACGTGCGTTTTATCTGCCTTACCTAAAGTCGTCACTCTGGCTGTATTACAGGTTTCAAGTTACAACCACCGATAAAACGATTACCGAACATTTTTTATTTACAAAACTTCCCACATATCGCTTTAGTTTAATTTTATCAGTCAGAGATCAAAACTATTATCAGTCTTTATATGTCATTCATGTGATTACACCCCAAAACAAAAAACATCCTATTCCCTAAGCACGCGCCGAGTTACTACATGTCACCAGTCGGCTCCACTCGCGCAGAATCTCGCCACGTACACACCCGATTGTATTTATTGGATTCTGTGATGTCAAAAACATAAGAATCAAATATAGTGGGGCGGTGTAGCAAACCAATTGAGCATTTTTTGGTGATAAAACCACCAAATTGTGTACACATGTAGACTGAAACATATCAAACAGGTATGGATATTGAGCCATTGCAAATGTTGTCCCTGACGGCAATGGCGGCCATTTTACAAAATGGCGATCAGACAATTTAAACGGTGTTCAGAAATGCAACTCTGGAGAAACTAGATGACATGAAGTGAGGATAGTTGACATTCTAAGCTACTACTACATTGTGTAAATAATCAGGTACCTTAGCAACTTGATAGAGACAGAGAGGATAAAAGCACCACATTTTCTTTGGTGCATCCTTGAACGATAAGATTTAATTTTTTTAATCGGAGTAAGCAATTTTGTTGGTGGGGCCATTGAACAGATATATGCCGTGTTACTATATTTTTTCAGAGGATGTAGTATTGACCGGAGAAAAATGCCAAATATTTTGTTTTGCTTCATTAAACAATAATAATTTAAATTTTTTGATTGGAATAACCAAATTGTTTGGGTGGGTCCATCACTTTTATCCCATATTGTACCGAAATATGTTTGCCGTTTTACTAAATTTTTTCTTGGGATTATATGGGGCATACCAAATCAAAGCACCAACTATTTTTGCTGCTTCCTGGTACAACACAATTTCGATTTGTGATCAGACTTAGCAAATGTTTTGGGAGGGTCCATAATTTTTCATCCCGCTGAGCCCTTAGCCCTATGCCGTTTTATTACACTTTCCCATGATATATGTTACAGACTGGACAAATGTACCACATTTTTGGCTGTTTCCCGTAACACTGAAATTTCATTTTTTTTATTGCATATTTTTAGGTGGATCCATACATTTTCATCCCCATTGAACCATATATGCCGTCTTGTTACATGTTTCCACGGACTTGCACCGAAATACATTTCCGAGCTTCTTATTGAATATCAGCCAACATGCTCCCTCCGATCAAATTATACTGGTCTACCGATACTACCAACCACACGCCTCAAGTCTTTCGGAGACAGTGCGTTCTCCAAAGCGGCCCCTGTACTTTGGAACTATCTGCCACAGCCAGTCAGACAGTGTGACACTATTGCGTCGTTTAAAACGGCGCTGAAGGCACACCTTTTTAAAATCGCTTTCACTACCTAAATGAATGACATATAATTGTGAACTCTTTTGTAAAGCGCTTTGAACAGAACTAAGGACTGGATACAGCGCTATATAAGACTTTATTACTATTATTATTATGGAAAAGCCAGCTAAATTTAAAGCACCACGTTTTTGTTGCGCCATCAATAATAACGTATCACTTTTTGATCGATGTCAATACAAATTTGGGGGTCCATAATTGTTCACCCCACTGATTTAACAAGATTTAACCAGATTTAACAAGATTGCCGACTAGAGCTATAAGCTCCAGACATATGCGGACAAGGACAATTTTCCACCTACGTATAACCCGCACTGAAATGATTAATGCCATTTAATGAGTTTGCTTCATGGGATATGTGACAAAGCCGAAAACACCATATTTGTGCTATTTCTTTGAACAATACGCTTTCATTTTTGAATCAAAGTCAGTACACTTTGGGTGCGTCCAAGAATTCATGGGCCAGAATTATTAGAGTTTGAGAAAGCATATATTCCCGAAGTTGAGGAAAGCCAGCATCTCGAGGAAAGCTTCTTTGTGGTAAACATAAATCGGTGATCGTTGACATCACACATTCCATCCATGTCCCGTTAAGAAACAGTTCAATCGCCCTCTACAAATCCTCTATGCACCAGTCCAAAACCAAGCAGACGGGAAAGATGTCAATGCTGAAGAATTTGTTAATCCTCTTCACTCGGTTATAGATCGTCTTGCAGCAAATAACATTTACATGCGTGTAAGTGTTAGATAGAAACCCCCTCCTTCCCATTTCCTTTCCACAACCAACATCACGTTTGATGAGTATGCTGTTGTTGTTCCGCACATCGAGAAGCACTTAGTTAACTCCAACAGTACTGAAATTGTCTGGGACACGTACCACCCCAGCAGCGTCAAATACTCCAAATTGTGGTAACAAGACTCGGGTGAAGGTATAACCTGGGACAACAATTGCTTCCAATAAATTGGATATATTTCCATCGCGATGTCACCCATATGAGCTTTTTGCATACCTCTCTCTACCTGTGGGTAGATTGGATAAACATGCAAGTGCTGTAAAAGCAAAAATTTCGTATTCAGTTATGATACAAAGCTGTATTATATGGCAAAATAAAGAAATGGCGAAGATCTACAAATTATATATATATATATATATATATATATATATATATATGTTTTGTCTATTAAACTTACCGTTTCCAAATAATATATGTACATATATGGCATGATGTACTTAAATATGGCGAAATTCAATAAAACGGCATATCTCGAGTCTAGGGGGGTAAGTTACGGACTCACCCACAAAGATTGCTCACTCCTATCAACAGTAGCGAGCCATAGCGTGCACGACAGCGTTACTGAGCCTCCTCAAATAAGCATCGAAATATGTAGTTAAACTTCATGTTCGAACCTGGGAATGAACAGAGAGTTCCGTGGATCGCCCAAGATGAAACGGATGCAGACAATTTACATACATACATACATACATACATACATACATACATACATACATACATACATACATACATACATACATACATACATACATACATACATACATACATACATACATACATCCTTTTCGGTCTTCGGGCAAATTTGCCTATGTACCACTCATTAACCAATGTTGCTTTATATTCAAATTTGACTGGCTGGTGCATCCATAATATATCGAGTCTGGTCTTCAGTGCATTGACTGTTGGAGCTGTGACAATGGCTTCGGGTAAGGTGTTCCATACATCAATTACTCTCTCGCTAAAGACGTGCCTCCTTAGTTCTCGTTTACTCCTGTTTTTATACAACTTTAAAGAATGCGCCAGTGTTCCTTCGCACAGGTCCAGGTTAAACATAGTGTGCGTGCAAGTAAATATGCCATTTAAGTATTTGTAAACATTAATAACGTCCCCTCGTAATCTACGATATGTTAACGTTGGTAAGTTCATAATCATAATGTTTTAATTCTGGCACCATTCGTGTCGCTCTTCTTTGGACAACCTCCACAGCATCAATATCATACTGATACTGTGGAGACCAGACTGCTACGCCATACTACGACAAGTCCCTTATAAAGATGGAGAAAGGTTGTCTTGTCTAGATATTGATACGTACGGCGAATTACACCCAGCAACTTGTTTGTATTAGATACAGCCTTTTGGATATGTTTTGTGAATCTCAGCTGATCATCGACCTTGATGCCTAGGTTTTTTTCGACATGGCTACACTCCAGAGGATTTGGACCTGCTGCTGTAGTCAATGTGTAGTTAAATTCTGGGTGCCCATGTCCAATTCTCATTACTTTGCACTTGTCCGGGTGAAAGTTTAACTGCCACTTTTTAGCCCATTCCTGTAGATCTAAGCAATATTGTCTTGTTGAAATTTCGTGGTATATTTTTGTATCATCCACAAAAGTTTTCATGCCACATTCTACTACATGTGTCATATCATCAATATACAATATAAAAAGAATGGGACCAAGAACACTTCCCTTGGGTATCCCACTCAGAACATCTGACCAGGGGGGTGATACACCGTTGACTAAGACCCTTTGCTTGCGGCATTTGAGGAATGCTTCTATCCATTTCAGTAGCTTTCCTTTAATTCCGTATCCATTTAACTTTTAAAATAATCTCTGATGCGGTAGTGAGTCAAATGCCTTCTTGAAGTCCGTGTATATAGCGTGTACACATTTTTCTTCATCTAATGTTCTTGTCCAGTCATCCAGCGTTGAAATTAGTTGTGTGTTACATGATCTCCCAGCAATGAAACCATACTGCTGGTCTGCAATTAACATGTCAGTTTCCATGTGTGTTATAATGGCTCCTTAATCAGTGATTCCATGACTTTACAAGCCACTGCAGTCAAGCTTACCGACCTGTAGTTTGCTGCTAAATGCCTACTGCCTTTTTTGTAAATTGGTGACACGTTCGCAGTGTTCCAAACTTGTGATGTGTTGTATAAGAAGTGCATCTCTTGTGCTTTCTAAGAACTGTTTCTCTGTTCTGCACGCTCTCTCTCTCATCAATATTTGCATCGTCCATCCAGTTAATATTCGGGTAATTGAAGTCTCCCATCATTAATATATGGGACGCGTTCATGTCATCTAACTTGCGTATAAGCATCTCGTTGTTGGCATCACTGCTGTTGGGGCTGCGGTTTACTTATTCAACAAGTAGTTTATCTTTTTGTCTTTCCCGTCTAGTTTTACCACCACCCAAACACACTCATCAAAAGATATAACATCATTTATGTTACATTGTGTGGGTTTAAGTGAATTGTGCACATACAGGCATACCCCCTTCCATTCTTCTCTACTGTAAATTCAAAAACATTTCATATCCCTCAATGTGACGTTCACATGGCACAACATTGAATCTACAATTGTTTTGTTTTACTTCCATTATTCCTATTACCATTGGTTGCGACTGAGCCACTTGTGCTTTTAATTCAGGCAGCTTGTTCATTGGTGAATCATTTGTGTATATACAATTTTTGCTTGCAATCGGTGCTGATGGTGCGGATCGTGTGGAGCTTTGTTCAGCTCCTGTTTGCTGTGCTTTCTCATCCTCTCCAGTTACACGTGCAGAATGTGCTTTCAGTGTTTCTTTTCTTGCATTTTCTTCACTGCATGTTTAATGTTTTCTTTCTGTCCTTGTCTTGTCTGATGGCTCTTCCTGCCTACGAAAAGGCGTCTTTCTGACTACTCTGCCATCCCGTATCATAAGATCATCTTCTCCTTCCTGCTTCCGCTTATCCAATTCCTTCTTCAACTCTCCTCTCTCCTCGCTGGGTCATGTCCGGGGCAATATGTATTTCCTTCAGGATCTCGATATCATCCTTCTGTTGAGATCGCCTCAGTGATTGAACTCTGTTAATGAGAGTCATCTTGTCGATTTACTGCTTAATAATACATTTACTGGCCGAACATTTCCTTCGTTTTTCTTTCCCAGCCGACTGACCGAATTTATGTCGGTTACTTGCACTTGGATCTTTTGAAATAGTAATTCCATTTTGCGTTCGTCCTCTCTTTTTCGCTCCTTGCTGTTTTCACTTTTTGGCTGCGCTACCTCAAATATTATCAGGAGGTTTGCGCTGCGCTTTTCCAGTTCTTCCTGATCCCTTCTCAACCGAGTTATGTTTCATCCATCTTCGTTTCCATCGTTCTTTCCAATAGCTCGACCTTCTCAGTCACATAGTCTAGTTTAGTCTCTATCTTGTCCTGTTTTACCTTTACAGTGCAAACCATTTTCTAGATTTTAGCAGCTGCTCCATTGCATTTATCAGAGAACCAGTGAACACTGTTTCCTTCTTTGACAAGAAATTCATAAACTTGTTCGGAGATGTTCTGGCAGTCAATATGGTGTCACTTTTCCAAAAATTCACAAGCCAGGGCTTTGTGTTTCCCCTTGACATATTTTAGACATCACATGTATTTACTTGTGTACTTTGGCTTGCACCGCTCTGCCGTTTTGCAGTTGCAATTTTTAATTGTTTCCAGCTGAATTTTTATTTTACTTGTCAGAATATTTCATTATGCCTATATCTTTTCCTACCTGTTTTATTTATATATATACTCACTTAGTTGTGGTTAAATATACGTGCCAGGTACTACAGAACGTGCATGAAAGCTGTATGTAAAAAAGTACAAGTCAAGTGGAAGAAATCTACAGACAACTCTGCGTCTGTACTCCAGGGCGACTGCGGGGAAACAACCTGCCGAAAAAGCCTGTTAGTATAAAGAACATGCAGGAGTGCTTCTATCTAAGTATCAGATACTCTTATAATATTATTTAACTGAATATATGTGTTTGCTTGCTTAAGTGTGCTCTTTCATGATTCGAGCTATAATATTATTAATTAACCTTACCTGAATTCTAGCATGAAGTGCACCTACCCGGAAGCAACCGGAAGAAACACCACCCAGAATTTAAGAAAAGGATGACAGACAGTTGAAGCGAATGAGATTTGTTTCACAAATAAAAAATTGCATCGCATCGGCGGATAAATTTTACCGATCCATCAGTGTAGGTTACTGGTGTGCTATTTACAAAAACACATAATCTAATGATATCCTTTTAACGACCACAGAAACAGCAAAAAAGAATGATTTTACGCGGAGCCTCTAAGTAAAGAAAACCGCCCAACCGGAAGTCACAGCACCACCAATTTGAGGTATCTCCAAGTGAATCTATCTTGACATTGGTACAACTTTTAGTTGCGATCTGAAAAATTTATTCCCGCCAATGGACACTACAGGTGGTTACATTGCCAGCAGCCTGTAAAGACCGGCACTGGATCGTAGAGATTATCTTGTGATTGTGACTTTGACTTGTTAGCCATTACACGGTTGCCTGCCTGCTCACTGGACTGTGTCGTTGCTACCGGTGATTAATTGCTAACTTAACGGCCAGGTGTTCGCCGCGATGCCAAGGAAGAATGAAAAGCGTGCTGTTAAAGCAGATCAAATACCCGAAGACAATGCTGCTATTACGCTTAACACCGACGTAAAACAGCTCGTTCAAGACAGCATAAGAACTGCCATCACATAGCTGCTGGATACGGATGGGGATTTCATGAAATCAATTGTTTCTTCAGTCAGTAATGCTCTATCTCGCTTCATAGCGGACAATGAAGAGTTAATGAACAAACTGATCAAGAAGGTAATTAAATCACCGGAGTTGGACAGTGTACAACAGGACGTATACGCCACGCGCGCCTGCCAAATGGTCATCAAACGAGCAAGACAGGATCGCTGATCCCGAAACAGCAACACAATCAATTACCGACGAGATTGACCAAATGGAACAATACAGCAGACGCAACTGCCTCCTCATCCACGGAGTGTCGGAGAACGATACTCACACGTTGAAAGCGACTATAGATGTGGTCAACACCAAACTAGGCCTTGACGTGAACCGTGACGTCATAGACCGCAGCCACCGACTCGGTCAGAGAATAGACACCAACCGTAAACCTAGACCAATCATTGTCACACTCAAAGACTATAACGTCCGCAATGACATCTTCATGGCAAAAAGGAGACTGAAAGGGTCCCGGATTGTCATAACCGCGAAAACCTCACAAAGAGAAGATCGGAGTTGCTCAGGAAGTGCCGGGAAATTAGGGATGTTAAAGCGACATGTACAATTGACGGCCGTGTAGTCTACCTCCTGGTCAACGGGAGGAAGGTTACATTAACAACGGAAGAGCACCTGCGACAACTTCAGCGTCGTTAGGGAGACCTTGACTATCTCATGGTCAATATTCCGTATGGCCCATGTCTTTTCATGGCCAGTTTTCTCCAAGCGATAATTATTCAGTTCTCTCTACGTGAATTTGTATAACATGACTCGTGTAATTTATATTTCAATGCATTTATGTTGCATTTATTATTGTAATCAGTTATGCTGTGAGTCAGACTCCAGTGTGACTAACATGCCTAGTCACCTTTAAATTTTTTTTCCTTACTTGTTCTTTTCCTTATTATCCTTCTCACCCTTTACTTGGGTTTAATTAAAGTAACGTTTAATTGTAATTTGCTTTTGAACGTCATCATTACAAAACCAAACGTGAAATTTTTTAACGATTTTCTTAACGCTATGTCAAATTCGTTTTAGCTATGTTAACGTTATTGCATAGGCTCACTTATAAAATGTTATCAAAGAAATTTATGTTTTTGATATATGCTTTTTGCTGACATTTACTCTTGGGCGAACTGCTCCACATGAAATGACGTTGTATTTAAATAGTGCAATTTGATATTATTTACATTTTAGTCTACAGCTATATGGTGTGCATCGATATATATTGATATACGGTCAATATTCACGTTGTTTTCATTTTGGTGCACTGTATACAGTGTTTCCCCAAAGCTTAGTGTCTACGCAATAATCTTTTGGGTTTTGTTCGATATACTGACGTTATTCTCACTCTACGTTCATGTTGTGGCAGTACATATGCTGTAATTTATTTTCACACATTTTGCGCTGATACAATAAGTACATTGTGTTATATATGCATGCGGAATATTCGTAATATTCTCTTTTACAAAATATATTTGTATTATGCTCTGTGTATAGCTGTGCAGCTCTTTCACAACGTCAAGTCTATGTTTATATGATGTGTCCTGTAAACTTAGTCCACTATTGTTTATTAAATTTTTCAATATGATTGATAACAATTATTTCTTAGCGCAATTTGGTGGTCTGGAGAAAAATTATCTCTATCACGTATTAAAAACGGATGAAATGAATGAAAATGGGGATGTTGAACCATTTCAACATTTACCATACTTTGACGATGATAATTTAATGAACCATTTAACGAACAAGCAAAGCAAATATATTTTGCTAAGCCTAAACTGTCAGAGTTTAAATGCAAAAATTGACGAAATTAAAATAAAACTAGATACATTCAGAAGTAGTGGCTGTGAGATTAGTGCTCTATGTTTATAAGAAACATGGCTCGATGAAGAGGGTAACACTTCTTTATTTCAAATAGATGGATATACATTAATATGCCAAGGCAAAATATGTAGTGCACTGGCTTGACAATCTACCTCAGCAACAAATACAATTACAAATCTGTAAAAATCCATGCTAATACAGACATTTGGAAAGGTCAATTTATTGACATAACATGTTGTGCCATGAAGAAAAAAATAATTATCGGAAATATATATAGACCACCTAGAGATATAATCAAAAACAGCCGTATATAAAAAAAAAAAATTGCATCAAATTTAGTTGATTTACAAAAATTATAATTGCAGGAGATTACAATATTGACTTGCTTAAAATTAACAAAAAAACATAATATGTTACTATTTTGACACAATCGTTTCACGTGGTTTCTTCCCTAAAATTACTATGCCAACACGACGTCCAGAATATCATGCAATTTGTCAAAAGGATTCTTCAAATCCTTAGCTGGTATTTTAGTGAGCAATATTTCTGATCAATTTCCATACGTTCTAAGTTTGGACTATGTCGAAACCACTAGTGCAATACCAACTTTTAAACGAATAAAACAAGAAAGTCCTCACTCACTCAATAAATTTAAAATTGAATTTTTTTATGATAAACTTAACACAGATAATCATGCGGATCCGAATGAAAACTACACTATCCTCGATGAAATTGTTACTGCAGCTATGGATAAATAATTTCTACCTATTAAAGTAATTAAACAAATAAATTAATACAAATATATATACATAAGGAAACACCTTGGATTACCAAGAGCATTATTGTGTCGATAAAATTTTGACACAAATTGTATTCGAGAATGAAACAGACTCACGTAAATACAGAGCATTATCATCAACTTAAAACTGACTTACATACTTATAATAACATTCTTAAAAGTAATATTAGATTAGCTAAGCAAATGCATTACCAATCCAATTTTGAAAAGCATAAGCATAGTTTTAAAAAGACGTGGTGTTTAATTAAAGAAATTACTCAGAAAAGTCAAAAGAAAGAAAAAATTCCAGATTTTTTCAAAGTCGATGGAGAAATTATTAGCGACAAATGCATTATTGCAAACAGATTTAACACGTTTTTTTTACTAATGCTGGTCCTACTCTAGCATCTAAAACAACTACTAGTGGAGGTAAATCATTCAACGATTACCTGAAAACCCCGATATTTCACACCTTCAGCTTTAACCAAATTGACATGGAAACGTCTGTTAATACAATTGATGATCGTTTACCTCCAAAATCAAGTTGTAGAAAAGACGGCATTTCAACACAATTACTAAAATTGATTAAAAAAAATTATATCAGCATTGCAGTCACTCTAATTATTAATCAATCAATAATAACTGGTATATTTCCAGACAGATTAACAATTTCAAAAGTCATATTCCTTTTCAAAAAAGGTGATGTTTCTGACTTGAACAATTATCGTTCTATTTCTATCCTGCCAGTGATTTCTATTTTTTTTAAGGGTTATGTTTGATCAAATCCACGATTACTTTAATTCTAAAGCGTTATACTACAATAGCCAATATGGGTTTAGAAAGAAACATTCTACTGAGCTTGCTACTCTCGAAATCATAGACAGAATTATACAAGAACTTGATAAATCGGTTACTTCATACTTGATTTATCAAAAGCATTTGACACAATTGATCACAATATATTGGTACAGAAGTTAAATTACTATGGATTAAATGACAAGGCTCTGGACCTTTGTAAGAGTTACTTACAAAATCGTAAGCATTACGTAGAAATTGAAAATGTTAAATCTTAGGAAATAGTCATCAACATTGGTGTCCCTCAAAGTTCAATTTTAGGGCCACTCTTATTTGTTATATATCATTTTATATACATAAATGATATAGCACTTTCCGGTGACTTTTTCAAATTCATAACATACGCTGACGACACCACCCTTACTACTAAGTTACTAGTACACTAAACACATTTAACGATTCAGAAGGCAAAATGCGAAGTGAAAATATTAACAATGAACTAACAAAGATTAGCAACTGGTTAAAAGCTAATAAACTATCATTAAATGACAAAAAAACTAAATTCATGATTTTTCATATGCCTCAAAAGAAAGTAGAATACCCTGTGTTACAAATAAATGGGGCAAACATTAAATGTGTAAGCGATTTCAATTTTGTAGGGATCACAATAAATAACCATTTAAACTGGCACAGTCATACAAACAAAATAGCAAACAAAATATATAAAACAATAGGCATACTAAATAATACATTATTTAGTATGTACAATGCTCTTATTCTCCCTCATATTAATTATGACTTACTTTTATGAGGTCATCAGGCACATCGAATTTTCAAATTACAGAAAAAAACAATACGCTCACCCAAGTCCTATTTTTAAAAGACTTCAGTTGCTAAAGTTAGATGACATTTATAAGATCCAACAATTAAAATTTTACTATAAATTAATTAATAATCTTTTATCCTACCACTTCAACAATGTTTTTCCAAACACACACATCTATGATATTCATCAGTACTGCACACGTGAAAGAAATAATCTGTATATGTCCAGATTCAAACAGGAATTTGTATAAAAAAAACATTACACACAACATAGTAGAGACAGTTAACAATACACCAAGTATTATCATTAATAACACTTATACCCACAGTCTATATGGTTTTTCAACATACACAAAACACTTTTTTATTTTAAATTATTAATCCAGTTTTATTCATAATTGTTTTATTTGTAATTCGTAATACGTATTGAAATGTATACCTAAGTATCCATATGTACGTCAATTTGTACAAGAGTACATATAATCAGTCCTTGTATTATGTATGTATGTTGATACACTGAATAATTATCAACTGTAAAACAAGGCATATGCTATTCTGATTTGTGACATGTAAATTTTGTTGTTGTTTATATTTATGGGGTGGCTCCTGTGCTAGCGATATTATATATCTTAATGGAACCGACCTTATATAATAATAATATAATAAAACTTTATTTTTTACATCGTCAAATCCGGGACGGTTGCCCCGTTCACTGGTGTGTACAAGCATTAAAATACTAAAAAGCTTAAAAAAGGTAAATAATAAAATAATAATAACGATAGGCTATAAAACATGTTAAAACTGTATAATGTTCCTCTGTGTAAATTATTTTAAATCTATATTTACAAATAAAACTGCATTCGTTAAAAGTAATATTAAATGTGTGAAATATAAAAAACACTAATACCATGAATACTGCAATGATAATAAATAATGAATAAATAATGAACACTACAATGATAATAAATAATGATTACTACAATGATAATCAATAAGATAATATGTAATGTGTGTTAAAGTCCAATGTCAGTCATGTAAAACCAATTAAGTGGAGAAGAACAATGTCTTTAGTTGTTTCTTAAATTGAGGGAGATTGCCGTTGTTGCGCATGTTCATGGGAAGTTTGTTCCACAGAGTGGGGCCAGCACAAGCAAATGCACGGCGGCCGAAACGTTCTAAGTTCACTTTAGGAACTTGCAAGAGTAATCTGCTTGCAGAGCGCAGGGAACGGCGTGGTGTATATTGGTGTAATAGTGCTGCAATGTACTCAGGCGTACCATCGCATAATGTAATGACCTGTGCACAAGGACGAGTATCTTAAACTCAATACGCCTCCCAGCAGGCAACCAGTGTAATTTCCGCAATATTGTCGTCATGGACTGCTGATCGCCTCGCCTAATCTGCATAACAATTCGAGCCGCAGACCGCTGAACCATTTCTAGACGGTGTAGGTGACTATCGTTTATTCCGAAAAGCATCGCATTACCATAGTCAAGTCGCGATGTCACTAGTCCGTGGACCAGACTCTTGCATGCACTGGTGGTAACAGAATCTCGTATCTTTGCAATGTGTGACAGGTGATAATAGGCGTTGCGACATACGTTCGCCACTAGTGACGCCATCGATAGATCAGTGTCAATAACGAATCCGAGATCTCGGATAACGGAGGAGGTGTCAACTGGCCACATATGTTGACGCGACTTAACGATATAGGAGTACGCAGACTTGGCGAACGAATGACAATGGCTTCGGATTTGGTGTCGTTCATCACGAGTCCGTTGTCATGGAGCCATATTTGTACTTCCTGTATGCAGGTCTCCATACGTGCAAGGGCTTGTGTGTGGTCGACTGGTGGGAAAGTGATGTAGAGTTGAGTGTCGTCTGCATATAGGTGGTGTTGAATGTTGTGCCGTTGTAGAAGTTTGGTTAAAAGTGCGATGTATGCGTTAACAAGTATCGGTCCCAGTACAGACCCTTGCGGCACTCCTGTCATTATGGTGTTTATTTCTGACACTCCATTCTTTACACGTACTACATATGTTCAATCAAACAGGTAAGATGTCAGCCAGGCAAGAACGTCGCCAGATAACCCGTATCCACGCAACCGTCGCACCAGTATGGTATGATCGATGGTGTCGAAAGCCGCAGTAAGATCCAGTAGCACTAGGAGCACACCCGGCGACTATCAATCGATTGTGCAACGTCGTTGTGTATACGCACGAGTGCTGTTTCCGCACTATGGTGTGCACGGTATGCACTCTGGTAAATTCCGTAGATACCGTTCTCCTCCATGAAGTGTTGTAGTTGTTGAGCAACGAAGCGCTCAGTTGTCTTCGCCACAAACGTGATGTTCGAAATTGGGCGGTAGTTGGTGAGTACGATGGCGTCAGAGCCTCGTTTCTTCAATATTGGTACTACAACAGCATGCTTCATAGATGGAGGAACCACAGCGGACGATAGCGAGGCATTGATGATGCGGGCCGCAGGACAGGAGACAGAGCATCAATATGACGTTTCACGAGCGATGTTGGCAGTGGGTCGAGTTCACACGATTTCACAGCAGATACCAGCACTATCCGCTTCACATCCGACGGCAACGCAGGTTCAAAGACATCTAAGTGAGCAGTCACAAATGTTGTCGTGTCATCAGCTGGCAGCGGAGACCGATTACGACACAGAGCTTCCACTTTTTTGTGAAGCTTCGCTGGAATCTGGCAGCAAGTGCCGCGTGGGATACGTCTGCCACTTCGGGTAGGGTCCTGGCTGCGTCTCGACCAAGAAGTGGGTTTGCGATATTATAGATGAGGCGCATATTGCCGCCAGCTTTCACAATTTCAGATCTGTAGTGTTCGGAGCGTGCTATCTTCAGCGATTTCCAGTAGGTGTTCCGTCGGTCCGTAAAAATCTGCCGATGTACCGTTAGGCCTGATTTTCGCCAATGGCGTCCGGCACGAGGGAGGGCTCGCTTTTCTTCGGTCAGTTCATTTGTATGCCACGGGGTCATCGGCCTCACCGTGATGGTCCGTGACACGAGAGGCGCGTGCGCGTCAACGATGGTGCGTAGACAGGCATCGTAGCCCGCGAGAAAAGCAATTGGGTCCGTCTCGTCAGCATCAAGGTGAAACGATTCTAAGTCTGCTGCGAAACTGCTGTTGTTGATCGTTGCATATTTCCGATGTGTAACGTGTCGTTTCAGATGGTCTGGTTTAGATTGGAAGAGCCCCCATTCGACGGCGTAATGATCGGTAATTAGTGTCGTGGGCACGGCAGCAGTGGTAATAGGATGTGATGTTTTCGCCGTTATTATCAGATCTAGTGTATTACCCCGTTCGTGAGTAGTGCCATTAATATGTTGCACAGAGCCAGCCGTATCAAGCAGATCGGCCAAATTAACCGTGTCGGTGCAAGTTTAATTGTTGTATCTCGTGTTGAAGTCACCGCACACGACCGTCTCTGTAGGTTGAGCAGCAGCGATGAGTAACAATTTGGAGACATCGTCCAGGAAAATTCCAAAACACGCATTTGGGGGTCTGCACATGGCGATAATACGTGTTGTGCAGCCGATGCGGGCATTGCGTAGAGTGACGGAGAATGTTTCGGAAGCGTGCGTGTCAACAGTGGCACGTGACACGAGCTGCATAGTTTTGCGGAACAGAACTCCAATGCCTCCACCGCATCGAGCGCCACCACGCGGCTGGTGAACGAGCGTATAATTTTATCTGCAAGATGCAGAAACTGAAGCCTTGTCTTCACGTGTCAACCAGGTTTCAGTTACAGCAACAATGTCCAGAGAACACTCATCAACATAATCACGTAGGTGATTTGTTTCGCAGAGATCTGGCATTAATCAGAGCAAATTTAGCCTTGCCCACGGTTACGGCCGAGTCCCATTTTACTGTCGGTACTTCTATTAGATTGTTGTTATGACGTGTGCATGGCCGATCGGTGGGTGGTCGATGTCCGATAACTGGATCGATTGTTCTTTGTTTCCGAGCGCCGCCTGGACAGCCTCGTCTTATTGGTAACCGGGCAGCAATACCGACATCAACTAGCGTCCTCCAAGTGTTGGCGTTCAGGCGTGACGCACAGGAATGTAGAAGCAATTGACAGACAGTGTACATGTGCGACGGCATGATTACGCAATAGGATCGACTGATTAGAATATCCACTGAGCAGCCAAAGTAAACGATAAACAGTTTTTTAAATCAGTAAAAACACACACCTATGACATTCTTGTCGCTGATTAAATTGTATGACATGATTACGGTAGGTTGACGCACGTATGCAGTGAAGATCAGTGTCGATGTGTAATTTAATCATACTAAAAACTGGGTTAATGTCGACAGCGACGTACACATGCAGCCCGTTAGGCGCAATCTTATCTATTACTTACGTTATTCATTGTATATGTATCGTATTTATAGGTCAAACAAATTGATTCTGAGTTTTGAGTGTCAAAAAGTCAAAACGAATAGCATATGAAATCAGAGAAACACTGTTCGCCAGTCTGTACCCGTATCCAGTGGAGAAATGTGATAAAACTAAAAATAAAACACCCCTAATCTTTTAATAGATTAGGGGTGAAAAATAATAGACCCATCCAAGGAATGTTCTGATTCCGTTCAAAAGGGTAAAACTAATAACCAAAGGATGCTGGGGGAAACATTTTGTGAAGTTGACCTGATTTTATCCATATCCAATGGAGAAAAGTGGTAAAAAGGCAGATTTTTGTTGATAATGGGTTAGTCATGATGTACCCACGCAAACAATGTTTTGACTCAGATCAAAAAGTTAAAATAATAACAAAAGTAAGCAGCGAAAAAGTTAAGTGAGGTTATCCGGATTGTATCCATATCCAATGGTGAAATGTAGTAAAACGGCAGATTTCGTCTGATATGGGGTGAAAAATAATGGACCCACCCAAAATAATTGCTGATCCCGATCAGAGTTTGGTGCTTTATCCGGTCTGTCCCCATAATTCCAAAATATGTCGCTAAAATACCTAACTAAACGTGATTGACAAGGAGTTAGTGTACCAATGATGCTGATTTAGCAGGTAATGGATAAAAAAGCAGAACCGATATGCAGAACGTGTCACGTTTTTAGTGACACGTTTTAAAGCAATGTTTGGGAATTTTAATATATTTATAACGTACATAATTATTCAGTAATCCTGTTGAGATGACTAATTCATGTAGGTCTATGTATTTATTTTATTATAATTATGTTTTAGTAATCATACAATATATCCATAATATAACTCCTCGTACGCGGAATTTCCAGTTCGCATCAGCATTCACGGTCCGCATAACTACTATAAGGCATGCTCATTAATATTCGGTACCGTTCATCAGACTTCGGGTAACGCCACTGTGTTTTGGGTCATAAATAAGGTACAGCTGCTGTTAATGTCGTGAATTCAGCAAAAAAAAGAAAGGGACAATCTATGGAATAAACGGAGAATGAACATCACGGCAGTCCATGACAGATGGATTGGTTTAAAAGTATGCTTCACTGCGCATGCGTGCATACTTATGCTCTGGCTGCATAAAAATCATCCACATATCAGCAAGCTCAAAATGATTCGAGTGAACACAATTATTGATCGGCATTTTATTTGCATATGAGTCCCAAATTATGTATAAAATGCGAGAAGTAACTGGCAGATAACGTATTTATGGGAAATTATCACATCTTGATAAGTACATCTCGAAAGTATATTAGCTCACAAAGAATTGCTTTAAAATTAAATATGCAAAAAATCCAATGCACGTAACAAACAAATAATTTAATACAAGAAAATCAAAAGCAAAGTTCCAATTGGTATCCATTGATTCATGTTGCACATGACACTTCAAATGTTGTACTAAAAGTTTGCTTAATTATTATTGTCCATAAACTCTTTTTCTGCTAAATCCAATTGCATTTTCCACCCGGTGCTGTCTAACACCACTTTCGTCAAAGGCAGTCTTGAAGTACTTTCGAATGTTCTCTTGATGTTATAATCAGTAGCAATGTGGCCATATCATTCTTTCTGAAAACGTCAGGAATATTAACGTACATATATTTAATTTAATTCTTAAATGAATGTATCACATTGCACATTGCCTAGTATATATAGAATGTGTAAATATCAAACATATTGTCTCACAAGAAGGCCACGTGAAATAATTTTACTTTACTTTTCAAATTTATGGTTTCTCATCAGCACACATATTTAAAAAAAGTTCCACAAAACTTTATTTTTAAATATAATTATCCTCTGATTAAATAGGCATGCAATAGTTCTGTTCAAAAAATGGAAACCTATATTTCACACCAAGCCAAAGGAATGTGCCTACTACGTATAAAACACTCGTAAGAAATACACTCAATAGACATCTTAGGACTTTTAAGTTGTTGATTGTTGACGATGCGGTACTTTGATAGTCATTAGCGCATCCATCAGGATCAACACACACATTTACCAAAAAGCGAACCCTTCATTTACTTTTTAACAAAGTTCTGATGAGAATCCTGGAGGCTGGAACTGTTTTATATGGCTTAAAGTAAAGGTTAACAATATACTATATAAAGGCAGAAGCTATGTGGGCAATATACTGACAGAAGTTGTCTAGTGTAAGTACTTCATCCATCACACATTCACACTCTAAAACACAGAGACAGCATTTGTAATTTTTGTTTTGACGCTGATGAGACACGTCCAACTTCTTTATCAGCATCATCCAGTGTGCGGCTACAGCACGTTTTATTTCTTACAGGTCCTCATCTGACTAAATAAGTTCTGTGCTGCCTCTTACGCCAGCTCTAGTTTATCATGTTTTACGAATAATGAATGAATGAATGAATGAATGAATGAATGAAAGTTTATTTGGTTACTCGGTTACAGTGATATTACAAGAATGAACGTAAATATGGTTTCACCAAGTAACTCGGGAGATTCTCTAGAAACCCCTGGGGACTTATTTCGAGAACCACCTATAATTAGATAGTAGTAATTGTATATATTTTATAGATTTGACACAAACACAAAAGTACAACAAGGCGTCGCAATCCAATATAAACTTAAGCAATTTAACACCATGAGACAAAGTATTAATTGAATGACATAGCGTGCATTGCAAAATAGTTTTCAAGTATCTGTGATAAAAAGGAAGTATGAAGACATATAACACGAATGGCATCTTATAGTATTAATAAATAATATAACGCATTGACACAGTGTCGTGCAATTCATAAAAGGGCTTTAGTGCCAGGTTTAAAACATTAAAGCAAGGTGATGATAACAACAATATCAGTACATAGTGTAATTAATTTCAAGGTAAATTAATTTACATGTGTCATACATATAAAAGATAACAAGTTTCCACAGTATCAAATGTGTGCTTGTGAAGACTTGCCAAAACGAATGTATTTGAATATTAAAAAAATACATAAAGATTTACAACAGAATGTCTAAAAACGTACCTTTTTCTAGGAGCTCTGCTTTTTCTGTTTCCTTTAACTGTCAGTCTGTTCAAAAATGGTGGTACAATATAGTCTCACAGTGTACCCCATTAGTGTCAAATATATCACTACCCTAGTTCTCCAGGCGAGGAAGGCCCGAGCAATAATAAATAACTAACTGACCCACCCCATGAGGGACAAGCGGCCAGGCAGCGGCTGATAGGGGGGCTGTCGTGTGCCGAATATTGCCTCCTGTCAGCCGCTCAGACCTGCCCTCGAGCCGAGGATGGCGTGCTTGCTGGGAAATGCAATGTATGCACAGCCAGTTGACCTGTTCTGAGATCCTATGTTAGGCATATGTTATTGAACGTGTTTGTTGTTAGGCATACTATGCAGTGTGTGTCCCCCAACTTGACATTGTGCACCTATCACGCGTAGAGTCGTTTTGGATTTTGGTTTGAAAATTGTGGAAGTGAGGCAATCATGCTAAACAGCACAATTTCATGGATGAATTGACACACTCGAAAACTGTAAGTTGCAACAAATCGGTGTTTCACACGTACTGGTTACGTACGTCCTGTCCAGCACGCCACCCTCGGCCCGAAGGTGAGTGTGAGCGGCCGATAGGCGGCAACACTCGGCATACGACAGCCGCCTGTCAACCGCTCCCATGCCGCTGGTGCCCCAGGGCAGCTCCCGTAATCATTTATCAGTGCTCGGTCCTCTCTCGCCTGGGGCACGGGGGCAGTGATATTAGACACTAATACGGTACATGATAGTGCGACTTTTGTTGGCCAGTAGTGGATATTATCTTTATGGTGAATTTGTAGTATTAAAATAAAAAAAATAAGGATGATCCGTGAAGTTGTTCATAAAACTAAACAACAAAAACAACATATACTGATCCAAAGCTCGGTATTGACAATATTTGTAATATTTATACTGACATGTTATTATTTATTGCGAGTCTACCTTATACCGCCACTCCGAACAGATTGACAGAACTTAGAGGGAACAGAAAAAGTAGACCTCAGAGAAAATGTACGTTTGAGATATTATGTTGTAAACCATGGCATATTTCTAGATTTTACAAATACATTAATTTTGGCATGACATTATAAGCATACATTTGATACTGCGGAAACGAGTTATTTATACATAAAACATGAAGTAGAACGTGTGGCAGAATAACCTGATGATTGTTCCTGTGTGCCGTGGCAGTACTTTTTGTTCCTGTTTGAACTTTGTGTGACACTGACAGTGTGGATGTGTGACGGATAAAGTACTTACGCTAGGCGCCTTCTTTCATTTTATAGCCCACGGGCCAGATAATTTCTGTCATTTATTTTACTTTTAGGCCTTATAAAAACAATTTCTGCTTTCTCATCAGAACTTTGTTAACAAGTGAATGAGGAGTGCGATTTTTTGTAAATGTGCGTACGTTGATCCTGGGGAGAAGTTAACCTAATGACTGTATGACTACTGAGTGTATTTCTTACAAGAAATAACATTCCTTTGGCCTGGTGTGAAATATACTGTTAATTTATAGCGCAGAATTTGTTGCATGCACATTTAATCAGAGGACAATTATATTAAAAAATAAGTATGTTCAAATCCGCGTGAAAAGTTATCTAGACGATTCCAAAGATGATGGCCCGAGCTGGGATGAGCGCGTCGCGATTTTCGCTCATCGACACAAATATTCGCCGTGACAGCCGTTCTCGGACGTCGGGGCCGACCGGAAATTTTCTTCAATAAACCGCTGACGTGGCGGCATGGCTTTTTCGAAGCTCGAACAGTCACTCAGGACGCCGAATATCGCACACACAAATTTTGGGAACGTAACCAACGTTAACGATTCCCACCACGCTTCACGACTTGATTTGCCATTCTCTTGGGCTTGGCAGCAGGGCAACCTGTATTCAACCTTGGATCTGTCCCAGTCCTTCGCCAGCGCCCAGATGGCGAAATGCGTATGGCAGACGTTTATATAAGTGGACCTATTTACACATCATATGACCTGTTTCCCATATTTTTATTGGCTAATACAATATACAATTCAAGCTACGCATTGTGGAACACCCTCTAATATACAGTGAAACCACCTGCTTGCCTAGAAACGCTAGCAACAGAATACCACGCCCCACTAAGCGCATCTGCAACCGAGTTGCCGTAATTACGTAACAAAGGCGGTTGGTCAACAATCTGCCTATCTACTGGCTTCACCTTCCTCATTTACCAAATTAAACCTAAAGAAAGTAGATTTAAACATCCACAAATAGCAGAAATGCTACATCCATGTAAGTTACTAAGTAAACATAAATGCACCTACGTTACTATGTAACAATGTATGCATGTATGTAAATAAGTAATTATGTGTGTATGTATGTAACTATGTAACCACGATTCATGAATGTAACTATGTAGCTATGTATACATATATGTAACTATGTATGTATCTATGTAATGTATGTATGTATGTATGTATGTATGTATGTATGTATGTATGTATGTATGTATGTATGTATGTATGTAATTAAGTAACTATGTATGCATATATTTAACAATACAAATATGCATGCATGTATGTAGTTATGTAGCCCTGTAATTATGTATGAAACGTGGCACTTTGTAAATTAGCTGACCTGTTTGTATTGTTCACAACATTTGTTTTCATAAAATAGACATGTTAGCGAACCTCACCACAAATCGGCCACCTTAAATCTTACATTTGTGGCAATAACAGTGGGTCAAAGTTGGAAGTGATAATCCACAAATAACAATACGAATCCACATACCTTGCACTGTATACATTCCGTTGCCGCATATTCTATTTTATATTTGACAGTTTAAGTTGTTTGAATGTATGCTCAACGTATTGCAGCTTCTGAGACAATTTACATTTTCGGTATTAAGCTAGTGCATTGCATATTTATTTTTCATTATGACAATGAGTTATTTATTAATTCATAATCAAAATGTATCAGATGTGACAACAAATTAGTCTTTGGCTGGAGTCAAGCTGATCTCAAGGACATATGTGCTCTCTTTTTCCTCTCGCATTACCTTGAACAAATACCACTTCTTAGAAATGAAGCAGAGGACGTCGTTGCTGTCATTTCTAGCTGGATGGATGTCGTCAACTTCGATGCCAACACCTGCACCATCTAGTGCAATGTTGTAACCCAAATATGCGCCGCGACCGTACGCCAAATATGTATGCGACTTCAAATTTGAAGTAAACCGCAGATCTCGCGTCGACGTCTAATAAAACACCATTAGCTAAGCGCGCAGTGAGCGGTTTTACGATCGGCTCCAGCAGGTAATTGTTTTCTCATATGTAATAATAATAATAAGATAACTTCTATTGCGCCTAAATCCTTGGAAACCAAGCTCAGAGGCGCATCAAAACAAAAGGATTGATCAATCTCAAAATCCACAAGTAGTTTTCCAGTTGTCAACAGATGGGTCAAGGCGCTAGGGAGCTACGGTGGACGTAGTGATTGTCTGTGCGTTACTAACAGTAAAATGAATGTACGAAATCCACATATATATATATATATATATATATATATATATATATATATATATACATAAATGTGCTAATGGAACAATTAAACTTTATCGCAATCGATAATCGCAAGAAGGTAGAATTTAGGACGCTAGAACGGCAAACGCGAACCCCAGTGCAGTCATTCCGGCTCATACGATTAAGCTAAGCAAACAAACAATTGTGTTTCGAGTCCTGTTATGCAATAACATAGCCTAATCATGATATTAATGCATCATGGCGAGCAGTTGTCAAGTCATATTTTAGGAGGTGTACATGCTAGCTTTAATAAAAGCACGAAATGGGTGGGAGGTCTCAAATGTGTCCACAAATAGCGAGACATACGTTATGTATGGTCACTTAACCGTATCCTAGGGTATCAGGGTAAGTTTCTTAAAACAGTTAAATACAATCGACCCTCTTAGTTGTTACATTACAAATCGAGATGAAACTTCACCTTATGGTGAAATTTCAAGTCGATTTATAATATTTAGTGTTTTTTTAATAAGTACGAACGCCGATAACGTATTGCAAACAAACGCCACATCAGACACTTTGCACAATAATTTTTTTATTAACAATTTTTTCAATCAACTGTCTGCATCTAGTCCAGTCGGTAAAATCTACATTTTATATAAACCGACTAATACAAAGCCTTAGGTATTTATTTTCGTAGTTGCACAAAAACGTGATATGCCAGCATTGCAACATAGCTAAAGTAGACATAAATGCAACCAACGACACAACTAGGTTTACAAATAATTAAATAATTAATTAATCAGTTTATGTTAATATACATATTAGGCCCAAATAACTATCTATGTGGGCTTAATAAACATTAGATAGACATGTGCTACAATATGGTATATAGGCGCGGTTAGCCATGCATAAGCCTAGGCAAAGCATGTGGAGGCCAATAAACAAATGGGTATTGCACTTTTATTGCGCCTCACTGCATAGCTGCAGATGAAAACAAGCAAATCGTAGGTATTTTTAAAAGTCGCCAAACATGCATATATGTAATTTATAACTCAATTTTCTTTACAAGCATGTCTTCCTAAAATGTGTAGCTATTACTCTGTATAGTTATATTTGAATTACCATAACTATTTATCTACGAAATAAATCGGCGTTTGTACTTACGCGAAAAATCCATCTTTTGCGTGTATACGCGAAGTCGAACCGCAGATGCCGCGTAAACCTCTGATTGGATCGCAAAAGCTGTGACGAACTCAATTAACTTTGCGGTTGGCGTACAATCTTGGCGTCAGGTTTGTGCTTATTGCGTTAGCTAATTGTGTCTATTGACTGCAACTGGGGGACTTCTGTGTCTAGCATAGCTCTCAGTATTCCATCATTGACAGCATATGTACAAAGGGGCTTCTGTATCTGTTCCGGCTGTCAGGATCCGTCATTAAACGTAGTTTTATAGTTCATATTTTATAATTCAGCTGTCGGGATTCATTCATGCACTCCATTTGGGGATTTATATGTTTGTTCCAGCTATCATCATTCTGTTACTGACTCCAGTTGGGGGCTGCTGTGTTTTTCAGCTGTCGAAATTCCACCACTGACGGCAGCTGAGGGACACCAGTAGCAATGCAATGCTATGCTGCGTTCATCCAGGTCAGGCGGGTGTGAACTTCCCATTGTGTAAGCAACATTCTTCGAAAAATGTTTCTCTAATGTAGAAATCCCCAGCATATTTATCAGCGTTATTTAGCGTGGACTCCCTTTAGACAAGGCATAGTTGTAATTGTCATTGCACCGAGAGGTTTCTGAATTTCCCTGACATTTTGGTTTCTGGTGGCCTTCTGCTTATCAACCCTTTTTTTACACACGCAACCGTCTTGGCCTATTGTTCGTTAGTAAATATTCATCTGAGTGGCATACTTCAAGAGCATAATGATAACTGTAAGAATAATGCCTACCACTATCTATATCCCTACAACCAAGCCTGATTCTAGCTGTACCGATAATTACCCCATCCCTTGCCATAACACTAATAATCTTGCTATTATCAATAACCATAACCCTAAACATGGGCCAGAATCATAGTAAAATTGCAGTTAGATACCCATTTGAGAAAGTGAAGCAATAAGCATACACATATATAACCATACAGCATACAGTAAGCTTTGCAGAGTATTATTGTGAATAAGTCATATTAATGACGTTAGCATAATGATTGGCTTTAAGCCACAGTGTATATACTTTACTGCAAGCCAACTATATGCATTACCTATGTAAAAAACGGAAATGTGTGAAGTTATTTCATACATGTGCTGACAAATTAGTGCCCTCTCCACCCTCAAACAAATATTTAAAGGAATAACAACAATAATTATTATTTATAGGAATGATAGATTACGCTCTTGATCCCGAGCTACTGAACAATTTCGATCCAACCAGTGTCGAATCTATCATTCATCTCCAAGCTGATAGAACGTTCAGTGGCAAGTTGACTCAACACCTACATGTCTGAACACGGCTTGCACGATATTCTCCAGTCAGCCTACAAGAAACACAACAGTACTGAAACAGCGCTCATCCGGATCAGTGACGATGTGCTCCGCGCCATGGACAGCAATAAATGTGCTCTCGTAGTGCTACTCGACATGTCCTCAGCGTTCGATACAGTGGACCATTCAGGGCTCCTCTCCAGATTGCATACTAGACTGAGCATCTGTGGGACAGCCCTCTCGTACGTGGTTCCGGTCGTACCTAATCAACATATAGCAGTCAGTTCTGGGGGGCATCATCCAACTGTCAGCGTCTGGACTTTGGGGTACCCCAGGGCTCTGCTGGGACCTATACTGTTTTGTGTCTACACCCTACCGCTGGGGGATATCATGCGCCGACACAACATTGAGTTTCACCTGTACGCAGATGACAGCCAACTGCTGCTCACCTTTAACCCCGCATCTTTCCAGTCAGCGCTTGACGCTATGGAGAGGTGCATCACCCAGGTCAGGATCTGAATGGCTTGGAACTTCCTAAAACTTAATGACAACAAAACGGAGTTTGTTGTGGTTGGAACTAACGGGCAGCTCGCCAAAGCAGCCGTAACAGACATCTCATTGGGGAGAGCATTGTCCCAGCAATATTGAAAGCGAGGAATATTGGTGCAGTTATATTGACTCGAACTATGGACTGCAGGCACATAGCAACATGGCGTATCGGTCAACGTACTACCATCTCCGGAGCATCGGGAAGATCTGAAAATATCTCTTCGGTCTGAGAGCAGGTAGCTGCTGGGTTTCCCCACGTACAAGACGCAACTGGGGGACAGAGCTTCTGTGTGACTGCACCTACACTGTGAAGCAACATACCCCTATCCATTCGCCAGGCTCCATCGACGGATGTATTCAAAAGACATTTAAGAAGAAGAATTTGTTTTTATTTGATCCAGACATTTTATTATGCATACAATACATCCATGTAAAAAATAATACAAATATATAACTTTATGATAGACATGGTATAATGCATAGTAAATAAAAAGTAGGGTCAGGAGACTCCTCTAAGACATAATAGTCGCTATTGAGAAGTCACCTTTTATAATACAAAATTTGACTGGTTTAATACATCACTGGAATCAAATTAATACATCACCTGAGTCAAAATCCCCTCCCAAAAAAATATATAATTTTTTTTTTATAAACATGATATGACTATGAACATGTATGTAATGTGAGTAAGCTTACATGATTATTGTGTTTGTCGTTTAGGCACTGTTTTGTAGTGTATAAATTTAAAGACGTACTTGTTTCGCAAAGCTTTTTAGAATAGTTTTAATTATTTATGACATTTTGTATAAAATACCCGTATTTATATATACTTTATTTATTTATATATTTTAGACCTCCAGTTTAAATTTTAGTTTTAAAACAGTTTTTATATAGATATATAGTAGTTTTTATGTTATGAGGTATTTTTATATGTATTTGTATGTATTGGTTTAATTAATTTGTAAAGTGCCTTTCAGCAGCATAGATGTGCAGCTGATCTGCAAAATGCGTCAAGAACAAAGGGATTTTAACTAATAAACTAATTACATAAACAAGTAATTAAAAGATTAATTAATAGGTCAAGGTCAAACATAAAAATGTCAAGGGTCAAGGGCCAATGGTCAAACATCAAAGTCACAGATCAAGTATCGCCCCCTGGCGGATAGGTGAGCGCATGTATCTCGTAGCGTCTCCCCAATTTACTAAGCGAGCGCGGCACCATGCTAAACCACTCGCTCAACGTGAGCCCGAAATATTCGACAATGGCTTTCGTGCATAGACAATCGTGTGAGGGGGGGGGGGGGTCAAGAGCGAGCTGGATATCTTTACTGTGCCACCGACTCAGACCAGCATCATCGACAACATCAACCCATGTCCTCTCTCGGCACTGGCGGACCGATATAATTCGTGATACCCGGATCGGGTGACGATTTCCTGGATCTCGCCAGCATGATGCTACACGTTCAAGCGAAGGTGACCCTTGTCGACGGTGCCAACCTCGTTGCCGCCGATCACGTGGGTCCGGTGAATAACGGACTCCATTCGCTGTTCAGTCAAGTCCACGTCTACCTGAATGAATCGCTCGTGACCCCTTCGACCAACACGTACCGGGGACGATGCCAAGGAGACGCATTTCAAGGAGTTGGGGGACGATGCCAAGGAGACGCAACTGACGAGTCAGCTGTGGCACAAGGACACGGGTACTGGCATGGAAGCCGTCGAAATAGCAACAGGAGATGCAGCCAACGCGGGGTTCGTGACTCGACGGGACAAGATCGTTCAGATGGGTTGACAAAATGGGTCGACTCAACGTGGAACTGTTCTTGACTTAGAACTCTTGCCGGATATCCAGCGTAGATGTCACATCACATTCTTTATTATCGCCTTCAAGGTGGGGCCATCCAAATCGAGCTTAACACAGTCGATCCATCGACGGCGAGCACGCCCACGGCGCCGTTTCCAGCCGGTGCTTTGTGGGTGGAATTGGTATAATAGAGCGGCAGGGTAGTTTGGTGCCATACGTTGCAGGTGGCCGAACCATCGAAGACGTCTCTGAGTGATGAGTATTGATGCATGCTTCTGACCGGTACGTTTCATGATCGTGTTATTGCTGATGTAATTGAACCACTTTATGTTCTCGAGGCGACGGAGGCTCTTCATGGCAAAAGCATCGATTTTCTTGGCCTGTTGAATGGTCATTTGCCAGGTCTCAGAGGCACATAGAAGGATGGAAATGACGAGAGCATTGAACATCTTTAGCTTGATACCCCGCGAGATGGAACGTCTGCGCCACAGAGCAGTTGACAGTCTTTTCATTGCACCCGCTGCTTTGCCGATTCTAACTGCGACCTCGTGGTCGACAGAGCCATTAGCGGATATGACGGAGCCCAGGTAAGTAAACTCATCCACAAAGTCGATGATTTCGCCATTGATGGTGATTGGATTGAGTAAATCGATGTCTGCGCATACTACCATCGCTTTCGTTTTGGCCCAGCTGATGGAAAGGCCAACAACACTGGCTATATAGCAGAGTTCTTTGAGGACGAGGACGTGGTCAGCACGCGATGTGCAGAAGATGGCAATGACATCTGCATAATCCAGGTCTGTAACAACAGTGTCTCCAAGTCTAATGCCGAGGGAATAACCAGCATTTGTCTCAAGTTGTACCATGATATAGTCAATGGTGAGATTAAACAGGTCAGGGGCAACCACACAGCCTTGACGTACACCGGAGTCAATGGAGAAAATATCTGAGGAATCATTACCGAGGCGGATACAGTTCTATGCCAAAGTTTGAGAGGTATTTTGAGAGGTAATTACTTTGAGAGGTAGTGTTAGAGTTACTTTGAGGGTAGTTACAAATAGCGCCCCTGACGGATACATTTTAAGCTATAAAACACATACTATAAAATTATGTTCAGCATCTGTTTTATCAATTTTTCAAAGGCATTCCAACATCACTTATGTTAATGAGATAATGACGTAGGTGCTGGCGTGTTCTCCCCTAATTGACCAAACGTATTGTTATCACGTGATTTTTCATATTCCTATATAAACGTGGTGCACTGCCAGTCGGACCGTCATTCGTATCACGACGACACCACGGCTAACATCACGTTAAAGACATCCTATTACCGCCCTCGCGATGCAGCAGACTCGAGCGACGAGCCGACCCATCATGCCGGTGATCAACCGCCCTTCCGTGCCGTCGGAACCAGAGGTCGTGGACGTGGCAACACTAGAAGCAACGGCAAGCGCCGATGCCGTTATCAAGATCAGAGGTCTCCTTATCGACAAAGTACGCCAGTATACTCCCTTCTACATAGGGTGCTGATACTACAAGAAGCGTATGATTGTTATGTCACATGACTTTTGGTTTCATGCTTTCTCTACCGTAGAATATGTAATATTTAATTACTCTTGTAGAAATTAACACCTATATTAATTTTTTTACTTTACACCTTTAACCTTAAAATCGTATATGCATTTCAGGTGCTGATACAAATCCCATCTCTTTATGTTTTCTATACCATGAGTAAACATGAACTTGTCTTTTATTTCAGCGCCAAGAAAACGGCGTACCGTATTTTTTACGGAATTGTGCTGTAAAATATACGGTAGAATGTTTACGATGTACCGTATTTTATGCGGAATTGCACTGTTGATTATACGGTTGAATTGTTTCGGTGTACCGTATTTTATATGGAATTGTAGTGTAGAATATGCCGTGGAATTTTTATGGTGCCATATTTTTATAGTAGAATATTTACATATTATGTATATATATATATATATATATATATATATATACATCTGTACATATATATATATATATATATGTACAGATGTATGCACATCACATTAATATCAAAATAAAGCATTGATATATAAACTCTGATGATGCTTAATGGCAATACCCTGAGCACTTCTACTACAGGAAGACACAGAGCAATTGTTGGTAAAGGTATTTAGTAATGGTACCAACAGAAAAAATACATGCATATTGATGAGATAGCTAAACAGCTAACACAAACATAAACATGTTCATCAAGAAAACCGATAATTAATTAACAAGAAAAGATAGCAAATGTTGGAGGGGGGCATTTGTCCCACAATATAAAATGACATCAGCATAACAATTATAATGCTGTCAAAGTTCAACTTTATGCAGACCTATCAACTTTTGTGGAAGATTAACAAACCCTGTAGGACAAATTCAGAAGGAAAGTGTTAAAACGTTTGATGTTGAAGACAAAATATGCCACAAACAGCTTGCTGGCGCCAACAACTGTGTCCTCTGTGTGGCTGGCCACAACAGGCTTGTCCATGACCAGCATCATGCATCTCACAGTCAACAGAGACTCTCCTGTAACAAATCAAGCTCAAGTTAGTAAAGTACAGCATCAAGCTACTTTATAGATGCTCCACTACAAAATATGTCATATTGTGAATTAGACATGTTTTACAAGTCACCACCATGCTAGAAGACCACAGCTGTGTTCTGGACTATCAGAAAGCTATTTCTGACAAGGCAGTGCCCAAAACTGTCGAAAAAGTTTCCCAAAAGGTTAGAAATTCTGCGTCAAAAAAATCACTTAATTTTTTATTAAGAACCTCAATGGTTATATTATAATTATTCATAATATGCATGCCATCCCAATGATTATTATAATAAGGGATAGTGTCATGAACCCTCAGTCTCTCAACTCTTCTGTTTCCTCTTGTCCCTGTCTGTCATATTTAGCCACTTCGCATCCCTTTTCTTTCGATGTTGCATCCTTCTGTTGATTTACCTCGTTTTTCTGAATTCTCTTTTAACTTCTCTCTTCGTTTCCTTTGGTGCTCTCTTGTTTCAGCTTTTTTACTTCTGCGGATTCAGGATTATCCATTTTTTTGTAAAATAAAGTAATTTCAGAAGAGTGTTCAACATGGATAGTGTAACACATTTTTTTGTGTCGGGTGTTTCATTTCAATGCTACTTTGTATCATAATGATTGTTTTATAACAGTGATATTCACTTCCTAATATCATCACCTCGACCATAATGTGAAATCCTAATTATTGATTTGAAACCTTCTAATCACTAACCATTTTGCTTAAGTTTTAGGCAAGCCCAAAATATAACATCAGGTCTTCTCTTAGAAAAGTCCTGATGACTGTTTTATAACAGTGATATTCACTTCCTAATATCATCACCTCAACCATAATGTGAAATCCTAATTATTGATTTGAAAACTTCTAATCACTAACCATTTTGCTTAAGTTTTAGGCAAGCCAAAATATAACATCAGGTCTTCAACCTTGTATTGTTCGATAACAAACTAACATTATCTAAATGGACCTGATGGCACTTCTCCTTTGAACCAAATAACTAATAAGGGATAGTGTCATGAACCCTCAAACATAGTCCAAAACATGTTCATTTAGAACTTATAATACAACAAACATGCACATACACTTGGTGTGGGCAGCATTAAATGCATTCATTTAGCTGGTTGAGGGAGCTAATATTCTGTTCATGCTTTTCCACACCAAAATGTCAGGCAAAAACCAGTTTTCTTTAATTTGTATGAATGTACTTGATATTCAGATACAATACCTGCACACCCTTGTGAATCAACATGTGTAGATAAATGGTGAACAGCTAAGCTGAAGATCTAAAATTAATATTTGGAGTTTGTGTTACATTGGTAATTTGCATAACATGTGGTGCCATCTGGATGATAAAATAAGTTTTTAACAGAACAGCTGTATACTCCAGCCAACTATGAGTAGATTGCCAGCCAAATGTTGGCATAATGTTTATTTTTGGGACAATACAGTGGTGGAATTTTTCTTAAAGTAGGCATCTGTATGTGAGTACCTAATTAATAATGTGTAATATTATATGGCTTGTGTAGTTTTACTTTATTTTAAACTTTGTTTTAGTTTATTATTAGTTTATTTTGAAAATGATGGTTTATAAGAGATTTGTTTACTCACAGGTGCCATTCATACTCATAAAACATCTAAACTGCCACAATTTGAAAGTGTCCTGGCCTAGTACCTATTAGTCTACATTACACTATATTTACACTAATATATCTGGACAAATACGATTTATCATATAACCCCAAATAGCAATAATTTAATTCGGTAAATTAATAATTCTGATACTTACCGCTTACATTTTGAGGGATGGAATTGATTATTGCTTTGCTACTCGGTAACAGCAACTCACCAATTAATGGTTTTGTATCTGGGAATTGCCAATGGTTCAAGTTGTGTATGGCATTTTTTTTCTCTCTTAGTTTTATGAGAAAATAAGGTGTGACAGATTTGACATAATGGGACACATTTTTTTAGTTTTTCACAATTTTTTTCATGAATTATATTGTTTGTTCAAATAATTTGTTGGGAAATCAGTTGAGGATGGTTTGTGAGGCAGACATTTTTTATATATTCATTTAGCAACTTATCTTTTTTTAGACAGAACGTGATACAGCCACCGCCCAAAATTGCCATCTCTTGAAAAACAAAGCCATGTTCTCTCCTCAGTAATTCAGTAGTGGGTAGGAGTGGATAGTTCATTTTTTCACTTAAATGTACCTTGGTGTATATATTCAATATAGAAAATAAAAGCAGGCCTCCAGAGTAGTTTTTACTTTTTATGCAAAAATACCCCCATTTTTAAGTCTTCAAATAGCTACGGCAGAGGTAAGGCTAAAGTTGTCTTTCCTGACAGATGAGATCATGCTTTATCCTGAACAAAAACCAAAATTGGGATATTCATTTTAATAACAGAACAGTAAACCTCAGAAATTTAGAAACTGTCCCATTTTTCATGACTGCTCATATATATATTAAATTTAGGCACATAAAGAGGGATAAGGCATGTGGCAGGCTTCCCGTGAACATAATTATACATACATTTTCTAACTTCAATTTCCCAAAAAATTTAAGTTTGTTATTCATACATATTATTTAATTGTTTTCCAATCTTGTATATAGTAGTGTCATCAGCAAATAGTAGTTTTGCACGTTTTACACAAAAAGGGAGGTCATTTATGTACTATATAAGATAAACAGGAGCGGACCGAGGACAGACCCTTGCGGGACACTGTATGTGATATATTGCTGAAGCGAATCACTATTATTGAATTTAATATATTGTTTCTGGTTTGAGAGATAACTCTTAAACCATTTGAATGGAGTACACCTTATTCCATAATATTCAAGTGTATGTAATACGATTTAGTGATCAGTTGTATCAAACGTTTTACTCAGATCCAGGAAAACACTAAGGCCCGAGTCTTTTTTTAGCTTTTATGACATTACTATTAAGTGCGGTTATAGCATGTTCTGTTGAATGTTTTTCATGAAAACCATTTTGGTTATTGTTCAGTATTTTTTAAATATAAAACCATAAGTCCTATGTACAATTTTCCCGTTTTTTTTTTAAATTGATGGTAACAAAGATATGGGTCTATAATTTGAAATTTCAACTTTAGTATTTGACTTGTAGACAGGTATAATTTTAGCTATTTTCAATTCATCTGGTACTATTCTCTCAACTATTGACTTAAAATGGTGTTTGCTCACTGAATAGTTTTAGAATAAGCGGACTCAGATTGTCATAACCAAAACTTTTCTTAGGTTGAAGAGACAATATAATTTGCTTGATCTCATTTTCATCGGGGTTTAGAATCATTCTTGAATGTGTTTAACTGATTGGCATAGTTTAATTTATTATACATATTTCTATATTTAACATAACATACATATTCGATACAGTTTATTTGATGTTGATATTATTAGACCTTTCGTCATTCCGAATTACATATTTAGATTAAATTTCGACATATTTTTCTGTTGCGAAAGACACAATGACATTATTCAGGTGTTAAGTAAATTTTCTTAGTTCATTATTTATGTCTAATTGATGTAGATACGTCCAATTAATTTGAAGGAGAGCAGATGTTATGTGTCGAATGGACATGTTCGATAAAGGTCTATGTTAACGGCTCATTTTATTTTATTGAAGGCTTCTGCGTGCCAATTGAACAAACTATAGGTAAATGATCGGATATATCACTGTACAATATGCCAGAGTGAACAAATGGGGTTGTATGCTGTACATATATGTTATATGTAATATTGACTCATATCGTTGAATAGACGAAGTGACATATGGAGTGGTACTACTAGATTCAACAAATGTAGATTAAAATTCACCTATGACAATACCAAGGTCTTCACGCTGATTGTACTGGATATTATCACGTACTTACATCGCGACACCACCTTTACATTTAACCTTATTGTAAAGTCATAATTAGGCAGTTTAAAAATATGCACATTATCATCATTTAGAAACGTTTTACATAATAAAATCAATTTCAATATGTGTATCAGATAGTTCTGAAAATAATGTTTTAAGTTGATCAAATTTTTAAGAGAGTCCTTGTATATTCAGATGGAGTACTTTGTACTGAAAATTATTATGACCAAATTTGTCAGGAATTATATTGTTAACATCATAGTAATTACTACTTATATCAGCTAAATTAAATTTGTTATGAGTATAATAAGTAGTATATCGCGTGGTGTGCGTTGGACACTGGCGCGGTGGAAGTGACGTCATATATAGGTCGAGATCAGGTGGCGCCCCTGGCGGATGTCACGAACTAAATAGCGCCCCAGGGGAATGTTGGTTAACTAAATGAATAAGCCAACGTTCTGGGCCAAAGTTTGAGATATTTTGAGAGCTAATTACTTTGAGAGGTAGTTACAAATAGCGCCCCCTGACGGATACATTTAAAACTATAAAATACATAAAAATTGTTCAGAAACTGTTAAAAAAAATTTCAAAGGCCTTCCAACATAACTTATGTTAATGACGTAGGTGCTGACGGATTCTGTCCCAATTGGTCAATCGTGTTGTTATAACGTGATTTTTTTACAGGATATGGTGTGTATATATATATATATACACATATATATATATATACACACCATATCCTGTATCATAGGAACATCAACTTGATCAAGTCCTTCTAATATCACAGTTCTTGTTGCTTGTTTGTTTGTTTAATTTTAACTTGGATATCGTAATAAACTGCAAATTTGTAAACACCATAAATGGTTCCCTCAAAAATATATCCAACAGTTTCTTAGATTGCATGTATTGTGTACATGTCACAGGGTCATGTATTTATTGAAACACAGACACAAACATTATTCTACTGCCACAGATAACAGTTACAATCAGTGGTGTAAGAAGTCGAAAATCACAAGACTGTATCTTAAAAACTATTGGACCATTTAAGTAGAATGAGCATGCCACTTATAGATAATTGTACTGCAATTGTCCAACACCTAAATTGGCTGTACAGTCATTGTTGTAGTGTCTACTGCATGTCAAAGTCCAAAGACTTGCCACCATATCTGGGTTACTTCTAGAATATTAACTGTGTGGCAAAACCGTGATTGGATATAATTAGTTGGCGCCGACTTTCATGGACCCTAGGCAAGTTCCTAGAGTGCATATTCGTTAATCTACAACTGCCTCCAATATTTAGTGACTTTAATCAAATGTGTTTTGTTGTTTTGCAGTGGTGTAATGTGTTTTGTTCATCGCTTTCATGAGAACCTGAGAAGTGCCACAGTTGTGATATGGTAAATCAGTATTGTTGAACTAAAAACAAACTGTGACTCCCCCCGTCATGTCAGATGATCATTTTGGAGGCGCGATACCAAAGGTAACCAAAAGCTACACCAGATCACCATCCTTCACACTGAAAGTCTCTTGTATTTCTGGTGTTGCCACAATGTATTTGACAGTGTGCAATAATGATTTGCTAGGACATGCTCTGCTACCAACTGTACTGCTAGCTGTGCGAGGCGAAACACGGGGCGGCCCACTGCTAGGAGCACTATTGTTCATCCTATGAGAGTCACATAAATCTGACTGACACATTGATGATACCCTATTGCAAATTTCCAAGGAATGATCCTCAGCACTGTGCAACTGTAATTGCTTTTGTCGTGGAAAGCCTTTCTTGCACACTACGCATTGATACCGGAACTGTTTCTTATGTACTGTCAGGATGTGGTGTTTCATGTTGGCCTTCAATGTGAACTGTTTCCCACATGTTTCACATGCATGTGGCTTTTCATTGCGGTGTTCATGTAGTAGGCGTTCGTGTCGCTGCATGTTGGCTACAGTGTTGAACAGCTGCTCGCAGTAATGACAAGCATACTTCCGCATGCTGTGTACACGTAGCTTGTGGTTGGCAAGATACTTCCAACATGCTGATGTATGTTCGCATTGGTCACATTTGTATGCATCTTTTTTATTGTTTGTGTGCACAAACTTTATGTGAGTGGTTAAGTATGACTGCAATTTAAATCTAGCTGGACACAGATGACACAAGTACTTATGTGACATGTCGTTGTCGTGCACTCGACGAATATGTCCCCGCAGGTGCAACTCACTCTTGACAACAACACCACAGTAATTGCATTCCGCCTTCTTATGATCTGTGTGCACGAGATTGGCATGTACTGTCAACTGCTCCTTACTGCTATATTCCTTCCAACATGTGTCACACGTTACACGCATCATTGTCTTTGTTTTTGACAACCATTCGGCAAAGCCATCTTGATTCGTGTGTCTCAACTTCAAATGGTCATAAAGACCGTCATAATCTTTCAAGTAGACATCACACAAAGGACACAACTTATTCTTCTCACGTTTGTAATGTGGACGCTTTCGTCCTGAGCCACATTTGACTGCCTGACTAAGTGTCTCTGGTGTAGCTCTTGGTGCACTGCTGACAGCACTCTCAAACGTAGGTGTTGTGTTGGACATACCAGTCTTCAGTGAGGCTGGTGTTCTACAGATGTCAGTGACAGGCGAGGCTGCAGTTCCGAACATGTCACTCTTTGTTGAAACAGCACAACTGCGGATCATTGCCTGTGAATAGGCTGCTGTCTTGTACGTTTTGGGATTACATTCTTTTGCAGGAAATTCTCTTTCACTTGCCATCTTTTCTCTTTCACATATCTTAAATGGCGGCACATCAACAATTCTACTCCTTGATCTGGTCTTCATTAGCAATGGCAGCATGTCCGTATATGTATTATCACAAACATCTGTCTTATCATTGTTGCCAGTATCATGCTGATTGTTTGCTGATTTGGACTGTTTTCCATTTGCATCACATTTTGCTTCAAAAACATTACGTTGACTGCTGCATTCTTCATTACTGCTCTCATCAACACAATCTTCACTTATGTATGCCTTAGGCAACTTGGACTCGACTTCCAATGTTTCATGGGTTGCTGGGTGTTTTCTATTAATCAGCTGGTGTTGTGACGGATGGTACTGCTGCTGATCTTGAGAGTGTGAAGAGACTGTCACTGGCTGCACAAGATTTGAAGTTAAAAGAGTACTGGCCCTAGGGAAACTATCGTCAGTTTTCCTCGCACACTGAACAAATGTTTCTACACAAATGTCGCTACTGGTAGGGTCACATTGAACATGTTCTATGAGCACATGTTCTGGTCGGGCTAAATCACTGTCATGTGCTGAGCATGCTGCAATGAAAAAAAACGTATTAAACACACAACCAAACTGAACACTGCATATCATGAGATACAGTATAATAAGGGTCATTCTACATCCAATGTCATGATGGTCCACGCTCTATATCTCAGATATCTCTAATATTTTTTTACCAGAGAATCCTCAAATTTATTTATTTGGAACAAATCTTAAATTTTTGTTTCCTATTCCGAATAGTTTTTGAGATAAAATAGATTTAGCAGTTTGAGATCCAACAATTCATTCTATTATGAGCCCTGAAATGTTCTGTGTGTTTACTCTTAACACATAGATAGAATATCCACAGTGACTTTGTTCACACATAACATGGTTGTGCATCTGAAACCTTGGAAAGTTGACAAAATCACAGTTCCTGTTTGGTGACGTACCCTGTTTAAGGCCAAATTACCTCCCAACGTTTCAACTTTTAAATTCAGGAGTTTTTATATATATATATATATTATGTCTCAATAGTGTAAGCCTGTGTTTGAGGACCCAACAGTATCAAGAAGTTAGGTGTATAGTTTAATAATTTGCACTGTATTTAGTTGTGATATCCTAAATAAAGATATTTTATTATTACTGCTAGATTGGACCTTTTGAAGTCTCATTTGTAAGAATCCCTTCGGGTCCATTATGGGCATGATGCCCGTAATGTATCTTATATTTTGAACATGTACATACGTGATTGTTAATATAATATGTACGTAAGTGATAGCTATATGTATATACATGTACATAGATGATAGTTAATAAAAATACGTACATACTTGATAGTTATACATATACATGCATATACGTATGTACAACGTGATCGTTAATACATATATATTTATGTTTTTTTATAGTTAAAGTACTTACAGGACAGTTAAAACGTGATAACACCTTTGGAATAAGCTATATATAATGTGTATGTGTGTGTGTGTATAAATATATATATACAAGGTCTGTTATATTATTGATCATTTCAATGGGTGCGGACTGGGCCTACCCATCTTTCCCAAGCCTACCATGCAAGTATCCCTGTCTCGGCCACTTTTCTTAATGTCGGTCAACCTCCACCACCTAACCTCCCTGGAATCCTTTGCTTTACTGGTAATCTCTAGGGGATTCTCTCTTTGATGGTCTTCTCTGGGAGCTTGGTTGAGACACCAAGAACTCTCACCATGTGAATGGAGTACGATGTTTTGATGAATTCCTTAGCAATCCTCTTGCATCAAAGCTGTTATGTGAAAATTATAGCTGCCTTGATGCTCCACCGCGAGAAGTACATTCATTTCCTGTCACAGAACCAAGCATAAGAAAGGCGGTGATCATTGTGGTGTAGTGATACCATTCCCGTGATAAGCTACTAATCCTTGTAGCCCCAGATCTCTTGTGGTTCTGGATTTGGAGATTCGGCAGTGTCTATAGATGGGTAGTTATGAGGTATAAGCTGCTGTCATCAAGTGTTGTTACTTGACGCCAAACAAAGCAGACATTCTCTTTTGAAGCCATTCTCTTGGAGGTCATCTACAGCGTCAATGTCATCATCTGTGTATCAAGCCCATAGAGCAGTGGAATTGGTGGGGCATTTTCAAACTTACGATGCCCCCAACAGTGCCTCCCCTTCAGGATCCCCAAACTACCTCCAAGTGCCCCCCTTGATACATCTAACAGCACCCCATTTGAGGATCCTAAAATATCCAACTGCACCCACCCTTGAGGGCAGTTGAAGCTCAAAAAAACCTATGGACAACAGCACCCTATAATTCCTCTCAGTCACAGTCACACGAATCACAAGTAGGCACTTCAACCAAAAATTTAATATCATGCTAGAACATTGAGAATGGGCTTACATTAAAGGTAATTTGTTAAGGATCACATAACTGTTTATTTTATTAAGATACCTTTAATAGATCAAAAGATATTGCGATTTTAAGACGGAAAAACTGTGTAATTTTTGTGTATCTCTTACAATGGTAAAATGGACTCATTTTTTTGTTTTCTGTGGATAAATATTTGCTTTAAAATGTCATAACTTTTTTATTTATACAGATATTTAAATACTGTTTTCAGGGTTTTCAAACACATTGACCAGAGTAATAAATTTACAATATTTAATATTTCTTAGTAATAATTATAACCAAATTAATGCAATTGATTAGTTAATTTTTAGTAATGTAGCATGCAAACTCAACAGACCGATACGTTCCAATTAAAGGCCATAATGCCTATGATTATGAAGATATCTATACATATTATACAATGTGTATAACCACATTAATGATGGTAATAAATATTCATTAACAAATCAATAATAATTTAATTAGTCAATATTGGGTAATTAGCACGCGATCTCGACAGACCGACACATTTCAGTAAAAGGCCATATAGTCCATGATTATGAAAATATTTGTATAATTTATGCATGCAGTAAACCACATTAATTATGGTAATAAATATATACATTAACCAGTCATTTCACATTAACAATAACTTAATTAATAAGTTAATATTGGCTAATATTAGCACGCTAATGACTGACCGCTACATTTCGATGAAAGGCTGGAATGTCCATAATTATGAGGACAGTTATATAATTTATGCAATGTTTACAACCACATTAAACATTATAATAAATATACATTAACCAGTCATATAGCATTAACAGTAACTTTATTAATAAGTAAATATTGGCCAAATATCACACAAACTCAACATATCAATACATGACAATGAAATACAATTGTCATACTCCTAGTTCACTGTGTCTATGTGTGACTGTGTCATGACAGGTTGGATGACTGTTGCAGGCTCTGTACACACTAGTAATCAATTGTTACTGCTTCATAATGTAATGTTCTGCATTTTAACATGAACTTGATGTACTAATGTTTATAAATTGTTCACAGTATTCTGTCGCTGAATCCAAATGTGCCAAATGCAAGATTGCTTTCTGCATTACTCCCCATGGCCCATGGGAGTCAAGTCATGAAGAAATCTGCTCTGCTCATAAGTCTTTTTGTAATACTGGAAGTTGATTGTCTCATAATGTAATGCCAGTAGGCTGCAAGATCTGTGCAGCAAGGTTCATATTTCAGTATCTTGTAAAATAACGTTGTGTTCTTCAACATGATGTCTATAAGTAATGTTCATGTCGTGTTGAATGGACACTGTTCAATCTAGATATCAGATATATAATCAGTCAGATTAAATGTGTACGTATGCAAGCAAGGGTGTCATATTCAGATGACTCTGTGGCTCGGTACCTTCGCAGTCAAACACAGATCAGCGCAAGATCAGTGTCACTGCATGTAATTGCGAACAATATCTGAAATAAAAAGGCAATTGTGAATCATATTATGATAACTGTTTTGATTCTGCATGCAAATCTTGTGAAATACTTTTCACATCCCTGCCTCTGTTACTCAAGAGAGTAGTGTGAAATTATATTATAATGCATTAGGTCACACATAAATTCATAATAATTGTGATATTTGATATGTAAAACTGTGGTGTTTAATGTATTGCGTGTTGTCACACAATGAAACAAATGATGCTACAACTGATCAAGGCATTTATTGTTTGTATTACATGTTTTACCAAACATTTTGCAGTGACTGTTTATCTTGAAACACTTTTTAAAACAAATTAAGTCAAATATTTGACCACAAAAACAACTTTTCTAACAAACTGTTGATTTAATAGGTAAAAACAATTAATTAAAATTATTACATAATGAAATTTATATTATTTCTAAGTCTAAATAAAAGCATAACCATAAATAATGGAATAAGCAGCCATATCTACTATGCCCATCACCCCTGCCACCCCTTGTGGGCAGTGTGGCTATGCATATTGGGCCATGGGCATGACATGGGCTGGCATATACTAGACTAGTATAGGCCATATTTCTACAAACAGCAAATCTAAATCTAAGACAAAATACGCAGAATTGACAAGGATATTATTTAAATATTATATAAATAGTACAGGTTTTGTACTTGTAGAGATTTCAATCCAAATAAATAGATTAAATCACGATCTGCCATCTGGCACCGCGCTGCAGTGACGCGCGCAAGACACAGAACTTCCAAATCATGACAAATGTGATGATTTTTTGAACGGCGCAAAACCATATTGCGCAACGGAGTGCAGCACCAATTTTTTCAACACAGACTAACTAAAGCTAGTAGATGAAGCTAAACACAAAATAGTTCTGGCTATCCTCAGCTATTATAAAAATAAATGCAACTGAACACAGAGGTGATCGCAAAACAGCTGTAATATAGCTTAAATTTGGTCAATTTTCAAAATTTTTACGACATAGACAAAGTTCAACTTACCTCCGACAACGACACAGCAGTGAATGACGTCAGTGTCCGGAAAAGAGCGCGAAAACGCTAGTTGAAACAAAACGATAACCGGGTGCCCAGCAAACGAGACGGCCTGCGGTGACGGCGAATCGACGCACACGAAATGACCCAGTTTGCGGAATTCTTTGAAGTGCCTATCACAAGCACATAGACTGGGGCTGCCGTACCCCATCTCGGGTCCCCACTGACATAAAAGTTCCTCTTAAGTTAAGGGGACATAGTTAGATTATACTATAATTTACTATAGACTATTTACTATTATACTATAAAATAAAAAGTGGGCTGTGGTTGGAGTTATGTTGGAGCCTCGAAGGCATTTGGGGGGAATTATAGACGTTATGTCCCAAGTCGCTTATGTGCCAAGTCGCTTATGTCCCAAACTGTGAACGATGTCTCAAAAAAGGAGCGTTATGTCCCAAAAAAGACGATTTGTACTGTTCGTTGTAAATGATAATAAATGTCACTGTGTCACTGTTATGCTTAAAATTCGTTGTTCTGATCAAATAGGTACATATATTTTATGCTTTGTAGCCAAAAATCCGCGGACATCGCTATCGTTTCTAACATCAGTGTTCATGTCATTCGCTAGGTGGCGGCCTAATTTTGCTTCGACTCGTAGTGGAATGCCCCACTGCCTGAATGTACGAAACATACTCGCAATGCTCCAATTGCATGATCGGAATGCTCGAACGGCGTGGTCGCAATGCAATGCACCACTTTTGGTCGGAATGCACAACTCATTATAATATTGTCAAACCTGTGTGTGTGTGTATGTATACATGTAAATCAACTGTATATATTCAACTATTATATATTAAATGTCTAATAAAGAGATAACACTTATTGGTTCGTGGACTTCATTTCTATACATTCGTGAAAGTAAACTGTTTTGTTTTTGCATACATGTTTGTTACATATGAAAATGATATCAATACTTATATTACCCTGAAATTTTAACATTATCCTGAAATTATGTCCCTGTCCTTTGATTTGTTTAGGGTACCCCATAATTATAATACACCTTTATAACATATCTAAAATCAGCACTTATGTTACCCTGAAATTGTTCAATTACCATGAAATTATTACAGTGTCCTTTTAATTGTCATAGCAATAGACATCCTATACTCTTGCATTGTGTTATTGAGCTTATTTTTTCTTGGTTTGGGTTTACATGTGTTAAGAATATTTGGAGGCTATTGTAATTGGCTTCACAACACCTGCTTTGCTTTATCTGGCAGACTGTTTCAAGTAGTCTATCCTTTGATTTGTGCATGTTAAGGATTTGCAGGCAGTAGTAATTGGCTTGATACTCTTGTATAAAGTAAAAAATATTATAAGTGATACGTTATGGTCAAGACATTTCAGCATATTTAAATAGTCACATGTATGCATACTTTATTAGTTAATAAAAATACTCAAACTCCATCCGGATTTCATATTACATTATTGCTTTGTGTTTAGTTGTGGAACGGCCGAGTTGTATTTAGCAGATAAAATCTGAATTATTGTTTTTAAATTTCACGACGATGGGCGATAATAAGGCATGTTAAAAACGCGCCGATATTCCGCAGAGTGCAAACATTATCGCAAACAACCACTCATTTTGTGTTACGTTCGTGAATAAAAATTACCTCGTCTAGGACATATAATATATGATTTGGGACATAACGTCCATACACCTGTGAGAGTATAAGTATAACTATCACGTTTTCTTCTTTCGTTGACCAACTGCCGTCAATAATGCACGTGTATATAATTAGCATGTGTGTACATATTAACTATCACGTACATACGTAATCGTTAAAAACAAGTAAGGTAGGCCCTAGGCCACTCGGGTGCTACTCCCGACCCAACTTCCCAAGCCAAGCCCAAGATTGTTGTGCCAAGTCGGGCGATAATAGAAATTCGTTGTGTTCACTATCGGCCGCTATAACATTTTCTTTCTTTAATTCTTTCTTTCATCGGGGACTTACCGTGCTTCAACAATGATATATCATATAAGGTATAATTATAACTGGGTGACTTACTGGTTAATGTAATTGTGACCGATTCATCAAGATGCTTGTGAAGAAAGATCCGACTAGTAGTATTTTTGCGTTTATCGGTGGACACAAATTCTGTTCCGACGCCGATTTCCATGAAGTACGTAGATCGTACGACATTTCTAGGAAGTACCATGACACATCTTGATATCACGTCGGTGCCCCATTCGCGCGCCATCGATAAATCATAGGGGTATACTCCGTATTAACCGAGTCCTTAATTGATCTACAACTAGTATACGACCAGGGTAATTGGGGTCCCGGATGGTTCGACCCCTGACGAGTTCGGCCCACGCAGACGGATGGTTCGGCCCGGATGTTTCGGCCCACGCAGACGGATGGTTCGGCCCGGATGTTTCGGCCCACGCCGACGGATGGTTCGGCCCACGTAACAAAAATTCGCTATGCAGGGTCGGATGTTTCAGCCCACGCAGACGCCGACGGATGTTTCGGCCAACTTCTCCGAAAAGTCGACGGGCGGTGTCGGATGTTTCGGCCCATTGATAATTATCAAAAGCAGCGGTCGCCTCAGTCCTGCCTCAGCCCACTGCGTTTGATTCGGCCCGTTGCGTTTGAAGATTGTTTTTTTATGTTTCACAATAAATTACCTACCACCTCTTTAGTGTTTGTTGGTTTATTTATTTAAACTCGCACTCTTACCTGGATTGCTTGTATGTGTGATATTTGTTTGTTTGTTGCAAAGTATCCTAGCAGTAAGCTAAACAAACACGGTAACGGAGCACACGGCAATGTGCTCACTCCCTTTATGAATTATTTAAACATTTATCATTATTTAAACATTGAAACATCACGCATAAATATCTAATAATTCCTGACACATTTACTGAAAATACGCAAGTCAAAATAGTTGCATGCAATATAATAATTATTTAAACATAAAAGTCAGATTTCTAAGCAGAAGCAGGACGGATGGTTCGACCCATAGAGACCGCCGACACAGGTTACAGAAACGGTTGATTCGGCCAACTTCACCGCCGACACCGGTTACAGAAACGGTTGATTCGACCCACGCGAACGCAAGCAGGTCACGTTTAACCCATGGGCCGAACCCGTCGGGGGCCGAAACATCCGACTCCCGTTAATTGAGCTCTCGCTGTAACCAGCTTCGATTGTCAACACCCCGTCATGTGGAGCCACCGTCTGGTGTTCTCGCCAGAGGCTACAGACTACTATTACTTTTACATTTAAACCAACGCTACATGTCTGTTACTGCCTACCAAAGTGTTTATAATAAGCCCAAAAGCGCTAGTAATTTTAATATTGGGTGGTCGAAATGTTCAAATAGTAAACAAAACGTTAATTTAACAAAGAGCCGCTATCATGATATTTTTATTATTTACTTTATATTATTAAATTGTGGCATATATTTTTAGATTTATTATTTTCAAATAATTGTAAGATTTCACTTATTTGTTCCGACTTTTTATATTCGCAAACACCAACTTATTATTCCAATTAACGACATGGCATCATACGGCTGTTTATTTACTGAAAATTAAGTTTGTACATTATTAATTAAAACCATACAATTGCGTATTTCGTATTAACGAATGTAACAAATGAACAAAAACTATGCTAATTTTTAGCATTCCCAGATATCTATCCATATAATTGTTATTGTCTTAGTACATAATTCTACCAATGTATTGAATCTAACTAGGCAACACCACAGCCATTTTGTGTTAATGAATATATAAGTAACGATCGAATGTATCAAAGAATGAAAATGATGCTTATTTTCAGTGGTGATTAAGTATCTGTCAGTGTTGACTGGGCATATTATATATATATAACATTGCAGAATTGACTGGGAAATGTTGTGGAGTTCACATACTGTCTTATTATTTGTTATAATTCCATTGTAAATTAACTAATCATTCAAGCCATCACAAATATTTAGTAATTAACATGTCTTAAGTTAGCAAAATTCTTCATTTATTCATTATTAAAAATGTGATGTTTAGTTGGCATTTTAGAAATATGTGCATTGTCTGGAAAGAACAATTAAAAACAATTTTTTTTGTAATGAACAACAGTAAAAGGGACAGTGGCATGAGTAACTGATAAATGCATAGTTTAACTTGAGCTTTTAATTCATTGTCATTGCAGAGTGGACATAACCCTAGGGACACACATTTGTCGTTGCATACTTCTAATTTTCTCCTTTTACTTAATAGTTATGGGACGATACATTAACCTTGCACCTATCATAACATGTGTGTATGAAAACAAATTATCATGTGTATAGTTAAGTTCATAATATTAACATTTGTATTTGCGTTCATTTTTTTGTAAGCTTTGCAAACTTCTACATTTTTGGAAACGTTATGACACCATCGGCGTCGACGATCACTGTTTGTCATGGTTCGCTGCCTACGTACAACACCGACAATACACGGTGTTGCTTGCCGGTGAGCAGTCTAAACCTCACAGACTGACTTGCGGTGTCCCGCAGGGGTCAGTTCTTGGACCATTACTGCTCACTATATATATATATGACTCCTCTCGCGTCGCTACTCAACCACCATGGCATGGCTTACCATCTATATGCAGATGACATCCACCTTTTACAAGAATTTAGCCTGAGCGATAATATTTCACCCGACATTGCCATCACGAAAATAGAACTATGTGTCGCCAGTATCCGTCAATGGATGAAAACCAACATGCTAAAACTCAATGATGACAAAACGGAGTTCATCATCGTCCAACTCCAAGAGCATGGAATCAACTACCACTCACAGTGCGCCAATGTACTAGTGTCAATCAGTTTAAAGTGGCACTGAAGACGCATCTTTTCAAAAATTATTTTAACCTTCGATGATCATCATTATTTATATCTTTATCTTAATTAATTTTGTATTATAATTAATCAATTTTATTGTTTTAATGGTTTGCATAATTGTGTTTATTTATATATTTTAAGATAGTATTGTAGGTTTTGCTTAATAGTAATGATTACATAGTATTTTAAAACTATATATCGTATGATGTTATTTATTTGCATTAACCATTGCAAAGCGCCCCAGAACAATTATTTGGATGGGGCGCTATATAAGAAATAAATTATTATTATTATTATATAGTAAATCTGAAAACCAATGTGTACATTTTTTAAAGGTACATATGGCGGCCATCTTGTATTTTTAAAATTGTGGACACTGAAAACCTGTATTTCTCAATATCTCAGCTACTAAACCACCCAGCCTTTTGATTTTGGTGGCTAAACCTACACATTGAAGGGCAAGGAATCCAATAGGATCAATTACATTCACCTAAGCATAATGAAATTACTAGTTTATGACAGTTATACATGTTATGACTTAATAATATAAATGTAGCATAGCATATAAACACGTTTCGTTCTTTTTTTTTTAGATTTGCAAAACTATATATTTTTGGAAACGTTATGATATAATGAATCTGCAAACCAATGTTTACATTCTTTAAAGGTATATTTTGGCAGCCACTTTGGATTTTTTAAATAGTGGACACTGAAATTGTACCACTCACGGAACTATTACTGAGGTGTACTAGAAGGTTGATGCTCCAGAACCAATCGCTCTACCACTTGTCATGTATTAGGGTTTATTTAAACTTTATTTAACTAATGACGATAACACAGGCAGTCAGCATGACATTGCGGAACTCGAACTGAAGTGTCACATGCGTAGTGATTAGAGAGCCACCTTGAATGTTCGTAGGCTGAAGTGTCATTCGTAGTAACTCAGGTAGCGCAATACATAACACCACTATACATCACTGATGCACATAATCTTGCCATGACTCCTCACCACACACTTATCCTGCCATGTGACAAGCCCAGACACAAATCCTCAGAAGATGAGGGGAAGAGTAAGTTCACCATAAACAAAGCAGGCGTGGCTGGTTCATACCAGCTCACGCACATGGGATGGGTTGTCGCCTTGGCTATTTCCAGAATGAAAGAGGGAGGAGATTCATGCCGAATTCCAGGATGGGCAGGCTACAACTCGCTTCTGTCAGAAACCAAGGCATTGACCAAGTGGGTGGTCTTCCACTGCTCCCAGAAGTGGCACATGAGTGGCCGACTCTGCTGAGCATGATGATGCAGGCTCGCAACGTGAAGGAGTTGGCTGTTGGCAAAGACCACCCTCGTGTCATTTCGTTTGATATAGCCCTCTTTGAGAAAGCAGCTGGTGGATCCTAGGCCGGACTTGAAAGGCAGTTTTTCCCAGACTGGGTGGGCTGCATGTCATTATGGGTGCCCTAAGAGGCCTGAGGACCTCCACTGAAAACTCTGGAATGGATGATGCCTGGATAGCAGCTGATGTATACGGTTCTGCAACAACCAGACAGATCCTGAAGTGTGCATACTATAAGCGCTCCCTGTCTGCCCACATATACTCATATGTGGCACCTAGAGGAGTTCAAGGACAACCCAAACTTGACGGACGTGTGTCTGGAGGCAACAACCGAGATTGAAGATGCCTGCTCAGAGGTGAGCAAATACACCAAGGCTGAATCTGTGAAATGTGCCAACACCCATCTACTCCAAGCCTTGGCCGACGATGTCGTAAAAAAGTTCCAGGAGTGGGAGGCATAGAGATTCGAGAATGCCATGTTCAGATCCCTGATGATGTACCTGCATCGAGTGGAGATGATTCTGTTCTTTGTAGCAGCATCACGTAGCGCAGACCTAAACCTCCATCTTGATGCAGGAGAAGAATTGAGCAAGCTGTTCTTTGCTATGGACCGAATAAACTACAAGAGACTCTGGTCACGTTACATAGCTGACATGCACGCACTCAAAGCTGACCACCCAGAGATGTGGAAGGAACTTGAATTAAAGGAAATAAAAACAAGGCATTAGCTAAAATCCGTTTTCCATGTGTACACAAAGATTAACATTGTATGTAACATTTGACAACATTTAAAAAATACAGAAAAATACGTTTGTAGACAAAATTCTATTTTAAACCCGTCTGTGTAGAGATTCCCGCAGAAAGTTGAAATTTAATGAGCTAGGCGATCACGTGGTATCGTGACGTAAATCCCGACTCTCGGCTTTATTGACATCTATGCATCGCCATTGTTGTTCTCTCCATTCTCTTGTAACATCATGGCTAGTGGGAGTTTCCCAGAGTTTCAAGTGAAATCATACGATTTTGAGCCACTAGCGGGAACGGTTACAGCGGATGATTCGTCTGATTCTGCTCTTTCCGAGCGTTTCAGCGACGGTCGCGAAGAAGATAATGCGGAGTCGGACAGTCACAATGTTCACTCGGGCAACACCGACTGGTAAGCTGCAACTTCATTATAATGACACCTATGCCATGGACGGGTATGGTGTGAAAACTGTCGACAACAACAATTATATCGTTTTAGTATGACGTTATATTATAAAATGCGGTGTCAAAGCTGTATTGAGAGTTAGCTAGAGGTTGTAGCTAAGTAGGTCATCGGACGAAGTAATTGTAAACAGACTTGTCAAAGACAAACTTCACAAAGTTACGAACCGTCAAACGTTGTAAGCATGGTTGTCTGGTTTATGCGGATCGAGTTTAGGACGTTATAGCTACTTACGATATCACCCCTCTGGACAAAACACACACTTTTTTAGATGGACAGTTGTTCGCGAGATGATCATAATATCATATATAATGACAGCTCTAGATTATGTCATTTATGTGGAACAATGATTTGTATTACTCTGAGTCTGACACATAACAATATAGCTACTATATAATCAAAATAAACATTAAAACAACATGTAGAACAATTTAATAATTATGGTAATGGGTTATAGCCTGAAGGGTTATGTCCTAGACCTAGGGGTTTAGTATAACCATAGGGGTCTTATATGTGAGATGTTACCAGTGGGTATGTATGTGCCCTACGACTATGTCCATAAAAATCATAAGGACATAGCATTTTTAATCACATTTTTTGTGGGACATATTTATTACAAATTCATCAAGCAAGTTTCAGAACACAGTTTTACTGGGTTGAATCATTACAAATTCATCAAGCAAGTTTCATAACACAGTGTTACTGGGATGAATCATTCCAAATGTTGGTAACTGTGTAGACCTGGTAACACAATGTGAATCACCACACGGTGCACAGACAATGGTTATAAGCCAAAAACCCATGTGAATACTTCCCCTGCAGGCAGATGAGAATATGGCTTCAGCAAATACCTGCCCATTGATAAACAAGTTATCTAGTCCATTTTGTTGATCACTTTACTTATCACATGCTAATAAATAGCATAGCTTCACATCTACAGACCAATTATCTTTACAGGGCAACTTCCCATTGAGCCGAGAAACTGCTGCACTACGACATTGGTTTGGCCAGTGCAGTTTCAGCAACGTGCGAAAAGATGACGAAGTGAAGACTCTGCCACCAAGAAGTATCTCTCATTGGAAGGGCAGCAATCTTTCCTCAAGGGAGTCTTGTTTGTAACACCCTCCTCTGTGTCAGTGTACTGGTCGACATGGTCATCGCTGTCACTATTGCTGCTGTCACGACTAGTCGACTCATTGTCAGAGCAAACATACTCTGGATCTGCAGCAGATGTCACTTCCTCCCCGTTTGAGTCACTCGAGTCACTAATCGGACCAGTCAACAAACTGCACTGCTCACTCATTGACCTCACTGCTGATGTCACCTGCACAGCAACCTGCTCTGATGCACAGACTGCTTGCACTCTTCTCGTGCGAGTTGATGGCCTGATGTCAACCTGAAAGCATTTGCTGCCCTTTTTGGAGTGGAAGCTGTGACTGACTCAGGTGTGGAATCCTCTGTATCACAGGAATCCGTACGAGAGCTGTCATATTCAGTTGCTGTATCTTCAGATGACCCAGTCTTGGTCGACGGTGGACTATCTCGAGCTGCTGCCAGAATGTCAGCAACTAACTGAAATAACAAATTACCCTTATAGAAGTTGCAAAAAAATTAATTGTAGGTTTCTGACAAAAACAAACAAAATCCTGTCTTTTACCATCTTGTCAGAAAGGAGTACAGTGTACATCCATTTGTCTAGTCATTTGCCCAGCTTCCAAGTGTGAAAAGACTGCCTAGCTGTGAAAAATACAAATTAATTTCAAGTTGCAAGGTATGTATTGTTTATTCTATGGTAAAACCATCATTTTTGTGGCACGAAGCTATCTCTCTAAACATACTAAGAATCGTGGCTAGTTTGCTGATAACACATAAAGCAAAGGTGAGTTTGTATATGGGCTTTATAATAACAAAAAGCCAAAATAAAATACATGAATACATAATGCAATCGATCTAAGCATTTCTGTTAGCTTAGATAATTAATATACTAGACATCAGCAAAGGTGTGGAAAACAACCACACGCAGGTGGAAGACCCCACTTTTATTACTAACAAACGTGAAAACGAAGCAATATGTATAGAAACATTGAGAATAGGGGAAAGCGCAAGGTACATACCTCCGCCCTAAAACCCCGTATGCATAGCCATAAGATATTAATTCACATTCACAGAATACAATCATAACGACAATGTGACTGACTTCGTAAGTTCGTTAGTAACATAGATACTATAGACAATACAAAAAACCTACTAACGAAAAACGGACCTATAAACTTTGCCAATAACGACAGGCATAAAACAGACCAGCCAGCCTGTAAACATGCGAGAACAAAAGGAGAGGGTGAGGAGGGTGGGAAAACAAAACGTAAACAAACAAGCGTGGGATGTGTTTACCTTTCCGAAGCGCAGAAATTGAAAGGGAGGCTGGCCGAATGAAAATGGCGTCGCTTAATATGTCGGCCTACCGTATCCTCCCCAATAGAAGTGCTAGCATCGTCCACAAAAATGCCGTTTGATTTAATTAAATCAAAAGGTGTTTTTTTGTGGCACGAAGCTATCTCTCTAAACATACTAAGAATCGTGGCTAGTTTGCTGATAACACATAAAGCAAAGGTGAGTTTGTATATGGGCTTTATAATAACAAAAAGCCAAAATAAAATACATGAATACATAATGCAATCGATCTAAGCATTTCTGTTAGCTTAGATAATTAATATACTAGACATCAGCAAAGGTGGGGGAAAACAACCACACCAGGCCATTATGAAATAATGGATCCCCCACCCCACAGGATTATGCCGTAACGGTCTACAATTAAACGGCCAACAAGTAGCACAGTCTTAATAACCTACAAGACGGCCAAAAGCTGGCACAGCCTTAAATTGTCCACAAATAGGGCACAACCTTAACGGTCTAAAACAGAAAGCCAACAAAAAAGGGCATAAGTAAACAGTATAACAAAACACAAAACTCTATGAACTGACAGCTACAGCTAGCGCCGCGGGGGCCGCTAGCGTAGAGCAAAGGCTTGCGCTAGCCGTGGCTTTAATTCGAGTAAAACATATCGAAAGATAATTACACCCGAAAAAAAGAAAAATTAACAGTTAAAACGAACTGTACCAAAAACGCCAGCAGTGCGGGGCGACAGCAGTAACTTCATAAAGTTCTCATAAAGTTCATCGAAAGTCGGTAAATGTGAGCCAAGGCGAAAGACATCGTTAAGCCCCGCCTACTTGTCAATTCGAAACAAAGGAAAGTCCGACCACCCCAATTTGTAAATAGACAATCACATAATGTCGAAACTGAGAACGGGAACAGCACACTTCAAACGAAGCACGAGGATAAAGTCCAACGTACTGACTAACAACGTAGAGTATAGAATACACCACAACAAAACAAAACGTAAACAAACAAGCGTGGGATGTGTTTACCTTTCCGAAGCGCAGAAATTGAAAGGGAGGCTGGCCGAATGAAAATGGCGTCACTTAATATGTCGGCCTACCGTATCCTCCCCAATAGAAGTGCTAGCATCGTCCACAAAAATGCCGTTTGATTTAATTAAATCAAAAGGTGTTTAAATAATTGATATCGCGCTTACAGAATCTACACAGAGACATAGTTACTTTTGTTATGTTACACTTTTATGCAAACAATTACCTGGAAAATGTTACAATATATTACTTGTGAACATTTAATTTTTGGTTATAACTAATCATCTACTAAATATACAATAGATAGGTTTGCAACTTGCATTGCATTTATTGTTATTGTTTCACAACTTGGCAAATTACCATTTTCACACTTGGTAGCTGGGCAACAACCCACATCCGAATGTGAACATATTTATTATTTGATAAATTTACTTGATTTTTTTAAGTAATAACATTATTAAGTTAAAAATCTAATAATTATCATGACTTGTGCCAGTAATTAACAATGCACCAAGCAGTAAGGTGTAATTACACTGATTGCAATCTATTAAATGGCAGTGACATGTCTTTTGTCTTCCATTCATTCATGTTATACACACATAAAATGAAAGATATGTTCTGTCCGTAAACATTGTTAGTAGATAATACAAGATACGATAGTTATATTTTTGTTCTAAATATTTATCTCGGTACATAATGTAGTTCCAATTCAAAATGTAATGGTAATACCTTCAAATGTAATAGTATATATTACATGATGTACATTGTCTTCAATATGCAACTGTAATAAAATGGAAACTAGGCAATAGCAATATATTACACTGTAATGTAATTCACCACAGGCCTGTGCACTGCAGTTATGAAAATACAAATAAATAAATTACTAATGAAATATAAAAAATTATATAGTAACAAATGTAACAGTACTTGTGTGTTACAATAGTGTGTGTTATGAAAGCTGCATCTACTGTAAGAATTATATTGATTGAAAACATTACTTTTGAAAACTTAAACATAATAGATTATTAACTCGATGGATACATACTGGGTGTTCAATGTGGTAACCATTCAATATTAATAATAATTAATCACATCTACCTGCAAGTTTTTCCAGTTGCAATGGTGATCAGGGTGATGTTAGGCATGGATTAATTATAGTAATAATAAGTATCCGACATGTCACATCCATGTTACCCAGTTCCTGCCATTTCCACCTAGCATGCTTTAATTACCAGTAGATCAGGTTCAGATAACTATTTTAACTGGAGGGAGAATGCAGTGGGCCAGCTGGAGGTGGCTGGTGTATTTGTTATTCATAGCAGGAAAGACCTACAAAGTACAATGTCAACTGGTAATTAATTAGATTTGATCAGTTGACTTAGGCAAACACTACATTTAGTTCCTCAGTCCAATTAGCTGGATTAGCAGACAAGTGCCAAACACTGCAATAAACTGTTTCTACAGAGAATACTGTTGGGAGATAATTCTTCAGCAAGTCATTGATGACATAAGACTAGTGAGTCATGTGTCAGAGGAGGAGATTGCCAGCAACTGGTTCCAACTATAAGAATGAGACAGACCACTTCCTAATTTTAAATTTTTTATTTTAAATATCTAACTTATGCATGGTACTTTATGTGTACAGATATTTGATGTTGATCAAGCTGCATGGCACTTTCATAAAGTCCAAGTATTGTCATTTAAAAAACAACAAATGTTAAGTATGAAAAATAATTAATCTATGTAAATTCAATGTTAAATACATTTGAAAATATAATTATTCTTCCATCTGCAAATTCACATTGCAATGTTCTACATCCAAGTATTGCTTCTTACGGTTTAAAAAACTTATGATAACAGACTAATCTGACTCGGCAACGAGTATAATTAAAATAATTTTTTCTTATTTGCATGTAAAAGTACACAGATTAATTAAATGCATAACTAACAAACTAGCATCAATTAATTTGTTGACGTTTTTGTTTTATTGCCTTACATTCCTGTAACCATGATAATGATAAAAACAGTCGCCTGAATCGATTTGATTACACTATCAAATTTTCAACAAAACTGAATATATGTAGATTTATTATAGTAGTATCGTACATAACTACAACATTTAGAATATAAGATACTTAGGAAGAGTTCCGTGATATGATTGGAACCAATGGGGTACAATGACAATAAGTTGAATAACTTATTTTGACATACACGAGACCGTCCAGTCCAGGCATTATACTAGACCTACAGAATAATAATAATAATAGCAGAAATCACATATAAGAATTACCTTGATTCGTTGCCGCTTTCGGTAAGCAGACCTCGTAAATTCACCACTCGTAAAAGGAACCTGGTACCCCGAAGAAGCCATGGGTGTAGTTGCAGAGCCGGCTGTAGTGACAGCGGCAGCGGAGCCTGCAGCGGCGACTGCGGCACTGGAACCACGCTTGCGAGACCCGCTTGCCTTCGACTCGGGCAAAGCGGCCGTCGATCCTGCCCGTGCCGACGCCTGTCTTAGGCGGATTGACGGCATCAATGCAGCTTCTACTGCCGGGAATATTGTTGGGACTGCATCGCTTTTCAACGATATTCGAGCACCAGGATATCCAAGGGTTGCCAACATCACCGGATCGCGATCAAAACAGTTTTTTTCAAAATGAGCGGAGCAATGCCGGCTGTGTTTCGTCGGCTTGAAGTTAGCTCGCTTGATTTTTGCGATCTATTTCTTTAATAAAACTGGATCCGTAGGGAACTGAAAAAAATGGTGTGTTGCTGTATGTTTAGAAGAGTTTGCATTACAACCGAATGCCGCACAATGAACCATGATGATATTCACATTACACAGCCACCTCTGCTGTCATATTGCTGAGAATGAATGTAAACAAGCGGTCATTGTACCGGCAGAGTCATGTCTGACGTCACATCTCAGCATCCCAAAAAGCACGCCAAACATATGCATATTCGAAAATGTCCGGATGTACAACATAAAATGTGGAATTTCTAATTCTTTGATTTTTGGGGATTTTGTTGTTGTTGGTGGACATGGAAATATATAGCAGGATCTAATTTAACATGAATTCAAGCAAAATATGTTTTTATTCCCTTTAAGCAACATATCAGTCACCAAGACTGCTATCCCATTTGTCTCCATTGGGGCAGACCATGCCTGTGAACATCTGAACAAGCTCATGAAGGTTCATTTTGGTCTCATCTGAATCTCCAACAATGCCAATGCAAGACAACGCTTCTTTCTAGCTTCTCCCGAACTGTCATGCATGGCAAGCGAGTTCAAGGGTTAGTTAAATGTAAAAAACAAAGCTAGTGAGCATCATGATCTATCCACGAGTGTGGTCAAGCAGGAGCATGATGTCATCAGCAAGATCAAGGCTGTCATTTTTAGTCATGGGAATCCATTCGCTGTTGAAGGTCGCACGCTGTTCAACTTGATTACTCGTGCATACATTCCATGCAAGTACGTTCCACAAATCCTGAACATGGACAAGACTGGACAGAAGCTGTACGAAGACATTCCAAGCCTTCTCTGGTGCCAACAATACATTGAAGTTTGCAAGAATAGGCAAGGTTACATGGTTCAAGATCTTTCTTGAGGCCGGTGTTGACGTGGTCAATGCCCTTGTTATGTTATCAGCAGCCAGTGAAGTGACAGAAAATCAGCAGTCTACCTTGGCTAAATTCGTACGCGCTGCATATTGTCACAAGGGTATCCAAATCAATCGCATTTCAGAACTGCAATGGCACCTCTTCTATAAACACATGGTGGAGAGTGACAAGCTACCACACACAATTGGGGTGTTCAACCAGATGAACGAAAATACATAACAAACATGACTAGTACGAGTATATTTTTTACGACCATTCTATGAAACATGCATACTGACTGGGACAGGCAAAACTGTTAATTTTTTTGCATGATGACCTAATTTCATTTATCATAACTAATCTAATTATCTACTAAAATAATGCAATTGATTACTTTTTATAATAAAGGTAGACATGGTTCACAACACAACAGATATTATGCAAAAATTTGTTTGTTTTGTCCATTTCCATGGCAACGAGAGCAGATCAAACTTTTGGAACATGGAAAGTATACCAACATTTTATAATGGCTCATCAGCCTATATTGCTTATTGGCATTTATTGCTTTATGGTTGGTTTGTTCCCTGCTCCTCAGACCTGACCATTAAAATATCTAAGCGATTCATATATTGTATATAGGAATGGCATTAGCAACACACATGTATTTCAACATCTGTAACATAAATAACTAATATTTTTATTGACATTAATGACATAACATTATGTACTTTTGACATTTTGAACATTACGTATACAACAAACTGCAAGTCTTTTGTATATTAGAAAGATAATTTTTTTTAAATTAAGATATCTAATATAATTCTATTCACTGGGGTTGGTGCAAACAGAAAGAAACACATGACGATAAGTGTTTAGTGGCTTCCATATGGTTAAATATGACATCAAGATTAAAGGGAGCCAGTCTGTCCCTCTACCCAGAATTAGCGGGGTGTAGTAATTTGCAACACGAAGTCTGCTGTGTTGAATGTGGTAAAATGGGACATCGTTGAACATCAAAAGTGCATTGAAGTCAACTCAGCCTGACTCGGCTGTATTGCCAATACAGAGTAAAGCTTATTTTGAAAATGACGGTTTTATTTACTATTTTAACATGCCCTTTGGTCGTACCTTCCAAATTATGAACGTTGTTACGGGCTTACTAAACATACGCAATATACCTTCAACAGTCTTAAGAACATTATATTAATTAATACATGACAAACTAGGAACAGACAGTGTCCTTTAATATATATTTCAGGAACAAAAAGACTCGCAACTTTGCAGGGTGGGGTAAATTGTTTGCCAGAAAATAAATATCTCAAAACACAAATATGAACAAAATGTCTCCAAGTGACCAGAAATACCGTCTAATGGTGTCAGAGAAGCAAAATACAAGTTTTATTTGATGAAAAACTGTTTTTGTTTTAACATGTATTGTGGGAACAACAAAGGAACTTGCTACATTACATGGCGCGATACTGTTTTTACTACAAAATCAATGCTTGTACCCACATATGACCAGCAGTAAGTTTAATAATGCTAAATCTTTCAAAGCTGATTTAACAATGGGTGTACCCAAGTAGTTATTTTTAGTTTTTTCAATTTTATTTACCCAGAAAAATCACAATTTGTTTTCACATATATAATTCCAATATAGTACTGTACAATATAATTATATATCTATAATTAATCAATGATATATCCGTTACATTATATTTGTTTGGATAACTAAAATAAAAAAGTTAGAAACAAAGTGTCAAGAAAATCAATGGTTCAGTGTCAGGCTTGAACCAGCGTTGCCCGATTATAAAATAAATGACATGAAACCAACGCGTCTACCTATGGAGCTACCGAGATCAACGGAAATTCACTGACTGATTTAAGTTATGATAAATTGTACAACTCCTCCTTCATATATCAATGTTCTAGTGATATTATACAATGTTGCTTTCTGTAGCTGGATACAATATATGTTTACTATGTATGTTTATTGGTGTAGATTATCTCCTGTGGGTTGCAATCGATATAATTATTCTAAAAACGAGCCGAAGCTCAGTGAAACCTCGTCGGCCTGTAGACCCATTCGCATTGTTTTGAATAAAATTGGATCCATGTGGAACCGTAAGATAACTGCTTGTTCCTCTATGATGACTAGTGTTTGTATTATATCGAAATATCGCGCAAGAACTCATTCTGATGCTCGTTTCGACCCAAAAGCTATTGTAGTAAACATGCTCTAAATGCATGCTAGGGGTCAGCCTGGTGCGAGTATGTCATCTGTGACGTCACATCTCGGCATCCTGAAAAGCGCGCCAAAAATATGCATATTTGAAAAAGTCATAAAATGTGGAATTTCTAATTTAATGAATTTTTTTTTGGCTTGGTGGACATGGAAATATATAGCAGGATGTAATATAATACAAATTCAAGCATTGGATACTTTTATTCCCTTTAATGTAATTCTTCATATAGTGTTCGGAACAAAACAAAGTGAACCTATGCACATAAAATAATTGTTTTCATAAAAAATCTTGCATTTGACATATTTTAGTGGTTCGGACCCAGAGCACCACTGGCATACGTCAGTATTTAATTATATACCAACAATTAATAAGCAACATTTTAAATAAAATCATATTTTCATAATCTATCATGACGAATGTTGCATTTAGTCTGGTATTGGTGCAGTTTTGGTAGCAACAGTAAATACTGGAATAAAACGGTTGTGCCTTCATCCATGTATGCATGTTTCATTGTCTCTCAACACAGTCAGTTTTTACTATTATCTTCTTCAATTGTGAGATCTTTCTTCATGAAATCATCTGCATGACCCTCTCCATTCTCTTCCTTTTCCCCTTCTTCATTCTTTTTACTGCATAAGGATGTTTCTTCAGTCAGCATCTACATTGCAAATGAAACAAAGTAATTTAATTATATATATATAAAATTGACTATATATATATATATATATTGCATTTCATCTTACTGATGGGTCTAGAACTGGGGATACAAATAGTCTTGATACCGTAGGTTTTGGATTCCTATCCAATGTTTGCTGATATTTTATATAAAGTTCATAAGTGTTCAGTTATTACCAACTGACTAAGACATAATAGAACCAGTCTTCACTTTGACAGATTTAAAAGAGTAATATACCATTTGAGGGAGAAACGAATGAGAAGACAAAGAAATACCTGAACGAAGGAAAGACCTATTCTAATGTCAAACGGAATACCACCCGAAGTTCTAAAGCTATGTGACCTGAACAATATTCCGGAGTTGTGAAACAAAGCCTTGATGAAAGGGAAGAAAGCACTAGAGTGGCTAGTTCTGAACATTGTTCTGACACCAAAGCTTCCACAACTATTGTAGCCCATTACAAGTCAGGTTTTTTATATCCAAATATGTTGCATGTGAATAATTAAAGGAAAAAATGGGTCAAGAGGCGCTGAAGTCCTTTGGACTATACTGTTTGTAATTATTAATCAAAATAGTTTTTGGTGAATCATTATGGGTTATGATGGAAATAAGATGTTGACATGTTTAGTAGAGACTATGTGCATGCCAGTGAAGATACACATGGAAATAAAATTAATTTCACAAAATGGTGCTTACAGTAGATCCAGGCTACAAAATACCGTTTTGAGATTGCACGACATAAAATAGTTCATCCAGAAAAACATCAACTGTCATACAAGAAATTAATAATGCATTATGCACTGTATGATATATCCAATACTCAGCACAACATGGAAAGAATCTCTATAGAATAGAATGAGCAGTATTGTAATGTTATTGTTCTCTGAAACTTGCAAATATCACTACAATGTGCTCACAACTTCACTAGTTCCTTGGTCTGCCACTAGCAGTGCTGCGTTCATAGTTTGCGCTGGGGACCCATTGTTGTCCACCAGATGGCACCTCCCACACTCACAGGCTGGGTTTTCAAGATTTTATCGGTTGAAAATAGCTCAGGATTCTTTTGAGGCATGGAGCACATACAATGATCAACAGTCTAAAAAATACATTCGAACAATTTTTTCAATACATGAAAACTATATACATGCACATAGATCTATGAACATTATGATACATAACTATCAAGTGGACACATTATATTATGGCTACTAAACAGTCTGCTGGTTTGGGCGGTATACAAATCTACTTTATAGGTTGTTTAAGAAAATGTGCACACATTTTCCGTTCTATCAATTAGCTATTTTTTGTGTATAGTGGCATGGAACATGGAATGTATAAATAAAAAAAAAGTAACTTCAAGAATTTTTGAGAAAATATACAAAAATTAGAAAATTTTGCATTTTGGGGGGCCCTGAGGTGCACTTAGAATGATTCAATCAAAAATAGATTTCTGTCTACCCGGTATACAAAATCAGTAAAAAAGTTACTTAAGAGTTTCTGAAAAAAATATGCAAAATGTGACAATTTACCAATTTGGGGGGCCATAAGAAAGATTCAATCAAACACAGATTTATCATGCATAGTGGCAGTACCCAAAGATATGTTTATGCAAAATTAGAGAAAAAGTTGCTGAACGGTTTCAGAGATATGGCAGCTAACGGCAGAGTGATGGCATAAGTCCGTTGGACTTTCGGCCCAAAGGACTAACAAAAGGCAACATTTTGATGTTGTGCATCTAAGAGTTAATAGAAACTACTAGTAACTATTTGCAATTACAATTAAACTTTTAACATCAGCGGTTTACACAGAATGCAGTTTCAAAGTGGAAGATTTTAATGAAATCTCTAATATCTTGAAGGTTGACATCTTCTCCATGAGACGGAGGCTTAACCAATAAGTGTGCAGCAAGCAAAGTTTCCAGCACGTCATCAATTCCTTTTAACTCAAAGACCTGTCATGGAATATGAGTCGGTAGAATCTTGCAAAGTCAATATACCATACTGTTCCGCATGCTATGGTAGCAATAATACAGTGAAGAATAAAGAGCTGTATTTTTCCGTTTTCCTGTGAATAGACCACATGTGAAACTGCGGATGGGACAGGTCGAGTCTGGGGAATCTCTTTCTTTCCGAACTATGAAAACAACCACCTGGAACTGCCAAACTTCTTCTCATTACACAAGTAATACATGTACACACTGACTACGTTATCAAAACTACAAATATTCTTATAATGATCAAAATCTACAAAAAACTATTTTTGGCGAAGCCAAGCCACCATAGGCGTAGACCACAAACTATCCATAAGATGGTGATATTGATTTGATATGTTCACTGCCCCGGCAGCCAGCACAGTCTGTTTCATGAAGATTGTATATATTAGTAACGTGTTATTAAAAATACTGTAGAATTTTATCCCAATACTCTGCCATTTAGGCCGATTTCCACTGGTTGTAGAAACCTTGCAGGAGAGTTGGTGAGCTGCAATCTCGCATGTAGCACAGTTAAAGATTGTTTAAGAAAATGTGCACACATTTTCTGTTCTCATTTTGCCCCTACCACCCTCTCCCAGAATGAGAATAAGAAAGATATGAACATAATACTGATTGAATTGGAGTGAAGTAATAGCTGCAACATGTATAGTAAAACATCTGAATAATATTCCTTATAATTTTGGCTAAATATGCTTTAACCTTTTCAAGTATACCTAAGTTGTTTTATTTTATATATTATTTTATAATAAGTTAAGTTATTATATTTTAACCCTCAATCATATCTTTGTATTGCATTGATAATTATGTCTATTGCTGTTTCTCAGGTTCTGCCAATGCAGTAAGGATTTCCATTACACTGTGTGTTCGAAACCTGGACCGGGCAGGCATATTTGGTGTAAAACCTGGCTCTTAACATTGGGGACTGTGTATCCCTCGTGACTCGGAGATCACGTTAATGTCAGTCCCGTCTCAACTTGGGACGTAAAAGAACCGAGGACGGCAAGCACCCTGGCAGTGACCACCCTCAGTGCCAGCATATAAAGGTCGGTTTAGCGATAATGTTCTAAAAAAGGCTGACTAGTTGAATGAGACCTCATAAGATCATTACATTGTAACCACAATAATACAAACTAGTCAGTTACTAGAACTTTGCCGAGTGCTGGAAACAACTAGCAAAACAATAGTTACAGCCCACATAGAGGCATTCTGTTTGACACTGGGACAATGGCAGGCAGTGAGCCGAGGTTAGTTCAGTATGCAGACTTACAGCATAATCTCTGACACCAGGCCGCTTCACTCAGGCACCCCAGTCACAAGAGATAGGGCAAAGTCCACTATTCAGTTATAAATAGAGATCAGTGGCCCAGGTTACTGCAGGAGGCTTACAGCAGTAGGGAAATAGTAGACAAATTTGGCATTTTTCTGAGGTCCTCTTAGAATGATTCAGTTAAATACAGATTTCTTGTGTATAGTGGCGCTACCACATGAAATGTCTGCAAAATCAGAGAACAAGTTACTGAAGTTTTTGAAAAAATAGGCAAAATGTGAAAATTTACTCTTAGAATGATTCAATCATCAAATACAGATTTCTCGTGCATAGTGGCAGTGGCAGATATGTTTATACAAAATAAGAGAAAAAGTTGCTGAACGGTTTCTGAGATATAGCAGATAACGGCGCACAACAGACGGCAGATGCAGAGTGATGACATAAATCCATTGGACCTTCGGCCCAAAAAACTAAAAAGGGAGTATTTTTTTAATGGTCGAAAGAATGGCCTTTAGATGTTATTTTATGTACAAGTTGATGGGGATTGCACTAGTCAAATTTACTGCTAACAAGAGCAGTTGTAATAGTTTTAAGACAGAAGTCGGCAACCTGCGGGCCACAGGCCAACTGCAGCCCAGAAAGCTATTTCATGCGGCACACGGACTAAAAGTGAGATTGCATACTATATGGCCTGCGGGATGACAATACATACATTTGCGTGGTGCACCTTCCATGGGAGTAAGAAAAAAAGGAGTTGTTTCGCTGATTGGAAAGGTTCGACACGATGCAAGCAGGTGCCACTGCAAATTTTTTTAGGCCCACTGGGTCATCTATACAATAAGAAAGCCTACGTAGCAAATCTATGAAAATTAAAAATGTACTGGGCTCTGTCGTGAAGACAGTGAAGTTCGCGAACCACCTCCAACAGTTCAAGCGCCTTCTGGCAGAGATGAATTCGCAATATCAATATCTCCTACACTACTGCTACGTGCACTGGCTGAATTTGTTTGTGGAGCAGACTTTTCCAGACGTAAGGCGTACCGGACATCTCTGACCCCCAGGTGGATCTGTGAGGGTTCATATTCTTGTCGACTTTGTGGCGCACTTCAATTTGCTGAATTGTTTCTTCCAATTTGTTTTCGCTTTCGAGATCGATTGTGCACCGCTACTGCCTTTCTCAACACATCTGAAACCGAGCCAGAAAGGCCGGACACGAACAAAGCTTTCGTTGAGCTGCCGAGACATGAGTATGCAGAGCGTTTTATAGATCTCGAAGCTTGTACTTGCTCTTATTTTACAACCCGTTGTAGTCGATGACGCGCTGGAAGCTGTGTAGATGAAGTTCACAAACTGTAATCTGTGGCTCTCAAAGTGACATTCAATGAGGTGTATCTTGCAATGAAATGCATTTGTTGACTGAACAGTTTCTTAAACTGTCACACGCCAAGGTCACTTGGACTTGGAGCACTTGGTCAAATGTCAGTTGCATGACAACAATGCGGACCTTGAATAATGTGTATTTTTAATACTAAATTGTTCAAACTTAGTTATTGGTGTTCTATAATAATAACAAAGCATTGCCAAAATGTGTAAGTTCAGCTTCAATGCATATGAGCTAGAATGCCTATATATGGATACTATAGACACATCATAACATAATGTACAATTTTCCAAGAAGATTGGGCTAGTGATCATCAATATTAAGGAATAAATGTGTGGTCCGCTGACCTAGACCTAGTCACTTATTTGGCCCTCCATTCAAAAAGGTTGCCGGCCCCTGTTTTAAGAAGACCAGAAAGAGACAAAATCAAATTAATATGGCAATGGTTATGAATATCATAAAAAACAGCAAAGACCTATTTGAGAAATGTTTTCTAAATATGTTAACTTGTAGACTCCATGCTCAGACTTCAGCATAGGTGTATGGGAACAAAACTAATTAGTCATTCTGCTTCTGTGTATGAATACTATTATATGGGAAACTGTTGTATCATCATTTAGCTTTACAATAATCAGTAATACCATGAAGATATCATGTGACTTACACCTAGGGCTGTGGCAAAGTATTCCGCCTGTGTGGCGAGCTGATACAACCGACCATTCTCTCGAGTGAGTTCTTCCACTTGCTTGTGCAACTGCAACAAAGAAGATTAAGTTGGTGTTGTGCGCTGGTTGTACATTATATCATTGCTTTTAAATATGACGTACTTGAGATAAATTGTAATTTTAGTGACATTAGCAAAGACTTTTCTCATGAAAATTTACAAGGAAATAACAAAGATTGCAGCTTTCCAAATTCCAATGGAATCTGCATTCAATGCAACTTTCTATCTAAGTGACACTGAACAGCTGGTGCTGTCCAGCATGTCTACTCAGACCCAAATATACGTAATAAGAAAAGAAATGTGATTATTCAAACACGTTTTTGTGAAAACACAATGAACTCGGTAAACTTATATCAACACAATTTTATGTTGTATCTTAATTAAGCTGAAGTTGAGGTCAACTTGAGTGCAGTTTGTTCAGGGCTGTTTGTAGGTGAACTCTACACACTGCATGCAGTGTGCCTATCCACTTTGCATTTAAAATCGTCTACATCTTTCATTTTTATAAACATGTGCATCGTTGTATCGAACATTCACATGAAGATTAAAATTTTAAGAATCACTGACATTAATGCTTGGATTAACATTAAATAATAATTTGTCTGGTGATTTAATCAAAACTACATTTAAAAAAAAAATCCAACTGAGAATGCACCTTGAGTCAAGGGTCTGGGTTGTGAAGTTAACAGTCATTTATACATGTGTTTACATGTGTTCACATGTGGTCAACAGGAAGTTCTCAATCTGTTATCACTGTCTTGACATCTGTGATTAGAAAACTACACCTTGAATTCCAGTCAAGTTTGGAGATCCCTTATCTATATAAAAAGGGTGTGTATGTTTATTATGTTTAAAAGATAGAATACAGTATATCTGTTTTATCCACACACTCAATAATATTGCCGAGAGGTGAATAAAATTATAGATAATAATAATAACCTTTATCGTTACATAATGTTCAGTACTGTACAGTAGAGAACAAATATTATAAATATACATTATGCAACAACTGGAATGAAGCAACAAATTTGCTTATATTCCTTATTCATGTGCTCAAGTTATAAGTAAATCATAATTCGTGAAAGAGAACAATTGCCATCATGATATTCTAACTAATTAATTAACAGTACAGTATAAGTGTACCAATGAAATTACATAGTCAATGCACATATATTGGTAATAAATTGTCTTTGAATAAATGTGTAATACAAATATAACAAGGTGCATCATAACATAACAATAGATTCAAAGTAGAAACAGAAACTATAATCTATACGACTGATTATGCAGAAGCTTGACCCTTTTTGAAGATATGTAAAGTTGCACAATATTGTAGAAACTTATTTATAACAAAAGTATTCAAAATGTTAGGACCAATATAGGCCAAAGATAATTGTCTGCAATTCGTTTTGCAATATTGTATTTCATATGCTATTATCTGCCTTGTAGTATATTTATGTGTGATTATTTGCAGAATAAATGTACCATTAAATATATCTGATAACATACCCTTATTAAGCTTGAATACTAGAATACAGCATAAGTATTTATTTATCTGATAGATATTCATTATTTGTAAAGATATAAATAAAGGCTGTGTGTTCAAAAAATCCTACATAACTAATTATGTGCAAAATTATTTTTTGCACTATATATATGTCAGCTAAATATATACTCGGGGCCCTTCCCCAAACAATATTACAGTAGGTAATATATGGGTAGATAAACATATAATATAGATTTACCAATAGGCTTTTATCTAATTTGTTCATCACCTTTTATATAACGCCAATATTCTTAGATATTTTACTTGATGTATATTTAATGTGAGCGCTCCAGTTCAGTGTGATTTATAAATAGACCCAGAGATGTTTTCTTCTTTACAGTGTCAATTTTTATACCATCTATGTAAACGTTGTTATCCCTCTGTCTTATGCTATTCGTATTACTAAAGGTCATTGTATGAGTTTTCCGTATATTTAAAGAAAGCTTAGTAATTTTAAGCCATAGAGATAGTTTTTTATTTCAGAATTCATAGCAATTTCCATTTTGTGTATATTGTTGCCTTGTATAAAGATACTTGTGTCATCGGTAAACATGATAGTAAACATTATGTCAGATAAAGCAGTCAGGTCATTTATGTAGATAAAAAAGAGTAAAGGACCCAAAATTGATCCCTGTGGAACACCGCGTGTTATATTGTTACGGGTGGATTTTGTTCCGTTAAATATAACTTTGTTGCCTGTTGGTTAAATAGTTAGGTATCCATTCTAGTATGTTTCCCCTAATTCCATAATTTGCTAATTTTCTCAATAAGATATTATGATTAATAGTATCAAACGCTTTGGTGAAATCCAGAAATATCCCAATTACATGTTCTTTGTTATCAATGACCTTACTAATATTATCCATTAACATTGAAATAGCCATATCAGTGGAATATCCTCCTAAATAAAAATTGAAAATTAGACTGAATTTTTTGTTTTATTATATAATTTACTAATCTGCTATATATTAATTTTTCAAAAACCTTTGAAAATACAGTCAAGATAGATATCAGCCTGTAGTTGTTAATTATTAATGTTGTATCACCATTTAAAAATACCGGGACTATTTAAGCTATTTTTAGTTGATCAGGAACATCCTTGATCAAATGATAAGCGTACAATGTAACATAACGGTTGAAATAGGTTGGAGAGGGCCTGCTTAAGAATGACAGGTGTTATTCCATCCCTTTTTATTTTTATGATTCTGGATAATTCTTTTTATCTCATCTGGAGTTGAACAGTGAATTTATATAACTCCTTTGAGATAATGATCAGGACTCCCTGATACAACTGGTATCGTATTAGCCAACTCTGAGCCTATATTCGTAAAATATTCATTAAATTTATCAGCTCTGCGCTTTTTATTTTTGTGTGAATTTACCACCAATTAGTAACTGGTCATTAGATATAATTAGTTCTTTCCTTCTTATAATAGTCTTTAGAATTCTCCAGGTTTTTTGTAAGTTGCCTTTGTACTTATGAAGTTAATGTCGGTAGTATGTTCTTTCTGCTATGTTAATTTAAATGTTAAATTTATTTCTATATCTTTTGTAATTAGTTTCATTGTAAACAGTTGGTTTTTAAGAAATACTTATACAATTTGTTTTTGGTTCTAATGGAATGTCTAAGTCCCATAGTAATATATGGTTTATGTTTTCTTGCCCTTTTAGTTTTTTAATAAGTGGAAATGATTTAATGTATACAAATACAATTTCATTAAGGAACTTAGAATAACTTTCTTGAGGATCTCTGGAGGCATAAATTTCATTACATCTTATCTGATCAATACTTTCTTTAAATTGCATCTATGCAATCTTGAGTTTCCGTGTGGTTAGCATAATTAACTAAATTAAAGGGAATAAAAACATCTGTTGCTTGAATTCATGTTATATTACATCCTGCTATCTATTTCCATGTCCACCAAGCCAAAAAAATTCAATGAATTAGAAATTCCACATTTTATGCTGTGCATCCGGACATTTTCGAATATGCATATTTTTGGCGCGCTTTTCGGGATGCCGAGATGTGACGTCACTCAAACTCGCATCAGGCCGACCCTTTCCATGCATTCAGAGCATGTTTACAAGTATAGCTTTTGGGTCGAAACGAGCATCAGAACGAGTTATTGTGCAATATTCCGACGTAATACAAACACTAGTCATCGTAGAGGAACAAGCAGTTATCTTACGGTTCCACATGAATAGAATTTTATTCAAAACAATGAATGCGAATGGGCCTACAAGTCGACTAGGTTTCGCCGAGCTTGGGCTCGTTTTCAGAATAATTATACCAAATGTAACCAACGGGAGAAAATCTACACCACTAAACATACATAACAAACATATATTGTATCCAGCTACATAAAGTAACGTGTATTATTTCATAATATCACTAGAATATCGATATATGAAGGAGTTGTACAATTTATCATAACTTAAATCAGTCAGAGAATTTCTGCTGGTCCCACTAGCTCAGTGGGTAGGCGCGTTGGTTACTTGTCGTTTATTTTACAATCGGGCGACGCCGGTTCAATCCTGACAGCATGCAAACCTTTGATTTTCTTTACACTTTTTTGTTTATGTTTTCATGAAGTAATATAAACCAAATCAATTTATACTATAATGCACTGCTTGTAAATCATTTTTATTTTGTAGTAATTATTTATTCGTCACAAAAATGAAAATATGGTCATTATATAACGATGTTTCTAAATTTTATTTAGCCAAACAAATATAATGTAATGGATATATAATTTATTAATTGTAAATATATTGTACGGTAATATATTGTAATTATATATGTGAAAACAGATCGAGATCTGTCTGGATAAATACAATTTAGAAACATCGTTATATATAATGACCATATTTTCATGGCGAATAAATAATTACTACAAAAATAAAAATAAATATTTACAAACAGTGCATTATAGTATAAAATGATCTGGTTTATATTACTTCGTGAAAACATTTTAAAAAAAAGTGTAAAGAAAATCAAAGGTTTGCATGCTGTCAGGATTGAACCGGCATCGCCCGATGTAAAATGAATGACAAGTAACCAACGCGCCTACCCACTGAGCTAGCGGGACCAGCAGAAACTGTTTGACTGATTTAAGTTGTTATGATAAATTGTATAACTCCTTCATATATCGATATTCTAGTGATATTATGAGATTGTACACGTTACTTTATGTAGCTGGATACAATATATGTTTGCTATGTATGTTTATTGGTGTAGATTATCTCCCGTTGGTTGCATTCGATATAATTATTCTGAAAACGAGCCCAAGCTCGGCGAAACCTAGTTGACTTGTAGGCCCATTCACATTCGTTGTTTTGAATAAAATTCGATTCATGTGGAACCATAAGATAAATGTTTGTTCCTCTATGATGACTAGTGTTTGTATTACGTCGGAATATTGCACAATAACTCATTCTGACGCTCGTTTCGACCCAAAAGCTATCCTTGTAAACATGCTCTGAATGCATGGAAAGGGTCGGCCGGATGCGAGTGTGTGTCATAAGTGACGTCACGATACCACGTGATCGCTTAGCTCATTAAAATTTTATTTTCCGCGGGAATCGCTTCACAGACGGGCTTAAAATCGAATTTATACTACAAATGTATTTTTCTGTATTTGTTTAATGTTGTCAAATGTTACATACAATGTTAAACTTTGTGTACACATGGAAAAAGGATTTTAGCTAATGCCTTATTTTTATTTCCTTTAATGTTAAAATCATCCATTATGTAATACTGTTTATTTTCAACCTTAAGAGTTTCTATAAAATTCATAACATGTTCAGTAAAAGTGGTAATGTTTGTACTAGGTGGTCGATAGACAATACCAACAATTGTATTTTCATAGTATTATTATATGTTGTAGACTGAGTCTTGATATCAATAAACACACATTCCAGACATTCGGTTAGGATATTAATTTTTGATAACTCGGTAAACTCAAGGGAACTATGAACATACAAGGATACACCACCTCCCTTCTTGGACGAATAATTTAATTAACTAATTTTATACTCAGGTAAATCACATAAGTCAACATTGTCGTTATTTAACCAAGTTTCACTTAGACCAATAACTGTGAATTTGTTGTCAATCAACGATAAGAAATAAATTACAATCTGGATCTATATTCCGCATTGCAGCATTACAATTCTCATAATCACGTAAGTCACCTGCATATGCCAAAGTAGTAACAGGTAACTGGCTCATGATATTTATACGTTTTATATACATACACAAAAATATGGTACACAATAATGCTTATATAATTACATATAGGATTGCCAAGTACTTTTATAACATACAGTGTTGTGGGAGTGAGCTAGTTAGAATAATCAAAGTAAGTGATCCTGAAATATCAGAGAAACAACTTGCGATCACCTGTTTATTCTCTCTAAGTGTTTCCTCAAGTGCTGCTCTCCGGCGCTCAGCCAACACTTTCCAGTAACCGACTGGCACTTCTTCTGTCAAAAGTAAACAATACACACAATAATAATGAAACTGGGCATCTGTTCAGTTTCGCTTTGTAAACTGTTACAGCCAATCTGTAATAGCTAGGGTTACTGGATTTCAGAAGATCCTGGAGGTTTGTTTAAAGCGAGTGTCATTAAGGGTAGCCACTGGTCCTAAAGTAACCATGAGCCATATCTTGATGAAAACTCATATCTTCATAAAATTTAAGGATTATATTAGTTGGGTGAAGGTTGTTGAACATGTGAAAAATTGGCTAATTTGCATAACTGTTGCCATGACAACAATGATTTATGTGCCTATGGATGTATGCCCCCATGGGAAAAATTATTTAGAGTAAGTGATAGCAAATACCATTATACTATTGCAATAAGTTGTTTAATGGAATGTTACTTAGTGCAATAAGGAGGTTTTTGGCTCTGACGTCAAGTGTTTTATGACCATAGTGAAATGTGCCATTCAGGTGAAGATTTTTTTAATATTCCCTAATTGATTGACCAAGGTTTACAAACCCTTAGAGTAAAGCTGACATTCCACAGAATAATTGGTGAAAATTTCAATTCTCTATCTTGTATAGTTTTTCAAAAATAATGTTTGCTGGTGTCACAAATGGTCAAAAATGTCGTTTTGAGAAAACGGCCAAAATAAAATATACATCATCTGATTACAGGTATTTGTAATCAGAATCTTGAAAAATTTTATGTTTTGGGAATGCATAACATGTTAATCCATCAAAAAAAAATCAAAATCCCAAACAAATCAAATTAAGGACCAGCGGCTACCCTTAAAGGTGACTTTGACATATTATTGACTTCTGAAATGTCATAAAACTGTGTAATACTACAGTTTGATTTACATTAAAGTCACCACTTGTGATCTGTGGTAAGTTTCATATAAGCTTCAAGAAACAAGTTTTTTCTCAGTGAAGAAATTAAAAAAATCAAGTTTAATATTTCAATAAATATTGCAATATATAAACCATTGGCAACATTTATTTATTTACATAATTGTTTAGATACATCAAAAACTACAGTTCATGCATGTGGTCATGCATAAGCTGTGTCTACTATCACCAACATGGCTTTGGTAATGAAAAAGATTAAACCTTTCAACATCAAGTCATATGCCTCTTCTTCCTCACTCCTGGAGTCTTCCTGTAGTACGTCCTTACAGGTTGTGTGACAACAACACATACATGTTGCACCACCTGCATCTAGTGTAGCTGCTCTGTGTGAGGACGGTGTAGAGGCATTGTCACAGTATACTCTCACTGAGCCTGCAGGAGAACGTCGCATAAGATGTGGCTGCAGCTTTGCTTTCTTCGTCATCTTCTCATTTCTCACATCAGCATCTCCTCGCATACGTTTCTTGCTTGCCTGTCACCATGAAAACAACAAATAGACATTTAACATTATTATTAGGTAAAGATAGTGCAGACTGTGTATAAGTTAACTGTGACCTTACCTTACCTTACCTATCCTCTTCAGGCATTGTGGCCTATAAAGCTGCTGTGCGACTCCGCCATCTCACCCTGTCAACGGTTACGTGTCTGGCTTTGCCAGCCCAGTTGTTTTCGTTCTCTTTCCACTGTGGTTCTCAACTTTGTTTTTGGCCGACCATCTTTTCTTGTTCCTTCCGGCATCCATGTCAGTGCTGTCAGGCAGTGAGTGGTTGTGGTCGTTCTTTCTCAACACATGCCCAATGCAATTCCACCTTCTTCTCTGTACTTCTGTGCTGATCTGATCTTCTGCTGTTATGTTCTCAATGTCTTTGTTCGAAATTACTACTGGCTATCTAATTTTTAAAATTCTTCTGAGACTGTGACCTACCATTCTAAAATGAGAAGCTTCTCGCTCGTGCTCATTACGAGCAATGAGCCAAAACAGAACTACAAATTCAGAGTTTCCAACGCGAAACGATCCAAGATTGTTTTCATGTGTTAGTTGTGTAAATGGCATACATGTTACCCAAAAGTGTTTATTTTGATGTTTTGTGACACCTATCATTTTGTTTTAATTGCTGGTAATGTTCTAGGTATGATAATGTTCTAGGTATGATAATGTTCTAGGTATGATAATGTTCTAGGTATGATAATGGTCCGTATTCTCTTTGAGCATTCTATGTTAGATATCACCAGAAAGAAGGATTTCTTTTTTAAGCACTGACATAATTCTCATTGAAGATTTTCCATAAAAATAAAATATATCCAGGCTGCGTCTTACTTTTGTCACGACGTAGGCAGTTGGCTTGAGACACTCTCCAGTGATCGGCAATTTGTTTCTAGGCCTGCGACTCATGCATAGCATAGTAGGCCAAGTGTTTGCCTGTACACTTTCGCCGAAGTCGTTTCACGAGATTTTCGATTTGTTGCGTCATCCTTGGCCAGTATAGTGCTTCCCGTGCTTGTTGCTTGCATTTTGTTGTGCCCATGTGCGACTCGTGTATTTGTGCAAGCATGTTTGACGTCATGCTTGGTGGCACCATGATTCTCATACCTTTGTACACTACACCGTCAAATAGGGAGAGTTCGTCACGTATTGTCTAATACATTCTGATTGTGTGCGGTGTTTCCTGCTTTGTATCTGGCCAGCCCTTGAGGATCATAGTGTGTAGCTCGTTCAGTTCATTGGCTGTGCATTCCTGGAACTGCTTGTATCGTGTAGGTGTTACGGCGATGAAGTTGATCATATTGACCATGACAGGCTCAATATCGGGTACTGTATCAGGCAGGTGGGCACGACTCAGTGCATCTCCCATAGGGATTTCCTTGCCTGACTTGTACGTCACGTTCAGGTCGTACGGTTGCAGTCTTAGCAACACTGCTTGTAGCTTCATGTACGCTGATAGCAGTGGCTTTACGCATATAGCCTGAGGTGGTTTGTGATCGCTCTGAACCGTTGTAGTTTTTTCCAAAGACGTAATGGAATTACTTGCGGCTATACACGATAGCAAACATTTCCTTTTCCAGTTGAGCATACCTCATCTCTGTTGGTGTGAGCGCTCTCTTGTAGGAGGACTCATCCTAGTCCACTGCTACTCGCATCACACTGTATTGTGACATCTTTTGTCACATCGTAATATGCCAACACTGGTGCACTGCAACAAAGTTCCTTCAGCTCTTTGAAGCTTCTCTGTTGTGGCTTGTCCGAGTGAAAATCGACATCTCGTTTCATCACATCTCACGAAGTGGAGCATCCACTGTACTCATGTTCGGGATGAATTTTGACAGATATTGGACAAATCCAAGAAATCTGCGCATGTCTTCCTTGCTTTGGGGAACTGGCATTTTATGTACTGCATGTACTTTCTGTGGATCTGGTTGCAAGCCCTGGTCTGTCACCAAGTGTCTAGCGTAATTCACCTGTGGCTGTTTTACTTGACAGTTGTCACAGTTGAGCTTCAGATTCCATTCTGTTGCTCTCTCTAGGACTTTCCTGATGATCTTTTTTTGCCTGCGATCAGGATGTTGTTCATGATGACCCGTGCGCCATCGATGTCTTCTAGCATGTCGTCCATGACTCGTTGGTAGATCTCTGGAGCCGGTTTTATGCCAAACGGGAGGCGTAACCACTTGTATCTTCCGACCTGCATGTAGAAAGTCGTTAGAAGACTTGATTTATAGTCGAGTTTGATCTGCAGAAATCCCAACTTTGCATCTAATTTGGAGAACACTTTGGCACCTGGCATTGATGCTACCACTTCTTCCACTGTCGGAATGGGGTAGTGCTCTTGTCTAATGGCATTGTTGAGGTCTTTGGGATCGGAACAGATCCTCAACTTTCCATTCCAGATCACCATAACCATGGAACTAACCCAGTCAGTGGGCTCTGTCATTTTAATAATGTGGCCATCAGTTTCCATTTCTTTCAGTTTCGTACGTATCTTTGTAGACAGTGGTTTTGGCTGACGCCTTGGTCTGTGTACTACTGGCGATACAGTAGGGTCGATCTTGAGGGGAATACGTCCCTGGGTGCGTACCTGTAGTTTGCTTCAGCTCGGGATCCTTGTCGAGCTCGTTGACGACAGTCCTCAACTATGTGGACGCTCGCCTTGTTGCAGCACATCGATGCAAAATGTTCCTTCTTATGACAGTAGTTGTACTTGCTGTCCTTAACGGGACAACATTCGTGCGATATGTTGTACCCGCATTTCTGACATATCCGTTGATCCTGGCATCTCGCTTTCTGTTTCACATGGGCTTTGTGGAATCTAGACTTTGATCAGTTCCTCGAACGTCCAGGTATCCTCGGTTTTCCCTGACCTCCAATGTTCACGGCTTGAACTGTGGGGTCTTCATTGACGTTTATCGCGCACATACTTTCCTGGGACGTCTTGTAGTTCTGGCCAATATTTATGGCCATGTTTAGAGTCAGTTCGTCTCCTTTCTCTAGACATTTCTCGCGGACCGCGGCTTGCGATGATCTCAGGACAATTGCATCTCTGAGCATGCGGTCTTCTTCTGCATAGCCGCAGTCTTTCACCAGAATTCGGAGATCCATAACAAAGTTGTCAAACCTTTCACCTGCATCTTGTTTATGTCGGTTGAAAGTGACAGTTGCGTGGATTTGGTTTTTCATCGGTGCGACATACTTTCATCGGTGCCTTGCAGAGTGGCGTTTTCTGCCGGATCATCACCCGTCGCTGGCATCTAGGTAAAAGTCTCGTATATCTCATGTCCTTTGTTGTCAATGTACATCATGAGGTAGTTTACCTCCTGACCTTCAGGTTTCGTTGCAAACGGGCCTTTGAATGTAAACTCGCAGTGCTGTTTGATGCACCATCATTCCTTGTCTAGATTAGCCGCTTGCCAATTCTGCAGGGTTTTTCACCGGTGTTTGCCATGTCGACAGCTTGTTTCACAATTTATCGTTCTCCGGTAACCAAACTCACTGCGTATCAATGCCGTGCACCGGCGTGGAGTCTGCGGTAATTCTAGTCGCCCTGGTCGTCCCCTGGTCAACTGCGCTATATATTGCTTGTCAGAGCTAAGGTATTTAGATTTCAGAGATGTTACAACTTTCACATGTAATGCATAAGACTTGTTAGCGTTGAAGTTGTATCCAGTCCTGGGGCTTGACAGGCACATGTATTTACCCCACTTGAATAGCGATGGACCAAAACCTCAATAAATACACTAACTTAGTCTTAGTACATTCAGTGGGCCTAACACTACAAGTACAACACTCACTACATTTTTGCATTACACATTTCTTTTGGGTTGGTGGTGGCGTCGTTTCGCTGTCAGCCATCATTTCATGCCGCGTGACTTCGTTTTGTTTGATCGTGGAAATGCGATTTTGTCATAACGCTGTTTCCTATTGGTTACATTACGACCAGACTCAGTGAATGAAAAACCATGTCAGAACATGCTGCATACATATGCTGCCACCTGTTGAATATAGTGCAACCTAAATTTCAGTGATTACCCAACATGGTCACAGTCCGTAATATTTTCATCCCTCACCGTAATACCGTAATTTGAGGTGACTTTCCGGAATGATTCCGGACAATCCGGAATGGTAGACAGGTCTGCTGTAGACCATTTAGTTAGCAAATTTAGCATTTTAGGGGACCTGCAGGTCTGTGTGATCCATCTTAACGAAATGAGTCGGATGTCGGTAAAACTTGTTTTCCGTAAATGCTGTTTATGTAATAAAATCGCGAATCTACAGATTTTGAGATTTCCCCGTAAAATTATTCCTTAATATTCGTTTTTTCAATTGCCACTACTACTGTCTCATTAATTTTGTTTTATGTATTTTAATGTCATTTCTGAGGAGCTGTGCGAAGTGTCCCGCTTGGTTTCTGTAAAAAAAGTCAAAAATGCTGCTAATTGCGCGCATTCTTTGCCGTCGTTTTTGGGGTGATCCCTAACAAATTGGATATACCCGCAAAGCTTGACACGTCGTCTTTCCAAATATGGGCACATATATGCTAATAATTGTGAACTGTGAACACACCCCCATTAATGCCAGATGTGTAAACTAGTTCGGATCACGTGGTAGCAACGCAACCACGTGATGCAAGCGGTTTCATGCATTGGTTCAGTGAAGAGGTAATTTGAATAATTCTCTATGTACGCAGGCGTTCTGTGTATTTTCACCGCATCCGCACTGTCACTTGTGACCCAGTTAGTTGTTTATAATGAAGCAACAATGGTGTTCGGCGTGGCTTCGAAGATGTGCTCTGTCCAAGCCCAGCTGAGGAGGTTGCCTCTAATAATGTAGTAGTAGTAGGAGTCTGGGCATCGCCGGAGACTGACCCTGTTGTTGGACCATCTGGTAAACAGGAGCCACGAGAAACTACTGTGGCTACACTTGAGCAGGCAGACAGGGTCCATCGAACCCGTTCCCTGCACCCGAGCGCGCCGTACCGATACCACACAAGTGAGGATGTGGCCAGTCTGGAAGCTACACTTGACTTACTGGACATTGTTACCGATCTGTTGTCGTTATGTAGTTAATTTGTTTTTGGTATTAAAATTCTTGTTAAATATGACTATCTATTGTATTTTACTATGAAGATTACGAAAAAATTTCATTCTGTTTTAATAAATTTGAATAAGTTGTTTTTTAATAAAAATAATAATATAAAATTAATAATAAAAACAATAACATTCTTACTAACCCATTAATGACAGATACCTCTACAAAATTTTAAGTATAATGGTATAAGAGCTACCGGTTTTCCTTTTTCTTAAAAATGCCAGTAATTACACAAGCAATTAATTTGTTGCTAACTTATTTCTGACAAAGGTTTTATTTGTATATTAATGTAGTGACATGAGGATGCCATTATCTTCAAGTGTTCAACATATCATCCATATATGACAATGCTAACTAAGGCATAATGTATAATAGTGCAGCAGAGGTTTAGCTTTTCTAACAATAGTGGTAATTACACAAACAATTAATTGTACTGCTATTTTATTTCTAACAAAGATATTATTTTCATATTAACAGAATGTCTTCAGAATGTCATTTTCTCGGAGTGGTCCAAATTTCAACAAGATTTGTCCATGGTAACTAAGGTACATTACTTGAAACACAACAAATATGTTGCTTAAACTTTGAAGGCCATTTTCTGGGATTGAAGACTTCAACCCCACGCATGTTTGGCGAGCCGTAACTTCAGTTATAATTGAGATATCTTCTTGTATGATACACCATATGAAAGCTGAGACTCTGCTCTTTCAAACGAAGGCAATAACTCAATATTGAAAAATGCCGACATGTGACTCATTTTGTTAAGATGGGTCACATACCGGGTATACTGTTAATTCCTTTACCTGAGTGGCAGGGATTGATCTGGTCAGTCCATTTTCATCCACAGATGGCTGAATCCACTTCAAAGATGTTCTTTTGGATATCTTCTGAAAATAGGACAACAATGACTTAAGGCGGCTCAAGAATTACATGAACACGTCTCAAATTTGGCAGTGGCATTTTATTTCTTATGACAAGAATTTACTGTAAATGGACCATATAATCAAATCATATTAATAAAAAAAATGGGCCAAGTGGCCCTGAAGTCCTTTAGACTATATGTGACCCCTGACCAAATGAGTGATAAGTCGAAAAAATTGTAACATTGTTTTCTTACATTCTTGTAAAGGTTGGGTAGGGTGCTTTACACGTTTAAAAAAATTATGACTGCTACAAAAATTGGCGAAGTTATGGAGCATTGAACATGGTAAACTAGACAGAACTTTGCATTTGTTTAAACTAATTTATGTATTATACTATATTATAATGTACTATACTAAACATACTATATATATGTATGCATATAGAGTTGATCACGTGATAATCATATAATTATGTTACATTAGTGGGGTGGCTCCCATGATAGCGGCATATACTTGTCTTAATGGGAGCCTCCCTGACCTTACAATGAATTTTTATATTGTAGTTTATGTACTTATGATGGTCAAAATAAATACTGTCTGTCTGTCTGGTAGGGGTCAAAAAGTGAAAATGAAGAAAACGGCTGTTGAAGTTTTACATTATATATGCAAATGCACTGCATGGAAATATTACATGCATGACATTCAAATGTGGCAGACAGTGTGTATGTTATGTTGCAATGATACACTGGAAGTACAAATGTGCTATTACAAAAACTTATCAAGTTATGCTAGATTATGTCTTTATGTATAAAACTAAGAGGACATATTATTTGCAAAAGGTAGACTCACTGTTTCACACAGTTTAAAACCTACAGGCAACTGTCCAGTTTAACAGGAGTCTATCCTACAACCTACCATGTAGTTCTATTATCTGACATTGTGCCAACAGATTGGTGTATTGGGATCATTAAGCATATATAACAGTGTGACTGCTGCCTGGCTAAATGGATGCAATGGTGCTTTGAAGTTAGTTCTTCTGCCAACTATCCTTTTCACACAAGCCTATAGGTTTAGTAGCTGCCAGCACACTACTGAGCCTAAACTATCATGCAGGTGTGAAAAACGTGCTGATGTATTTGAACTTGACCCACTAATTAACTGTCCACCAAGCAGTAGCAGAACAGTTTATAATAATAATAATCCACAAGTTAAGTGGCAGTGATCTTCCTTTTATCATTCATGTGATGTTTATTGTGAACATGGCAGACAAATGGTTATCATACGTAGACAGGTACAGAAAGAAACGGACGTTTTCTATAAAAAGAACATGTTTGCCTATCAATGGCATGTATTTCCTATTGTTGCCGTTTCTGCTGGGCAGAAACACTTTCAGATCATTAAGGGTTATGATGGAAGTAAAATGTTGACATGTTTACTGTTCACTTATTGCACCACGTCTTGCATTTAGAGGAATAATTATAATAGAAAATAAAATGTTGTGGCACATATTTTTAAATACATGCATTGATGAGAAACCGGGAATTACTTTTTTGTGGCCTAATAACTAATTTCAATTAACTTTCTGCTTATATAAAACAACTGCCTAAAAATATATATCCATACAAGACACAGACTCCGCATGGTGACAGATGTTTTGGGAAGGGAAATAGTGTACTGTTTCTGGTACAATACACAAAATCTACTGTTAGGGGATAGTCTCAAGGGCCCTTCTCAAAACCACATCACTAGATAGTGTAAACATTTTGCATTACTTTGCAGCCTTCTTCTCATGTGATGTAGAGTTACCACAAGGAGAACACTTGTCTTCTTTGTTATTTGCTATTTACCTGAATGATGGACCAAAACTAGGCACTTCAAAGAATTTCGCAAACTGGGTCATTTCGCGTGCGTCGATTCGCCGTCACCGCAGGCTGTCTCGTTTGCCGGCCATCCGGTTATCGTTTTGTTTCAACTCGTGTTTTCGCGCTCTTTTCCGGACACTGACGTCATTCATTGCTGTGTCGTTGTCGGAGGTAGGTTGAACTTTGTCTACGTCGTTAAAATTTTGAAAATTGACCAAATTTAAGCTATATTGCAGCTGTTTTGTGATCACCTCTGTGTTCAGTTGCATTTATTTTTATAATAGCCGAGGATAGCCAGAACTATTTTGTGTTTAACTTCATCTACTAGCTTTAGTTAGTCTGTGTTGAAAAAATTGGTGCTGCACTCCACTGCGAAATATGGTTTTGCGCCATTCAAAAAATCGTCACATTTGTCATGATTTGAAAGTTCTGTGTCTTGCGCGCGTCACTGCAGCGTGGTGCCAGATGGCAGATCGTGATTTAATCTATTTCTTTGGATTGAAATCTCTACAAGTACAAAACCTGTACTATTTATATAATATTTAAATAATATCCTTGTCAATTCTGCGTATTTTGTCTTAGATTTAGATTTGCTGTTTGTAGAAATATGGCCTGTACTAGTCTAGTATATGCCAGCCCATGTCATGCCCATGGCCCAATATGCATAGCCACACTGCCCACACTGGGTTAGTTGCTTATGCCAGAACATTTGCAATACATTAAACACCACAGTTTTACATCTCAAATATCACAATTATTATGAATTTATGTGTGACATAATGCATTATAATAGAATTTCACACTGTTCTCTTGAGTAACAGAGGCAGGGAAAAGTATTTCACAAGATTTGCATGCAGAATCAAAACAGTTATTATAATATGATTCACAATTGCCTTTTTATTTCAGATATTGTTTGCAATTACATGCAGTGACACTGGTCTTGCGCTGATCTGTGTTTGACTGTGAAGGTACCGAGCCACAGAGTCGTCTGAATATGACACCCATCACCTGCCTGCATACGTACACATTTAATCTGACTGATTATATATCTGATATCTAGATTGAACAGTGTCCATTCAACACGACGTGAACTTTACTTATAGACATAATGTTGAAGAACACAAAATTATTTTACAAGATACTGAAATATGAACCTTGCTGCACAGATCTTGCAGCCTACTGGCATTAAATTATGAGACAATCAACTTCCAATATTACAAAAAGACTTATGAGCAGAGCAGATTTCTTCATGGCTTGACTCCCATGGGTCATGGGGAGTAATGCAGAAAGTAATCTTGCATTTGGCGCATTTGGATTCAGCGACAGAATACTGTGAACAATTTATAAACATAACTTCATAAAGTTCATGTTAAAATGCAGAACATTACATTATGAAGCAGTAACAACTGATTACTGGTGTGTACAGAGCCTGCAACAGTCATCCAACCTGTCATGACACAGTCACACATAGACACAGTGAACTAGGAGTATGACAATTGTATTTCATTGTCATGTATTGATATGTTGAGTTTGTGTGATATTTAGCCAATATTTACTTATTAATAAAGTTACTGTTAATGCTATATGACTGGTTAATGTATATTTATTGTAATGTTTAATGTGGTTGTAAACATTGCATAAATTATATAACTGTCTTCATAATTATGGACATTTCAGCCTTTCATCGAAATGTAGCGGTCAGTCATTAGCGTGCTAATATTAGCCAATATTAACTTATTAATTAAGTTACTGTTAATGTGAAATGACTGTATATATTTATTACCATAACTAATGTGGTTTACTGCTTGCATAAATTATACAAATATTTTCATAATCATGGACAATATGGGCTTTTACTGAAATGTGTCGGTCTGTCGAGATCGCGTGCTAATTACCCAATATTGACTAATTAAATTATTATTAACTGATTTGTTAATGATTTTATTTATTACCATAATTACCCGGGTAATGTGGTTATACACATTGCATAATATGTATAAATATCTTCATAATCATGGGCATTATGGCCTTTAATTGGAACGTATCGGTCTGTTGAGTTTGCATGCTACATTACTAAAATTAACAAATTAATTTGGTTGTAATTATTACTAAAAATATTAAATATTGTAAATTTATTACTCTGTTCAATGTGTTTAAAAACCCTGAAAACAGTATTTAAATATATGTATAAATAAAAAAGTTATGACATTTTAAAGCAAATATTTATCCACAGAAAACACAAACATTAGTCCATTTTGCCATTGTGAGATACACAAAAATTACGCAGTTTTTTCGTCTTAAAATCGCAATATCTTTTGATCTATTAAAGGTATCTTAATAAAAAAAACAGTTCTCTGTGATCCTTAACCTATTACCTTTAATTTAAGCCCATTATCAATGTTCTAGCATGATATTACATTTTTTGTTGAAGTGCCTACCAAAACCATTACATTACACTGTCATTGACATCGCCTAGACTGTAGTAACTGTATGATAGGCTGTCAATGATACACTAACTTAGTCTTAGCATAGTCAGTTGGCTTAACACTACAAGTACAACACTCACTACATTTTTACATTACACATTTCTTTTGGGTTGGCGGTGGTGTCGTTTCGCTGTCAGCCATCATTTCGTGCCGCGTGACTTCGTTTTGTTTGATCGCAGAAATGCGAATTTGTCATAACGCTGTTTCCTATTGGTTACATTACGACCAGACTCAGCGAATGAAAAACCATGTCACAACATGCTGCATACATGTGCTGCCACCTGTTGAATATAGTGCAACCTAAATTTCAGTGATTACCCAACATAGTCAGTCCGTAATATTTTCATCCCTCACCGTAATACCGTAATTTGAGGTGACTTTCCGGAATGATTCCGGACAATCCGGAATGGTAGACAGGTCTGCTGTAGACCATTTAGTTAGCAAATTTAGCATTTTAGGGGACCTTTGGAGCCCTTAGAATGATTCAATCAAATACAGATTTCTTGTGTACAGTGGCACTACCACATGAACTGTCTATGCAAAATTAGAGAAAAAGTTGCTGAACGGTTTCTGAGGTACGGCAGCTAACGGCGGATGGAGATTTATGGCAATAGTCCCTTGGACCTTCGGCCAAAGGACTAAAAAGCATAATATAAGAGTTTTTGAAAAAATAGGCAAAATGTTACATTTTGACCAGTTTTGGGGTCCTTCGAGGCCCTGGGGAGCCCTTAGAATGATTCAATGAAATACAGATTTCTCGTGAATCGTGGCAGTACCCTAAGATGTCTATGCAAAATTAGAGAAAAAGTTGCTGAACGGTTTCTGAGATACGGCAGCTAACGGCGGACGGACAGTGATGGCAATAGTCCCTTGGACCTTCAGCCAAAGGACTAAAAAGCATTTTGTTAACTATTAAATTTATGCAAGAATAAGTTTGAGGAGACTTTTTAACATACATGTGACAAAGTAGATTGCATCTTTAAAATGTGAAAATTTGAATGTCTGCAAAATATTTAGAACACTACAACAAAATAAACAACTGTCATTGTTATTTTTGTTGATTCACATGCACAAATGTACTGTATATTTATAGAACATTTTAATTGGTAAATGTCAATTAGATATATATACATGTATATATATATATATAATTATGCACTATGCATTGATGTTGTTTAGCAATACAATATATACAGTCATACCTTTTGTACATGTATACAGCTTCAACAAAACTATTAGTACAGTATGCCATATTGTTTAAGTTCTTAAACGTAATCGGTGTTCTTCAACTTGATAAATTATATAAACTAGCAAAAAACATGTCATAGTTTGATATTACATGCCAGGGGGCATTACATGCCAGAGGGCATTACTTAAACAGACGCAGTAGCCAGTTTCACAAAGTATTTGTACTGAAGATTACATAACTTTGAACAGTTGTTTGCAGTGTTATGTGTTGTATATTCTAACTTCTAAGCTATGTATATTGTCCACTGCTTAGTCAGGAATGCTTTACACAACTTGGTACAATCATAAAAAATATATGGCTAATATCTGGGGGATTCTACGCAAATGCAGATTGCAAGTTTTCAATGTGTGCAGATCTATACATGCATCGTCACGTCCCAGGGGTCGCTGCTGCTGATTACATCAGTGCCAGCCAGCAGTACCCCTGGCTGATCGCTTTGCGAAACTCTGAATTTAAGCTCAGCCTATGAAATCGTTCACTAGATCATTAGGTGTACGCAGGTCAGGTGGTCAATGTTTAGGAAGTAGAAGCAATTATTCGAATACACAATACTGCTCAGCTGCTTGTGCTAATGGGCGAACGGGTCATTATATATTGGGATTCCCTGAAGTCGTTTATCGTCTTCAAATTGGGACAGATATTTGCGCTGTTCTCATGGGTGATGCAGTCACGACTGGCAAAGTCAATTACTAGTTTGACTCGGCTAACTTCCACACTTTGCTTAGGGGATCAGCCAGGGCTAGTTTTGCATGGCAAACAGCCGTGGCTTGTGAATATGTATACATGTACCCGTATGTGTTTTCTTGAGTCACGAAGCTTAATGGGAAACAAAAGGTAATTATTTGGGTTAATGCATCTAAGTGTTAATAAAAATGGGCCAGATTATGTCTTCATGTGTAAAACTAAGAGGACAGATTATTTGAGAGGAAAAGGTAGACTCACTGTTTGACACAGTTTAAAACCTACAGGCAACTGTCCAGTTTAACAGGGTCTAGTGGCTTAATGCTGTCTGTTGACAAAAGCTACTGCCAGTGACCAATTACAGATTAGTCACAGTTTCCATCAAACAATAGCAGGCAGAGAAGCTTAGCTCCACAGCTGGGTGTAATACACAACCAGAGCCACCACTGATTCATGGTCAAGTAGATTAGCTCAATGCACCAACTAAGACAATACACAACACTGTGAGTGACAGTGTCCAGAGTTAGGACAAAGCAGTGTCCTCATTGCTGAATAGATCAATTAAAACTGCCAAGTGGGTGACATTCTGTACAAGTGTTCATTAATCCTTAGTGATTGTTCAGAACACCAGACTGACCACATACCTAAACAAAGGAATGTAATAGGTGTAGAACAGGCAGTGTTCAAATAGGGGTATTGGTTGAATTGTATTTGTCTCAAAGCAAAAGGCTTTATTGTGTCTTCATCAATTCTAAGAAAGCATTTGATTTAGTAAACCGGTCCTCCCTGTGGTCTAAGATAATTTCATGCGGTATTAATGGTATTGTGTTGAAAGTTGTATACAACATATACCAAAATGCTAAATCATGTATAAATCAGGGCCAGGCTGTGTCAGCCTTCTTCTCATGTGATGTATAGGTATGGCAAGGAGAAAACTTGTGTCCTTTGTTATTTGCTATTTACCTGAATCATTTTGAACACTGTTAGTCACAATTATAACGGACTTGACATGGCAGCTGGTGAAAATTACAACAACCTTAGTGATGCTGATGTAGAAAATGTATGTTCTACTATATGCTGATGACACTAGAATGATTCAATCAAATACAGATTTCTTTCTTGTGTATAGCGGAACTATGTCAACTCTTCTAATGGTTGACATTTGGTTGTTTCAGGTGTCAACTATATTGTGAATCTGTAATTATTAGTCTATACTGATACAATTGATTTACACAGTACCATGTCTACACAAGGCATGGCAAACGTAAACAGAACAGTAGAATGCATTTGATATTAATAAAGTGTAGGATATTTCACTCTATAGTTGTCCAGAATATAAATGTTCTATGTTTGTCACCTACAGGTGACAGAATATTAATTTTATATGTTTGTCACCTATAGGTTTCTACAGACACCACAGTCACACCATTTTATAATAATTAAATGAACATCAAAATAAACACAACTTGCAATTATAGAAAATAAATAGTTTTGAAGATAAAAAGTGTTAGGCAACTGTTCAGTCTAACAGGGGTCAAGTGTGTCTACTCTGCCTGGGCACTGTGACCAATTAAAGATTAGTCAAGGTCTCAATGAAACAGTAGCACTAGGCTGTTGACTTTGTGGCACATTAAACAAAATCTACTGTTGGGGGTGGTCTCAAGGGCCCTTCTCAAAACCACATCACTAGATAATGTAAAACTTTTGCACTTTGGGGGCCCCTTAGGTGCCCTTAGAATGATTCAATCAAATACAGATTTCTTGTATATAGTGGCAGCACCCTAAGATACATCAATGCAACATTAGAAAAAAAGTTGCTGAACAGTTTTTGAAAAAATAGGCCAAATGTTACATTTTTACCAGTGTCGGGGTCCTTGGAGGCCCTAGGGAGCCCTTAAAATGATTCAATCAAATACAGATTTCTTGTGAATAGTGGCAGTGCCCTAAGATATGTCTATGCAAAATTAGAGAAAAAGTTGCTGAAAGGGTTTCCGAGATATGGCAGCTAACGGCGGACGCAAAGTGATGGCAATAGTCCCTTGGACCTTCAGCCAAAGGACTAATAAAAAGTAATCATTTGCAATCACATGCATGGAAACAAGTGCCCTCATTTCTGGCATTTTAAGAAAACGCATGTGTCTGGACATAAATTCTGATCATGAAATGTTTCTATTCTGCATGCAAGTCCACTATCTGGCCTAGGGCACTGTTGCCACAATTAGAGAGGAAATCTAGCTTTTACAAGCAAAATAGATCTGCTCTCAACTTAGCCAGAAAATAGCAATATATATATATACAAGACAAGACAGCCAAACAAGTTTAACTACAATACAAGTGAGAATATACAATGTTTGAAGGGGGTAAATACGAAGTCACTGACTTTTGTGTAAATTTACCCCCCGACGTATATTTATATATAATTATATACCTGTATGTATACACACATATACATACATATACACACATATATACATACATATACACACATTCACATACATACGTACATGTATATTAAGACATCAATATTATATTATTCGAATTTGCTATTCATCTAACCATCTAGCTACAATAAATGAAAACATGTAATGGAATATGTGTATATTCAACATTTAAAGATGTGATAAGTACACATCTTTACACATATTGTAGTTTCCTCAATGGCAAGATTATATTTGTGTATGATTTTGTTTAGATTTCCACAACCAGATATTTCTCAAATAAAAGGTTCTTGCATTTACACTTAAATTCAGTAATATAATTTATGTGGTAGTGGCATCGTTGAGAAGTCATGGCCTGGCATCTATCTCAGCATGGGTCGTTCATTTCACGTCCCAAGTGTGTGACGTCACACCAGGCAATCTCGCATGAGCGAGAATTCATCAGATGCACGACCATATTGGTTTTGTGTGACAACTGACCTTCTGGAGTTTACGCAAGTTTGCTTGATTTGAGTTGATTTGGTAATATTATCGGATATATTAATGTTGACAAAGGATAGATAAGAACACCAGGCAATTGATGGTAAATAGGTGTGCCGTGTGTGGAAGCAGTGGCATTCCCATCTCAAAGCAAGTGTCCATACATGAATTTCCCCTGGATGGTACATAAACACTGGGAAATGTGTGGGAACACTTCATTCAATGAACCAGGGATCACTAGAGTATTGCATCGTGCACCTCTTGTATCTTTATATGTAGCAAACATTTTGTGCAAGATGACTTTGTGAACTGGTACCCGTTCACCATGGGATTTGCCAAGAAACTGTTACTGAAGAAAGCTGCAATTCTTAGTGTGTACCGAGAGCTGTCACCAAATGTTGACATAGTCCGGTCACCAACCACCAAGCCAGCTCCAACAAGAACATTTGTCAGGAAAAGGGAAGCCCACAGGGTAAGCTGATTTTATGTTGTCATCTGGTTATCTGAAATCTGTCTCATGTAATCATCGCACTGTCCCCAAATTGTGTTTATTGTTTCGTAAAAGATACGTATTGCCCAAAATTGACAATGTGGTCAACTCAATACTAAATCAAACAAATAGGTCAAGAGCGTTATAACACAATATTTTTATGACCTGATTTTAGGCATGAAACAACATTTCTGGTCATTAGTTTAAATTAAGACAGTGAATACAAAGTATACATGAAATATGTAAGATGTACTGTAAAGGGTATTAATAATATTTTCATAGACTATTAGTGTTATAAAACAGGCCTACACTGTTGTGACAATAAACCTTCCACATTGCTAAATCAGTGTACAATAACTTGAAATATTGTTCTCTGCTCCATGAATTATGTTGGTGTTTCATAATCTCATGATTATGAATAATTTGGGTATTACCGATGATGTTCTTTGAAAATAACTTACTTTTGATGGGGGATTTCAATGCTTGAAAACATACCCATTATCACATGCCGGTTTAATATATTGTGACAAAATTATGTTTCCTAATCCTAAAGCCTAAGAATAACTAATTTCACAAACTTCCAGCTTATAATTACATAACAGAAAAGACAACCTCCAACCTCCATATAAAACAACTGCATAAAAATAGGCCAAGAGGCCCTGAAGTCCTTTGGACAATATCGTGAGTTTGTAATTATTAATTAAATGTTTTTTGGTGAATCATAGTTACAGATCATTAAGGGTTATGATGGAAGTAAAATGTTTACATGTTTAGTGGAGACTATTTGCATGCCAGTGAAGATACACCTGGAAATAAAATATTCGAGTAGACCGTTTTGTGAAGATTGTATATATTAATTAATGTGTTAATATTAGGCCGATTTCCAGTGGTTGTAGAAACCTTGCAATAGAGTTTGTGAGCAGCAATATCGCATGTAGCACAGTTAAAACTTAAAGGTTGTTTAAGAAAATGCGCACACATTTTCTGTTCTCATTTTGCCCATTACCATACTCCCCCAGAATGGAAAGAAGAAAGAGGTGAACTATGATAAAACTTTATTTGTTCACAAGGTACATATACATAATGTGCATTTTTACTTAAAAACAGTAGCAAATAATGACATAATACAGATTGAATTGAAGAGAAGTAATAGCTGCAACATGTATAGTAAAACATCTTAATAACATTCCTTATAATTTAGGCTAAATATTCGTTAACCTTTAACGTTAATCCTTTTCGAGTATACTTAAGTTATTTTATACCTAAGTAATTTTTTTCCTAGATCATATCGTTACATTGCAAATTATGTTTATTGCTGTTTTAAAGTTTCTCAGGTTCTGCCAGTGCAGTAGGGATTCCCATTACACATTTTAGTTACAGCCCACATGGAGGCATTCAGTTTGACACTGGGACAATGGCACATTGGCAGGCAATGACTGAAGGCTAGCCCAATACACAGGTTTACAGCTGGCTGCCAAACTAGGCAACTCCAGTGATCAGGGCAAAGTCCACTATCCAGTTATAAATAATCATTCATTCTGTTCAACACTGGGACAATGGCAGGTAGAGCAAGCTGGCCAGATTTTCTGGCAGTGACCAATACACAGAACTTGGCAGGCGGCCAGGTTCTGCCACAATATTAAGGAAACAGGCACATTTTGTTAAAATTTTACATTTTGGGGTGCCCTGAGAATGATTCAATCAAACACAGATTTCTTGTGTATAGTGGCACTACCCTAAGATACATCTATGCAAAATTAGAGAAAAAGTTACTGAAGAGATTTTAAAACCAGCTTCTGCAGCAGTAGAGAATTTAGTAAGAAAATTTAGCATTTTGGGGGGCCTTAGAATGATTCAAATACAGATTTCTTGTGTATATTGACACTACCACATGAAATGTCTGTGTAAAATTAGAGAAAAAGTTACTGAAGAGTTTTAAATTTACCAGTTTGGGGGCCTTGGGGGGCCCTTAGAATGATTCAATCAAATACAGATTTCTTGTGCATAGTGGCAGATACATCTATGCAAAATTATAGAAAAAGTTGCTGAACAGTTTCTGAGATATGCAGCTAACGGCGCACGGCGGACGCAGATTGATGGCATTAGTCCGTTGGACATTCGGCCCAAAGGACTAAAAATAGATGTCCAAGCAAGACACAGACTCTGCATGTGACAGATGTTGTAGGGGTGGGGTGCAGTTGTGCGACTTAAATACATGCATTGATGAGAAACCGAAAATTATTTTTCTGTGGCCTAAAAATAACAAATTTAACAAATTTTACTGCTTATAATTCCATAACAAAAAAGACAACCTCTAACCTCCATATAAAACAACTGCATAAAAATAGGTATCCATGCATGATACAAAACTATACTAGAATTGTTTCCATTTAAATAAAATCTGTTAAAAAAAACACTAAATCACATATGATTGTGCCATGGTAAACACATCTAAAGCTTGGTATCGGGCGCAACGATTTTTGTGAAATGCAGTATTTTTTCTAAACAGGTTTTATTTAACTGGAAACAATTTTCACCTGTTGTACTGATTATTAATTATGTATCTGTCGTACCGCTAACTAGTGCAGTTCAGTTAGGCAACGGCAGACAGTACTAGGGGATTAACTACTCAAATAAAAATATATATCTATATAGTCATATAACACAGGCACTTATCTAAATCACAATGTTTATTAACAGCCGCAAATGTTCACAGAAGTACAATTACGGAAACTATATATTTACAACCCAATACACCTAAAACTACACGTTGGTCAGCTACCCTCTACCCAAACCAAGGTCTATCCACCCACGAGACTTACCGGCCAAAAGCCTGCTCTATTTATAATCTTCCCCTTGGGCGGCAAAAACAGTCACATGACTAATTTATAAAAACCTTGCTCTCTGGTGGGAACATCCCTAAGTACTGCCCTCTTGTGGGACTTTCATCCATTTATTTGTTGTGGCTCTGCCATATATCAATACATTTTGAAATAATTATGTTTGTTATTTTTGTCTCAATCCAAATTTTAGCTTGGTATCCAGTTAAAGTTTGACTGGTTTTTTATTTGCACAAAGGTCAAATTTACAGACAATATAACAGTAACTGTTATAAAATAATGTCTACGTAAAAATATTGAATATATATATCGGTTTACTACCAACGCTAACTTTTAATCATAATATATATACCCTGTGGTATGGGAAGTGAATCTATCCAATCATCTACATTTGCCCATGGTTATAGGAATAGCAACTTCCACGCTCGATGGCATCTTTGTCTCTAGCATGAACAAAAAAGCATGTCACCCACCAACCAGCCCCATTTCTCCACCTTTGTAAATGATAGGAGGTTCAGTATCTCCAAGGGGTTGGCTTGACACCCAGATGGGTTCAGACCCAGGATTCTGGTCATGTGGCTGCAGTCACATAACTATAGCTGGCCCAGGATCACGTCTGGTCACTTGAAATAATCTGGCTTGACACCCGGAGGGATGCAGATCCAGGATTCTGGTTATGTGGCCACAGTCATATGATCAATTAACTGATCCTGGATCACGTCCGGTCATGTGAAATATCCTGGTCTTGCATCCTGTTCTCAGGCTGTCACAGCTGGCCCCAAAGAGATTTGGCTGGACTGTCCCATTTTGCCATAACAAATTTGATGCATTTATCAAATGAGTTGTTGTGTTGTTCTGTCATAAACTTTTAAATATAAACAATTTGTAATAGTGGCGAAGAAGCTTGGTATCAGGCATAACTGTACAAAATGGTTAATTAGCAATTATAAAAAATTTGATAGAATTATGTATCGTATGGAACTATATTATAGTGCATTACGTCGATAAGGTAGTTTCCTTGATAACAGAAGTAAATTTTAACAATGGAAAGCCTATTTTGGCTGTTTTAGGCTATTTGCTTGCAGTTTGCTATATGGAATTATGCATATCAAGGCTCAAATTGGCGAGCTGTGGCTCGCTAATGGCGACCAAATATTGTCATGGCGAATGGTTTTTAAATAACATTCATCAGCAGTATAAGTATGAGGCCTAAAGATTTTCCAGATGCCACAAGTCCACTTTGTGCTGGGTAGAAAATCATCATTCACTTCTAACAATTTATCAATAGCTGTTGACACAGGATCAAATTACCCAAACCAAAGCACATGAAGCAACCACTGCTGTAGGGCAGTAGTGGTCTAATTTTAGTGATAAAACAGACAGCAACATCATACAGGCCTGCCTACCCCAACAACTTCCTGTCAGTAATCCATCTTACCATTTACACTGATTTTTAGGAATATAGGCTTGCTGTCAGTAATAGTTCAGAACCGTGTCAGATATTGTCACGAAAAGATCACCACTGTAGTAATACTTTAATACTGTGACTATGATGATAGTTGCACCCAAAACATAATTGTCTCTAATATATTATGAGGTGGTTTGTAGCGTTCAGTTAACAAGGTAAGGTAGATGTTCATAACCAGCATTGTTGGAAATCAAACGTGAAGAAGCGTAACTGTAATGTAAATGAGTATATACACATTGTAATTCTGATTTTATGTAAATTTCAAAAACAGCATGCTGACTACAAAAACTTGACAAATTATAACAACGTCATTGTCTATCTGTGGTGTCATTAGGATTAATATTAGTAGCCGGTATACCTAGGGCCAGGCTATAGACTATACAGTATAGTAGCTTGACTAGATCAAAGACAAAGTCATGCCGGGGGATGGCAAAACCATTACGTTACGCTAGTCATCGACATCGTTTAGACTCTAGTCTACTCAGCTCTAGTATATAAGCCTATCTCTGTATTATAGGCTGTAAATGATAGACTAAACTCAATAAATATAATAACTTAGTCTTAGTACAGTCAGTTGGCCTAACACTACAAGTACAACACCCACTACTCTGTCACTAGTACTAGTCTAACGACGTAGTCAGTATCTGCAATTATCCCGGCCACCGGTGACCACGTGAAATAGGAAAATAAATTTTGCGTATCCGGCAGTATGTAAAGCCGACCCCCTTCTTTAAACTTGATAATATGGGTCATGTCTGCATGCATGCTGTTATAAACGTTTGCAGTTCACATTTCTTCTTGGCTGGTAGTGGTGCCGTTTCGATCCCCGGCATCATTTCGTGCCGCGTGAGTCATGACTTTGTTTTGTTTGAGCGCCACGAGCGCGGAAATGCGAATTTGTCGTAACGCTGTTTCCTATTGGTCAGATAACGACCAGAAGCAGCAAATGAAAATCCATGTCACAACAAGCAGCGTATATATGCTGCCACCTGTTTAATAAAGTGAAGCTAAATTTGAGGAGTACGGAAGTGATTGACACTCATTGTGACAAGGAAAGAATCCGTAATACTTTCATCCCTCACCGTAATACCGTAATTTTAGGTGTATTTCCGGAATTATTCCGGACAATCCGGAATGGTAGGCAGGTCTGTGGTGTATTTCTCTTAATTGCATCTTTTCATAGAACTAACAGTGATTTTTTTAGGTGTATTTCCGGAATGATTACAAGGTATTAGCAGCGGTGATAATTGCCCACCGAAAACTGTTGTAATACTATGCAAGCAGACAGCCATGCTTTATATTTTCCATGACTACTTGAGCTATAGACAACGACGTTTGGCATTGGAGATAGAGTGCGGTATCTGGGAAGCTGATATATGTTCTGTGGTGGAATTACAATGATCTAATATTGCAACAGGTGACCATTTATGATGTATAACTGACGGTTTATCACTTTATGAATGTAGGTAATTATTGTTTAATAGTTGCATTGAAAATGGCAATAACTGAATAGGCATGACTGGTGCTTTCCCAACAACACCGACATGTAGCCTAGCCTTAGTATCACTATCAGTTATGGGATAGACCTCTGTACGGATGAATGAGAACACAATGGTTCATGTGAAAACAGTTTCTCGCACAAACCTTCAGGTGCTATTTTTGGTATCAAAAGTAATTATAATTTGTAACACTTCTTCAGAGACCTCATTTTGCTAATTTGAGTGGATAATCATTTCTAGCGGTCACATAGCAACTTTAGTTATGTAGAGTTGTGAATTTCAGGATTTCTGTATTGCGTGGTCAGTTTTATTCAAATAAAGTACTATGATCAAGTTGTTATTAGTTGCTAAATAATGGTCTTTTTTGTATGTACCACCACATTAAGAGCTATAATATATATATATATATATATACACACAGATATAAAAATGATATATATATACGCCCCCATATATCATAATCACTACACAAAAACAGCTATTCCGACCAGCTGGTCCCTAAATATTTTGGTTGGCTCCTAAAGCTGAAAGTTGGCCCCTAAATATTTTGGCGAATCTTAAGCCCTGCATATCCTCAAACGAATCCAATGTTGTGTATAATTTATGTGAGATAAAAAAGGAAATAATAAGAATTAATACAATATGGAAAGTTAAAAACTAACTATCAGGCTTTTTTGGAGAGTGGCCCATAAAATCAGATATATTAATATGTTGAGTTTTTTTATTTTTCAAGAATGGAATTTAATTTTTGACCTACTGTTTTAATTTAATGTTTGTTTATTAGGTGGCTCCTCGAGAGCGACAATCAAAGTCTTAGAGGAGTCTCCTGACCCCTATTTTTGCAATGATATACCATGTTTATCATACGTCTATAACTTGTACTACTTAAAATTTAAATGTCTGACAATTCAAATAAAATTCTGCTTCGACACATCAAGGTACCATTTTGAAATAAGTCACGTGGAGCATGACCTTCGATATCTTATGGATGATATTGTTCATGGCTCCAAGATTAAATTTAATTTTAATAGGAAGAATTAAACTGGTGTAAGTTTAATTCTATTAAAATTTTGATATCTTCTCGCTGTACATACAAACCCAAGAAAAAAGAGAATCACTGGGTCCCATTTAAAAAATAAATTAATAATTAAAATTTTTGGCCTGCACCTGCTATAAAGTAGACTTAAATAAAGGTGTAACCTCTCCAATCAGGTTCCACTTATAAAGTAAATACCTAGTCATTATTTTGGAACTTATGTTTGGTGTTGTTATGGGACAATTATATGAAAAAGAGGTAGTAGCACAAACAAGTTTGAGAGTTACCGAGACATGCCCAGACGTAAATGCAGATTTATGTAGATGACATGTTGGCAGCCTTTCCCCTGTGCAACACAAGGCAGTGCAGCTAGTATTATCAATGAACAAAACCTACAATCCATATTTTACAGTGAATTAGTGAGATTAAAGGTAGCTTAGTGGAATAAGTAGTATGTGGTCCCATCTACAACCAACTAGAATAGCTGCAACCATGCCACTTTCTAATCACTGCACATGGCTGCTGTTGAAGTGCTCAGACATACAGAGCAGGTGCATGAATCAAGTTGTCTGCAGTCTGTCCCCTTGCTAGGCTAGCTAATATTGATTACCTGAAAGTGCCTGCAACCACCAGCTGCCTCATTATGCAGCAGCCTTGGCATGCTGTCAACCAGGCTAAAGTAACTGATCAGTAGCAACAACAGCAACTACTACTGGTGTACAAGCCTAAAACGTAAACTACTAGTTTATAGCCCGTAAGTATACATTATATCTAATAATTACTAAAAGAAATCCCATCTTGTAACTACTAACTTCAATTGTGAGATGGTTAGCTGATTTTGATATTTAATTCTCACATATTATATATGTATATACATATACAGTGTGTATATATATATATATATATATATATATATACATGACGACTATATAATATATATGACGACATAATAATCAGTCTCATTTTGAGTGTGTAGTTGAAGAAAAACAGCAGCATAAACCACAGCAATTTTGAAAGATTTTGGTACATGCAACAGCTCAATATGACGTGTTCTTTATTTGTGGATTGTTTACATTTTCTAGCTAAATACTCCCAATTCTGACATCCCAAAATGTCTACCCAAATTATGATTAGTTTAATAGGTTTCAAATCAAAATAATTTTTTGTCTCATCTTAAAATACATTTTAAAACAGAAAGTTGTCTTTAGGCTCATCCATTGATTACATAATTAAATAACTAGCTGTATTAATAAAAATAAAATACAGACAAGCACACGGTATTATTACATACACATGTAAACTTTACATGATTGGTTTTCAGAGGCCAACATCATCAACACCAAGTCTTTTACAAATGCATTCAGATGTAGTTATCCTTTACTCAAGCCTACAGTACTGACCAACTACCAAGGTGTAGACTGCACCTAATAGAGAAATACTGCTGACATCAACGCTAATGATGTGAGCAGATTGTAGTGGTTGTGTACATGTTGATGTCCTAACAGGGACTACTGTACTGCAGTGAGTCTAATGGTGACAAGACAGGTAGCCTGCAGTGTTTGTGTGACAGCTCTCGTTGGAACAAGGTGAGAGAGAGGCTATTGTAGCATGGCTACTGTCATCACTGGCCAACATCAGTATTCCGCAATTAAGTCTAAACAATTTCACATCTAAACTTGCAAATATGGTGACAGATATTTCCGAAAAAAATATCCCAATTGATGGATCCAGTACATTGTGGTTTGCCAATGCCACAATCAAAATTATGCACATGACCTCTTTGTTTCAAGTGCCAACAATGCAGTAATGTATGTGCACTGACTGCATTCCATTATTTATTGTGTGGCATGACATCTGCTAGATCAGTGCTTCTCAACCAGTGTACCGTGGCACATTGGTGTGCCGTGACAAAGTCAGAATTAGAAGAAGTGTCACATTCTTAAACATTTTGGTTCAGAGCTAACAAAAGCATCAGCTTTCTGCTAGACACTCATTTTGCATTGGCAAGAACATAACAAAAATCTTGTGAAAACCTGCATAGAAGTTTCTAACGGAGTGCAAGGAGTCAGCTACAGTGTATTATGTATCTTATCTGAAACATATATTCTACAAGCTAAACCACCAGGAAATAGCAAATGGTTTCTGTCAAATGTGCAAAATCTAAGTGCAAATGTTCAAACCCAATGCTGTTTCATTCATTGATAACATTTTATAGCAAGCAGCTTGCTGGATCAGCTGAAATCAGGTTGAACCTGAGAAAAAAACCCGATGCCTCTCAAGTATCACCTTTTCTTTGTACTTTTTCGGAAGATGTGGTAGACAGACATGGGGTCAAATACATTTGTATTTGAAAGTATTTAAATGCACTGTTTTGAAGAATTTGTAATTTACACTATTTAAATGAAAGTATTTGTATTTAAACATGTCTCTAAAATATTTGAAATGTTCAAATAACTAATAAGTTAGATTTTGTATTCACCTGTTTTGTTTAACTTCTTCAGAGTCAAACATTTTACTGGTTCATTTTACAATTGACCACATTTTCATGGTCAGAAAGCATCCATTTTTTATGGTTTGACAAATCTTTTTGCTAGATAACAGGTGACGTGACATATTCTAGGTCAATTGTGTTCATAAGTCATAAAATATATGAGTGAAGTAACAAAAAATGGGCCAAGTGGCCCTGAAGTCCTTTGGACTAATACGTCTATATGTGACCCCGGCTGACCAAATGAGTGATAAGTTGGAAAAATTGTAACATTGTTTTCTTACATCCTTGTAAAGGTTTGGTAGGGTGCTTTACACGGTTTCAAAAAATATGACTGCTACAAAAATTGGCAAAGTTATGGAGCATTGAACATGGTAGGGATCAAAAAGTGAAAATAAAGAAAACGGCTGTTGAAGTTTTATATTATATATGCAAATGGATTGCATGGAAATATTACATGCACAACATTCAAATGTGGCACACAGTATGTAATATGTATGTTATGTTGCAATGATACACTGGAAGTACAAATGTGCTGCTACAAAGACTTATCAAGTCATGCCAGATTATGTCTTTATGTGTAAAACTAAGAGGACAGATTATTTGAGAGCAAAGGTAGACTCACTGTTTGACACAGTTTAAAACCCACTGTTCAGTTTAACAGGGGTCTAGTGGCTTAATGCTGTCTGTTGACACAAGCTACTGCCAGTGACCAATTACAGATTAGTCACAGTTTCCATCAAACACTAGCAGGCAGAGAATCTAAGCTCCACAGCTGGGTGTAATACACAACCAGAGCCACCACTGATTCATGGTCAAGTAGATTAGCTCAATGCACCAATTAAGACAATACACAACACTGTGAGTGACAGTGTCCAGAGTGAGGCCTAAGCAGTGTCCTCATTGCTGAATAGATCAATTAAACCTGCCAAGTGGGTGACATTCTGCACAAGTGTTCATTAATCTTTAGTGATTGTTCAGAACACCAGACTGACCACATACCTAAACAAAGCGAATGTAATAGGTGAAGAACAGGCAGTGTTCAGATAGGAGTATTGGTTGAATTGTATTTGTCTCGAGGCAAAAGGCTTTATTGTGCCTTCATCGATTATAAGAAAGCATTTGATTTAGTAGACCGGTCCTCACCGTGGTCTAAGATAATTTAATGCGGTATTAATGGTAATGTGTTGAAAGTTGTATACAACATGTACAAAAATGTTAAATCATGTATAAATCAGGGCCAGGCTGTGTCAGCCTTCTTCTCATGTGATGTATAGGTGTGGCAAGGAGAAAACTTGTGTCCTTTGTTATTTGCTATTTACCCGAATCATTTTGAACACTGTTAGTCACAATTATAACGGACTTGACATGGCAGCTGGTGAAATTTACAACAACCTTAGTGATGATGATGTAGAAAATGTATGTTCTACTATATGCTGATGACACTAGAATGATTCAATCAAATACAGATTTCTTGCTTGTGTATAGCGGAACTATGTCAACTCTTCTAATAGTTGACATTTAGTTGTTTCAGGTGTCAACTATATTGTGAATCTGTAATTATGAGTCTATATTGATACAATTGATTTACATAGTACCATGTCTACACAAGGCATGGCAAGCGTAAACAGAAAAGTAGAATGCATTTGATATCAATAAAGTGTAGGATATTTCACTCTATAGTTGTCCAGAATATTAATTTTCTATGTTTGTCACCTACAGGTGACAGAATATTAATTGTCTATGTTTGTCACCTACAGGTTTCTACAGACAATACATCTTTAACCAATAGAAACCACAGTCACACCATTTTATAATAATTAAATGAACATCAAAATAAACACAACTTGCAATTATAGAAAATCAATAGTTTTGAAGATACAGTTTAAAAGTGTTAGGGAACTGTTCAATCTAACAGGGGTCAAGTGTGTCTACTCTGACTTCAATACCGTATTTCTGTTTTCAGATTGTGAGAATGATGAAGCGAACATCAATGGGGGCGAGACTTGAGAGCTATGAGCATGTCTTGATGTGCCTCATCTGTCGTAATCTCTTTGACGACTATGACCACCAGCCCAAGTTCTTGCCCTGCCACCACACCTTCTGCAAAGATTGCCTTCGTGAATATGTCCAACATGTTGGTGATGAAATTGAGTGTCCATCATGTCGTAAAATTGCTAACATCCCAGCTGCTGGCATTGCTGCCCTGCAAACAAACTTCTACGTGAAGTACATACAGAGTCTAGTGCTGGGCAGTAGTGACCTTGGCACCAATACAATGCAGTGTTCCTATCACCCTGACTGTCAGCTCAAGTATTACTGTCATGACTGTCACACATCACAATGTGACAACTGCAAGTGCACAGTGGCAACACACAAGAGAGTGCCACTGACAACCGTGACAGAAGAGTACCACCAGAAGCTAGACACATCCTTCACAAATGCTAATGCTCTGGTCGAGAGCAAGAAAGTGGAGCTGGAGGGCATGCTGAAGGCATTCTCTGAAGAGAAGGACCATGCATTGTTGAAGATAGATGCAACCATGGAACAGCATGTACACACACTGAGTCGCCGCGCCACTCTGCTCAAGAACAAGGTGATAGACATCTACAATGAACATGTGCAGAGACTGGACGCTGACCTGGAGGAGATCTCTACGGCAATGACCTGCATCGTCAGCCTCAAGGAGTTCCACGAGAACATGATCAGCAGGAGCGAGTTTAGTGAGATTGACAAAGGCATCAGTGAAATGGGAGAGGTGTATAGGAACATTAACAAGCGTATCAAGCCAATGGAGAATCACATTGTGTTCGAGGAAAAACATGGAGCAGATAAGTTACGAGCCTGTACTAAAGACCTTGGGCGGGTACGTAACAAACGCCCGCCAGTTGCCCGGTCTGAGCCTGAGGGCAATGATGATGGTGACTGCATGCAGGCAACACTGCCTCTGTCTGCCAGCCCATTGCCAGCCTGCACACAACTTAGTCAGGGTGCAACATGCACAACACTTACAAGTGGCACAGATGAAATGTCAATGAATTATGAGAAGAGCCATGGTGGCAGTGCTGGCTCACAGGTGACTGCAGCTCTACCACACATAACTAAGGTGTGCCTCGAACACAGTCTCACATCAAACAGCAGTGTAAACAGGGATGTTGAGAAACCACTTCCTGATTCAAACCAGAATGCCAACACTCTGGACATGCCAACACCACTGAAAGTACATGGAAGGAGGAATGCAAATAAATGCGATCATAGCATTGTGATAGTTGGGGAAAGATCATGTAGCAGTGAGAAGGACCCACCCCTTAAGTTGTTGCCCAGTACTAGTTGTTGCAGTCAGCCACGACATGGCCCAAGTCAGAAAGCATGTGTGTCAATGGACACAGGCAACAGGTTAATGGACAAGAGTTACCTGCACCTCGTCTACACGAGCTATGATGAAGAAGAACTGTTGCGAGAACTAAAGAGCAACAAGATGACACGAGTGGAGCAGCCAAGTGAGCGACACATGGATGACTCTGACAGTTGGATGACAATAAGCAGTAGTGATGACAACTCTATCAGTTCACCAGTTAGTGACAATTTGGCTACGCAGTCACAACTGTAATGTTACTCTGCATTACCATCTGCATTATTTTTTCTCTTGTAATCTTAGTGTTTGTGTTGCAGTATTCTAAAGTATCAGTATTAAGTTACTGAACATTCTTCAGGATAGTTCGTTTTCAAATCAGTAACTTTCATTTTTCATATCCAAGATGTTTAATTTACCTGGTAGAGGCTTTCGTCAACGTATCACGTCGACTTAATCAGTACCAGGTAAATTAAACATCTTGGATTTGAAAAATGAAAGTTTCTGATATCAGTATTAGGTTATGATGTCAAAATCACTTTCTGTGTTCAATGTGCTGACATTTTTATGACTATGATTATGATAGTGATATATAAAATATACAATATATATGATATAAAAAAACTTTAAAAGTTATACCCTCCTTGCAACTTTTAAACTTTGTATATTGAACAGATTTGTTGGAACAGACAGTCTTGTGTTGATGGATCAAGTCCCTGTTTATTTCCATCGAATGGAAACAAACACATGCATGTACGCACCAACCCGCACACACACACATATGGGCAAAAGTTTTTTTGGGCAAACTGCAAAAAAGTCAAAACTTTGACATGCTATAGACACCACAAAAATTACCGTAGAGCTATCTTTTTAAGTGCTGGTCAAATGCTGTCCAATTATCTGTAAGTACCCAGCTCAATCTACTTGAAAAGTCCAATAGTTTTAGAGATGTAGCAACTCAAAAATGAGGAGTACCCCAAAAACATGTCTTTTGTGATTTTTCACACCCCCTGGTTTTAACTATTATCCATGGCTTTAGAAGCTTTCTTGCATGTGTTTTAGAAAATACATGAAATTGTGAGATGTACATACATGTGTACATGAAGGGTTTCGGGACAAAACGTGACAAACACAATTTTTTTTATTTCACCCAAACCAGAATTAAACATTTGTTTAAACACTTGTTGAACTAGGATACTATCTAATTTATACAAAAATGCAATAAATCCCCGTGAAAGTGAAACGACCTGCACAAAAGAGCATTTGTTTCCAAAACATGATAAGTGCTATCTTTATGAAAATGCGATATATCCACATTCAGCCAATCAGCACTGCCGTGCCGTATATGCAGCAATGCGGAGTGACAGCGCATACTGTATGAAATTAGTGTTTTGATAACACAATCAATTAAAATCACATTTTGTGTAACAAATGTGCAACAAATATGTCGGTTTGCCACCATTCTCTATGATTTTGGGTTCTAAACATATATATGAACTTAATTTATTATTTAAACTTTGAGGATGAGGCACAAAAGTGACTTTTTATCAAAATAAAGAAAATAGATGTGTTTTGTCCTAAAACCCTCAACATGCAATCTAGGAATATGTTGGAAATGTTGTTTTGAGTAACCAATTTATGTTATCTACAGAACAGGCACAGATTTGTTGTTTATTATGACAGCCAAGTTTTCAAAAATTCAAACAGATCAAGAACCACAGTATTTGATCACCCAAATGTTAGAGACTAATTGAAATGAAATCTAAAATGCCTTTGAAACTTTTTATACATCCTGCTGTTTCAGACTGTACATGAAATTGCAATTGCGAATTTTTTTTTTTTTAATATCACCATAAAGATAGTATTCTTATCAGTCACTGCTATCACGTACAAGTTTGTTGCTAAGATTATTACGACCATTAGGTGTCACAGCAAACTGTGCAGAAAATGTACAGAATATTAGTGAAAAGGGTGACGGAGTAGGTTAAAATTAGTTGAATGTCAGGACACTATTTTTAGATTATATTTCAGTCAGATTTTGAATAAAAAGGTTCATTTCGCTTAGTCTTTACTAGTTCGATTATGTTAAAGCATCATAACCTTTGACATTACTAATTAAGGGGAAACAAAAGGCAAATTTTTGTGTTACCCTATGCACCTATGAGTTAATACAAACTAACCTTTCGCAACTACAATCAAAATGTTCATGTCAGTGGTTTACTCAGAATTTGGTCTCAAAGTGGAAGATTCTAATGAAATCTCTCTGAAGGCCGACATCTGATTCGTTATGTGGATAAACAACTAATAAACAAGATGCATTTTGTTTACAGCGAAGTTGCAATGATGACGTGTTCTTTCAATGACCAATGGACCATTTCACTAACATATTAAGCTTTAAGGAGATATTGTAATTTGACAGGCCATGAAAAGATTTTTTCATGTCAGGTGATATTCCTGTAATTTCATGAGAAACTGTTGTATTTAACAGAGTTGTTTCTCTTGGAATAAGAACCTGATATATGCCTCCATTCATAATTAGGCTTTGTTTTAAATGATTGGTTACATCCTCATTAGCACATGCATTAATGGACATAATTTGTGTGACGAAAAACATGAATCGCATGACACTGTGAAAACAACTTTAAATTATACAAATCACAATTTGTTTTCACATATATAATTACAATATATTACTGTACAATGTATATATATATATAATAAATAATTTAAATTATATACCCATTACATTATATTTGTCTGGATAAATAAAATTTAGAAACATTGTTATATATAATTACCATATTTTTATTACCGCGGCGAATAAATTATTACAAAAGTTAAAAAAAAAATTATTTGGTTTATATTTCTTTGTGAAAACATAAACAAAATAAAGGTCAAGAAAATGAATGGTTCGGTGTCATGCTTGAACCGGTGTCGCCCGATTGTAAAACAAATCACACGGAACCAACGCGTCTATCAACTGAGCTACCGAGAACAGTGGATATTAACTGACTGATTTAAGTTGGTATGATAAGCTGTACAAATTCTCCTTCATATATTGATATTCTGGTGATATTATGAGATTAAACAACTTTACTTTCTGTAGCTGATACAATATCAGTTTGCTATGTATGTTTAATGGTGTAGAGTATCTCCGGTGGGTTGCAATTGATATAATTATTCTAAAAACATGTCGAAGCTCCGTGAAACCATGCCGGCTTATAGGCCCATTCGCATTCATCGTTTTAAATAAAATTGGATTCATGTGGAACCGTAAGATAACTGCTCGTTCCTCTTAACTGCTTGTTCCTCTATAATAAATAGTGTTTGTAATACTTTGTATTTCATTGGAATATCGCACAATAACTAATTCTGACACTCGTTTCGGCCCAAAAGCTATCCTTGTAAACGTGCTCTGAATGCATGGAAGGGGTCGGCCTAGAGCGAGTATATGTCGTCTGTGACATCATGATACCATGTGATCGCCTAGCTCATTAAATTTCAGGCGGGTTTAAAATCGAATTTATGCTACAAATGTATTTTTCTGTATTATTTTAATGTTCTCGAAAGTTACATAAAATGTTAAAATTTGTGTACACATGGAAAACGGATCTTAGCCATTGCCTTGTTTTTATTCTCTTTAATATTACCATTCAAATTTTTGTTTATAAAATGTTGACCATTTTGTTTGTTACCATGGAAACAGGGGCTGTAGCAGAAAACAGTTCAATATATTTGTTTACTCAGGAACCATTCTAGACATTGGGAGGACAAAAACAGACATTATGTACACATTAACATGTATTTGAGGGACTTTTTGAAACCAAGTTTAAAAACTGAGATCAATTATTCTGTGCTAATCTGATCTTACATAATTAAAACAAACAACTATTAAGGAATATTTCCAGCTATCAGTAGTTTCCTTAATAATGAAAGAATATGTCCATTTTTGTGACTCACTTTAATATCTGGAAAGTCAGGCTAGCGCAAAAGCACACTTAAGGTACTACCCATCAATGGCTGCTGGTTGAGCAGCGGCTGATGTAACCATCCATGGAAAACTGAATTGTCCGATTCTGTTTTTACTAGATTTGGCGCTAACCGGTGCATCAATCTTCAAAGAACTGTGCATGGTTATTAAGAGAGCCAATCTTCATGAAATTTTGGATTTATAATAGCCACATATACCTTTTTCCAGAAATCAATCAGTTTTAATGCCAACTTTTATTTAAAGATTTGACTTTGCTGTGTAACTTTATATGGAATGGCTGAGGAGTATTTTCAAAATGTGTTTCACTAACATGATTTGCACAATTTGGCAAAACATATTGAACAGTTGTTGAAGTGTTTGAAAATACAGCTCATCGACCACTTCTCAATATGACTTTTTGTTCACCGTGCAGAGACTTAAACCAAAATCGTATAACTACATACAAGCCGCCATATCACAGCGGATACTATTTCCGAGTCACACATGGTGTAAAGTGTCAAATTAAACAGAAACTGTGTCGTTCATCAAGTTTAGTATTTATGATAATGAAGGCCAGCAGTTTGCGTTTTAAGTTAGTCTATAGTAGATAGTAATAGATACAGCTTAAACTTTGCTAAAAATTGATAGCAACTGTCACAACAATACTTCACGAAGCTGTAAACCACTATGCACATATCAACGGGTCGCGACGCTAATGTTACAGTGTGAAACATAATCAAGGAGCAAAACAAGCCTCATGAGCTTTTTTAAGAATTCTTCTGGAATTGTCCTCTGGTTATAACTGTTTACAAGTGTGATGCGATGCGTTACCTAGTAACTAAGTGGGTGACATCTACAGGGCAGTCCGCATACATGGTACAAAAGAACAGACATAGGTCATAGCCAGGTCTTGAAGTCAGGTGAGGCCCTGAGGCTGAGCCGCTGAGTCGGAGAGGTCTTTCTCGAGTCAAAACGAAAACACCTTTATTGAGCAGTATACGACATTCTGGGATGTAGACGTAGTACTTATCTTCTCCATGTAGCTAGGCCATATAACTATAAGCTAATTATAAGTGCATATATGGCAGGCATAAATAAACCCACTATCTATGTGAAGTATGTCCCTGCCCTGGTCCTGGGCAGTCACATTGTCATTGTGAATGTGATTGTTGCAGCACAGCCTCAGGCCTCGACGATTCGAAAGCGAAGTGGTATGAATACAAGTTACAACGTTACAATTACAGTACAAGGCCATGCCCAGGCCAAAGCAAGGAGCCCGGTGTCAAAAATACCCATAGTTTTAATATTTGCAGCCGTGAGGCTACGACTATGTAATTTGAGCTGCTTAACGGTCTCACGTATACGTTTACTACTCACCTCTCCGTTTCGTCCCACCATCTTTACCGCGTTACAAGTTGGTTCAAACTTGCCGGCAGAATAATTCTCCTTCCCGTGTTGTGGTGCCACCTACCGCGCGAATTAGAGTCGGAATGCCCCAATGCCTGAATGCATAAAACCTAGCCGCAATGCTCCAACCGCATAGTTGGAATGCCCCATTTTTGGTCGGAATGCCGCACTGATTGTAATATTGTCAAACCTATGCATATATAGATAATACAATTGTATATATTAAAGCATTACATATTAAATGCATAATTAATATAAAAATAACATGTTTCGTTGACTTTCTGTACATTCTTGAAAGTAAACAATGTTTTGTGTGCGTATACACGTACGTGTATGATCGTACACATAACCTATCATGAAATATCGTTTACACTGTCCTGTAATGTGTAGAATGTGTATAAGTCAGATAGTAATAGCCTAATAGGCATCCATGCAGGTGTTGTTGTTGAGTAGATCTTTTATATTGGTTGTTTCGGACGTGTGCCCACACTAATTGTATGTTACCCGAGTTGGAATTGTTTTATTGAGCATTTTTGTTTGAATAACGGCATTGTACAAAGTACACTG